>MU228140.1:741953-785049 GCA_018584345.1 Thuja plicata
AACTTACTAAAAATAGCAAGTTTCCATAAATAGTAGCTCTGCACAAGGTAGCCCTTATTGAAAAGAAAACAGAAATATTTTTGGGTGATGCAAGATTGCCCTTACACCCAGGATGCTCCTGCATCATGCATCATCCACATGAAGTGTATATATCATGTTGTTGTGAATAAACTTGACTTTATGGTGAAGGGTGGAAGGAACAACATGTATCTCATGCAACTAAGGTCTACCCAAAAGGAGGTTATAATTAAGAGGTCCATGCATAACATGAAAAGGAGTATTCAGGGTGACCGGACCTACTTTGATAGGTAAGGTAATGATGCCCAAAGTTTTCTTATCAATGTTATCAAAGCCACATATAGGAGCAATATCAAGTTGAATAGTTGAAATGTTGGCTTTAATCGCTTTGAGCATGTCCATGCTAAAAATATTAAGCCCAGATCCATTATCAATCAAGGTCCTACGAATGATACTCTTATTGATAGTAACAAAAACCATAAGAGAATCATATTGATCCTGAACTTATTTAGAAGGTAAATCCTTTTGAGTAAATTCAATGTTAGGAGGACCCGGAGTAGCATGCATGCATTGTAAGAAGGCATTGATGTTATCTTGATTAGGAGGTAGAGTGGGAAGAGTTTCTAGAGATTTTTTCAAGGATTCATGGTAGGTAGGTGAAGTTTGAATAAGGTCCCATAAATAAATCTTTGCATGGGTATGCACAATTGGTTTATCAAATCATACTCCTTTCTAGGAAGATAGGGTGGAGGAGGAAGAATGGGTTGAGAAGGTGGTAAAGAAGTAGGAACCACCAGATTATCTTGAGGGTTATTCCTTTATGATAGGCATGAGCTATCAAATCTTGATCATTGAAAGACTCTAAAGACTCCATAGGTTTACCTTTGATAGTAATGCAAGGACAACCTTTAATAGTCAACAAGGGTTTTGGATAAACCATGTTAGTTGTGTCAACACTATAAACAGGTTCACAAGAAGGAAGCAAAGAATAAATCCTAGGAGGAGATTAGGTAGGATCTTGATTCTCCATAAGATCACCACTAAGAGGGATAGCATTAAGGGAATTCATATCATTCTTCGCTAATGCCTCATCACTAAAAGGAATCTGAAATGGAAGTAAAGGATCTATAATGTTTTATTCTTTCTCTAAAATGTCTGCATAAGGGGAGTGTGTTTTATGAAAAGAGTCACCATCATGTATGAATATGTCATCCATTAACAAATCACCCTCTTGTATCAAAGAATCTTTATGAGGAGAGGATAAATCAATGTCTTTATCCAAGGGTCCATCCCAAAAAGTAGAATCATCCACAATGGCTTCATGAGGAAGAGAGTAATCAACATCCAAATCCAAAGCTTCATCCCAAATAGGAGGATTATCATCCCTATCAATAAAGAACCTTGTAGGAGCACCATAATTACTAAAGCTTGATCCCTAAAGGGAAAGAAGGTAAATTATATTCTAAAGTAGGCACATAGAAAATACATATATTAGGAGAATAATTAACATCAAACCTTAACTCACCTCCAAAAAGAGAAATATTAAAGTCATCTTCTTGCTCTAATATATCCTTACAAGGTAATACAAGAGAGGAAAAAGCAACATCACATGCACTAAATGAAGTCTTTCTAGGTGTATCAATGTTGTAAATAGTGGAACATGAAGGTAACCATGCACACACCCTATAGGAAAGGTCAATTGAAGATGTTGTAGAGGAGGATGAAATAGGAATACGATCCATGGAGATATTATTTGAACACTTTTCATCCTCTCTTCCATGTACCTCATTAGGGGATCTATCCTCTTTCGCAACAAAAGCCTCATCAAAGTATTCAAAACAAAAAATATACATGTTGAACACAAAATAATAGTACAAGCATGAAAAATGTAAATTTTTTTTAAAAAAATAAATAAATGTTGTGATATTTTTTTGAAACATATAAATTCAAGAGAATTAAATAAATATACTTTTAAATGCATGTAAGACCTAAAAAATGAAAATCTAACACCAAAAAGAAAGAGTTGTCTATCGTGGGTTCACCAAAATGTAAGGTGCAAAATATATGGAGGTCTCTGGATAGGGTTTTGAACAATGGAGATTTGCACATAAATGAAACCATATGTCTCCATTAATCCTCTTACATTTAATTGTAATTGATAATGGGTGTAAATATGGAAATGTTTGCAAAGGAAAATGGAATAAAATACATACCTCCAAAAAAGAATCTGTTGAAAACCCTGTTAGACAGTCTCAAAAACTATTTATTTTCATGTTCTTGAACTGAAACTACGAGATCTACAAAACCCATAAATATTTTTCTTTTCTGAGCAAGGTTGACTTTGACCCAAAATAGAAGGTCAACCTTGACCCCGAAATGTTGACTTTGACCCAGATCAGAAGGCTGACTTTGACCCAGAATAAAAGGTCAACATTGACCTGCACAGTTTGACAGAAAATCTACTTCCAGATCTTGGAAGTTAGCCAAAAAGGGTATCCAGATCTGCACTTTAATTCACTTTTCCAAACCTCCACCTGTAATAAAAATGGTTTTGTTTGTTGGGGGGAGGGGTTTGCCTTGGTAAAACCTCAGTTTTTGAATTAACCTTATAATTGAATTGAAATTGCATAAATAAAAAAAGTAAATAAACAAATTCACCTTGCTTGTATAGAAACCCTTGTGGCAGATTCAAATACTTAGATCCACAAGGATGAATGCTTGAAGTTGTTTGAGCCTTGTAGAAGAGTATGAAGTTGATCTACCATGCTAATTCATGGCTCCATGGAAGTAAATGTGCTCAAGTACTTGAATTGAGAATGCAATAATGTAGATGTCTTGAATTCTTGAGAGATCTTGAGATTTCTTGATAACTTGAAGATAATAATGGATTGCCTTCCGATTGCCTTAGGATTTATTTCTTTTCTTAGAGAAATGAGAGATGAAAGCCCTTAATTTATAGTGATCTTGGGCACAAAGGCCGACATAGAAAACCATAAATAAGGTTCCATGGCACAAAAATATAGAGAGGTGCACATGGAGAGGAAATTAAATTAAGGTCTTGACACAAAACTCTAGAAGGGGTCCACCCTTAAGGTAGAAATAAAAATAATTATTTAAGAGCCTTGTCACAAAATTTGAGGTAAGGCCAACCCCAAAGTTAATTTGAGCATTAGGCACAAAACTCAAGAAAGGATAATCTCAAATAATAAATTAGGAATCCTAAAAAAAGCTCGAGAAAGGTCCACCTCAAATATTAATTTGATAATTCAACACTTAAGTCAAGAAATAATGGCCCTGAAGAGAGAAAAGATAAAATTTTGACAAAACCTCAAAACTGGGAACCAACCCCAAGGACACTGGACCTTGGGGTCAAGGTCAAGGTCGACCCTGATGTAGGTCAGGGTCGAGGTCAACGCTGACCTAGGTCAGGGTTTAGGTCAACCTTGACCTTGACCCAGAGGGTTAGGACCTCAGGAAATGTGCCCATCTAAGAAATAGAGAGAAAAGGGAGAAAAGAGGGGTATAACAGGCACACAAGCACATGAAACTCCACGGAAGCATGGAAGTGTCTGAATCAAGACCAAAAAAAATTACTAGGGAGGGCTAAAAGGTCTCAATATGGAGTGTGTCCATTTTAAGACGATACATTTAGCCCCCACTTTAGCAAGAGTATGGGCTCAACGTAGACTCTTGGTAAAGTAGAACAAAAATAGAACAAGAAAGCCCTATTATGATTAAGGATACAAGGAATCCGTCAAGCCCCCAATGAACTTGAGTCCTTATTAAATCCAAAATCATAACAGGAGAGATAAAAGAAGAGAGAGGAGTGGCTAGGTTGTCCAGTAAGACGTGTGTATCTCACTGTGAACCAAAAAAATGATAGGATGGCCCACGAAGAAAGCATTTTATAGTCACCCCATTAAGTTGTGCACCTTCTGGCGGCTTTGTGCATGTATGTAGTGCATCTTCTAACAAATTTTATGAAGTACCCATGGATCAATATCCTCATATCACCATGGAATACATTTGTAAAATGCATATCTCTTCAGGATTTAGCAACTTATGTGCGTTACCTTCTGAGGATTTAGCATATTGAATTGTAACTGAATGTGTAACTCTTCAGGATTTAGCAACTTATGTGTGTTACCTTCAGAGGATTTAGCATGCTGCAAAACAAAAGGTTAGAAAAGAAATGCATAATATAGAACAAGGGAGGTTGTGTATATGCCCCCTCCTTAAGATGGCAAAATACATACTATTTTTGACATGTTAAGAAAATAAATGAACAAGGATAAAGCCTTCTTCAACATCAAGACAATATCCATAGGTGACACCCAGTCCAAGCCTAGAAGGTCACAGATCCTATGAGTCCATGGAAGGGATGAATGCAAAGAGACATCATGAAAGAAGTGAAAAAGTAACCCTTGCGAGGGATAACACACGTTTCAGTTTCCAAGGTGAGAGATTTATCAACCATGGAAACCCAATGTTCAACAATGAAATAGGTTATAATCAAGGAGATATATCCTCAATGCAAAAAAAAATTTCATGTATGATTGTATATCACATAATAGATAGGTACTGCTTAACCAAGGGAAAATTGGATCCTGGAAAGGTAGAAAAGGAGATGACATAATTTCCCCCCAAGTGTAAGAACAAGGATGAAAGGGGACCTATTATATTGCTCACAACACTATGCAAGAAAATGATCCCCCAAGGATTAAGCTAACATTGTTTACATAATGTGGAACTCCATAAATGTTATTTAGAGAAAATAGGATTGAAATACAACTCATTGCCACATGATATATAAATAACTTTACTATCAATGAGCTGCCTAATCTTATAATGTAAAGCTTGACATTCATTAGTAGAGTGATCATGAAATTTATGATATAAACAAAAAGGAAGAGTCTTCAAGTGTGGTTTACATTTGTTTTTGTGTTTAGGTCTAGTAATCATCTTAGCACGAAGGAGTTAAGGAAAAATAACTTCTTGGTCAAATTCCTTCATAGGGTCATCATGTTTTGAAGTGTTATTTGAGATGTTAGTAACATTGATGTGTTGTTGAGGATTAAATCACAATCCATGCTCATGCCCCCCATTCTATAAGGGCATTTGAATTCCCTATTTATGCTTACCATGTCCTTGACCATGGAATCCTTGCTTAACTAGTAAATGATAACCAAGACCATAAAAAGAAGCCATATCAGATGGAGTAAATGGAACTTCACTAGTCACTATGACAGTACTAGTAGGTTTGACAAATTCATAGTTGGTAGAAGTAGTGACAAAGTTATTACGAAGGGCATTAGAAGTAGAAACAAAAACTCATTGTTCAAACTCTCTTTGTTTCTTCATAAAATTAAGATCAAAAACCTTATACTCTCCAATAAAGGTAGGATTAAAATCAAAGGTTCCCCAATCATCTCTAGGAAGAGAATTAGAGGAAGAAGGATTACTATTAGGAATAGGATTATTGTGGGTTTGAATATTCAAACAAGGAATTGGCGCATCATCTGCATGAAGTGTATATATCATGTTGTTGTGAATAAACTTGACTTTACAGTGAAGGGTGGAAGGAACAACATGCATCTCATGCAACCGAGGTCTACCCAAAAGGAGGTTATAATTAAGAGGTCCAGGCATAACATGAAAAGGAGTATTCGGGGTGACCAAACCTAATTTTATAGGTAAGGTAATGAAGCCCAAATTTTTCTTATCAATGTTATCAGAGCCACGTATAGGAGCAT
Source organism: Thuja plicata (assembly GCA_018584345.1). NCBI lineage: Eukaryota > Viridiplantae > Streptophyta > Pinopsida > Cupressales > Cupressaceae > Thuja > Thuja plicata. The sequence goes on from MU228140.1 coordinate 747,725, forward strand.
TATCGGGTTGAATAGTTGAAAGGTCAGATTTAATTGCTTTGAGAATGTCCATGCTGAAAATATTAAGCCCAAATCCATTATCAATCAAGGTCCTATGAATGATACTCTTATTGATAGTAAAAACAGCCATAAGAGCATGATATTGATTCTGAACTTCTTTAGAAGGTAAATCCTTTTGAGTAAATACAATGTCAGGAGGACCTGAGGTAGCATGCATGCACTGTAAGAAGGCATTGATGTTCTCTTGATTAGGAGGTAGAGTGGGAAGAGTTTCTAGATATTTTTTCAAGGCTTCATGGTAGGTAGGTGAAGTTTGAAGAAGGTCCCATAAATAAATATTGGTAGGGGTATTGCGCAATTGGTTTATCAAATCATACTCCTTGCTAGGAAGATGGGATGGAGGGGGAAGAATGGGTTGAGAAGGTGGTAAAGAAGTAGGAAACACCAGATTATGTTGAGGGTTATTCCTTGTACAATATCCATGAGCTATTGAATCTTGATCATTGAAATACTCTAAAGACTCCACAGGTTTACCTTTGATAGTAATGCGAGGACAACCTTTAATAGTCAACAAGGGTTTTGGATAAACCATGTTAGTTGTGTCAACACTATAAACAGGTTCACAAGAAGGAAGCAAATAATACATCCTAGGAGGAGATGAGGTAGGATCTTGATTCTCCATAAGATCATCACTAAGAGGGAGATCATTAAGGGAATTCATATCATTCTCCACTGATGCCTCATCACTAAAAGAAATCCCAAATGGAGGTAAAGCATCTATAATGTTTTCTTCTTTCTCTTAAATGTCTACATAAGGGGAGTGTGTTTTAGATAAAGAGTCACCATCATGTATGAATATGTCATCCATTAATAAATCACCCTCTTGTATCAAAGCATCTTCAGGAGGAGGGGATAAATCAATCTCTTTATCCAAGGGTCCATCCCAAAAAGTAGAATCATATACAATGGCTTCATGAGGAAGAGAGTAATCAAAATACAAATCCAAAGGTTCATCCCAAATAGGAGGATCATCATCCCTATCAATAAAGAACCTTTTAGGAGAGCCATAAATCATTAAAGCTTGATCCCTAAAGGGGAAAGAAGGTAAATTATATTGTAAATTAGGCTCATAGAAAAGACATATATTAGGAGAAGAGTTAACATCAAACCTCAAATCATCTCCATAAAGAGAAAGATTAAAGTCATCTTCTTGCTCTAATATATCCTTACAAGGTAATACAAGAGAGGAAAAAGCAACATCAAACCCACTAAATGAAGTCTTTCTATGTGTATCAATGTTGTAAATAGTGGAACATGAAGGTAACCATGCACACACCCTATGGTAAAGGTCAATTGAAGATGTTGTAGAGGAGGATGAAATAGGAATAAGATCCATGGAGATCTTATTCGAACAATTTTCATCCTTGCTTCCATGTATCTCATTAGGGGATCTATCCTCTTTCACAATAAAAGCCTCATCAAAGTATTCAAAACAAAAATCATACATGTTGAACACAAAGTAACAGTACAAGTATGAAAAATGTAAATGTTTTTGTATTTTTAAAGAAATGTTGTGAATTTTTTTTTTAAAAATATAAATGCAAGAGAATTAAAGAAATATACTTTTAAATGCATGTAAGACCTAAAAAATGCAAATCTAACACCAAAAAGAAAGAGTTGTCTATCGCGGGTTCACCAAAATGTAAGGTGGAAAATATATGGAGGTCTCTAGATAGGGTTTTGAACAATGGAGATTTGCACATAAATGAAACCCTATGCCTCCATTAATCCTCTTACATTTAATTGTAATTGATAAGGGGTGTAAATATGGAAATGTTTGCAAAGGAAAATGGAATAAAATACATACCTCCAAAAAAGAATCTGCTAAAAACCCTGTCAGACGGTCTCAGAAACTGTTGATTTTTATGATCCTAAACCGAAACTGTGAGATCTACAAAACCCAAAAATATTTTTCTTTTATGAGAAAGGTAGACTTCGACCCAAAACAAAAGGTTGACCTTGACCCTGAAATTTCACCTTTGGCCCAAAATGTCAACTTTGACCTAGATCAGAAGGTCAACTTTGACTTAAAATAGAAGGTCAACTTTGACCTATGTAGTTTGACAAAAAAACTATTTTTTGGATCTCAGAAGTTTCCCGAAAAGGGTATCCAGATCTTCTCTTTAATTCACTGTTCTGAACCTGTACCTTGAAGAAAAATGGTTTTGTTTGTTGGGGGGAGGGGTTCACCTTGGTCAAACCCCAATTTTGGAATTAACCTTATAATTGAATTGAAATTGCATAAATAAACAAATTCACCTTGCTTGTATAGAAACCCTTGTGGTGGATTCGAATCCTTAGATCCATAAGGATAAATGATTGAAGTTGTTTGAACCTTGTAGAAGAGTATGAAGTTGATCTACCATGCCAATTCATGGCTCTATGGAAGTAAATGTGCTCAAGTACTTGAATTTAGAATGCAAGAATGTAGATGTCTTCAACGCTTGTGAGATCTTGAGATTTGAGCATCACCTTGATTTTCGGCAAGATGTATCACCATTTTTTATCCTTGAGTACAAATTTTTGCAAGATACATCTCTTTGGAAATTTTAAATAAGAAATACCTCTGCCTCTTATTGAGGACCAGTTGGGATGGACCACTTGTTGGGAACAACCCAAAAAAACACACTAACCCCCCAAATGCAAAGACCCAAAAGAGGAAAAGATGTGAAAAAAACAAACAAAGAGGAGAACCTAAACTACTATGATACATGGTGAAAAAGGGAACCCTTCTTTCAGGAGCTAAAATAATTTTTGAGGAACTGGCCATTGACTAGCAATGGAACCAAATCCCCATACAAAGTACTAATTTTGAAAGTATTTTATCACAATATTTCTGCTATCTAATATGGGCCAGTCCGTAGCCTTTCAAACTTGGTATGGTAGCCCGACTTTTCTTTTGCCTTATCCCACAGGAGGAAAATGTCATAAATCATGAAATCTTTTATAATGGCTCTTTTACCAAACCAACACTTAATAATATCCTGTTGTTTTTATACATGCTCTAGGGACATAGTTCTTTTTCCTTCCAAATTAAGGAGTTCATGAGTCAGATTTGCATCCTATACTCACATTCAACATACTCATCAATGAATTTTAAAACCGGTGCCTTTAGGTTCATAGGAAAAATGGGTTGCAGATCATAGACTAGCTGGTAGGGGGATGTTCCTAAGGCATTTTTATTTTGACTCAATCAGTGAAAAATGCATACTTTAACTATGTACCAATTCCTAGGATTGTCATTTAAGAGACATTTGATTATAGTACTTGTCAAATTTTTGTTTGTGGACTCTGCCATGCCATTTCCTTGTGGGTAATAATTGGAAGAGAATATCAGAATTACTTGGTTTTTGAAAGCCCATTGAATAAGTGCAATAGAGGAAAATGAGGGTGCATTGTCACATACTAGATAGAAAGACATACCAAATCTCGTAATAATGCATTGCTCCAAAAACTTGGTTACCACTTTAGTAGTGCAATTATTTAATGCCTGTGTTTATGTCCTAAGTGTACAATAGTTTGTTACTATCAGAATATACATGTGACCTATAGAGGATGGTGAATTAATGGTACCAACAAAATACAAGCCCCATTGGGTAAACAAACATACCTCATATACCAGCTATAAAGGCATTACAGGGTTTCTTTTGCAGGTGGTGCTAGTCTAGAAAGTATGGCAAGATCTTACGTGTTCATTTGTATTTTTGAATAGAGTGGGACAATAGTATCCTAATCTTAGGATCTGATGAGCAGTATCTTTAATGGATTTGTGGCCCATGCTATATTTGTCATGAAATTCAGTCAGGATTTTCTTTGCTTCTTCCCTATCCAAGCATCTCAGGTACAAACCATCATAGTCAAATTTGTATAATTGCCCCTTCTTCAACAGATAGGAACCGCTTCTTCTCCTCAAGGCTCTTTTTTAGGAGCCATTCAATCCTTTTGGGCAGAAATTCTGAAGGAGATAATACACCACATATTGATACCAAATGTCTAAAACAACACCTTTATCCATGTTATTCTGACATACCAATCCTTCTTCCATCTCAACCATCATCTTTGTTAGGCCTTGACCTCTTACCAGTTTCATGGGCTGAATCTCAAGGTTAAAATCTTGTAGAATTTCCATCCATTTTCCTCTTCGCTCACCTAATTCATTTTACAATAATATGGAATTTACTCTAGCTTTCGGAATGATTCCGGATACTTAACTCCTCAAGATGTAGTGCTAAAACTTCTTTACAACTTTCACCAAGGTGATTGATTATTTATCTAAATTCAAGTATCTTATCTCAACGTTCTTAAGAGGGAAGCTCATGAATGTGATTGGCCTTTCATTCTTACCATCCTTCTTTTGAGTGAGGACTCCTGCATATGAATTCTTGGAAGAAAATGAGTATAACTTAAAAGGTATAGTGTAATCTAAGCTAGCTAAGATGAGTGTTGTGGAAATGAAATTTTTTTATCTCTTCAAAGGAATTCTCCACCAGAGTCATCCATTCGATCTTGGCATCCTTCTTCAACATGTCATTTAGTGGTTTCACAATCTCTGTAAAACCACTATTAAACTTCCTTACACAATTTATCTTTCCAAAAAATGATTTAAGTTCTTTTCATCTATTTGGCATGGTCAAGTTGAGAATGACACTAAATCGTTTAGGATCTATTACTATCCCACCTTCAAAAATGATGTCCTAAAAATTTGTCTTTTGTAACTCCAAACACACATTTCTTCAGGTTGGTGAGATCCAGTACCTCCTACATCTTTTAAGTAGCTTTCGCAAGTCACCTATATGATCCATATGGTCTTTAGAAAATACTGTCAGATCGTCCATGTAGATAATTATACATTTCCCAACTAAATTTTTGAAGGCGGTGCCTATTGCCCACTGAAAGATTGCTCTAGCATTAATCAAACCAAATGACATTTAGAAATATGCAAACATCTCCCATTTGGTGGTAAATGTCATCTTCAGTCTATAATCACCTAAAATTGGTCTAGTAAACCTATAGCCCCTAATTCGATTAATTGTCCTTATAAATATCATATCAAAGGCATTTATTGATAGACCTTAATTATGTAAGTATTTAATCAAACTTATTGGCATAATTAAATCAACTTGTTGAATCAAATTCTTAATCAAAGTTTAAATCATTTAATTGCTTAAACTATAGGGTTAATTAAAATAACTCCTTCACATATCCTCACACATGTGTGAGCACATAAAATCCCAATAAAAGCAATTAAAAGGGGATAATTACCAAATTTATCTCATTCTCCCCCTAAAAACACAATGTTGACCAATCAATGATCTCCCACCTAGATAAAGCCCACTTGGATTGAAGGAGAGTGCATCTCAACCACCCTTTGTGGCTAAATATCAGACATCCATTTCGAGGAAATTCCTATAAAAGGGATAGCTCTCCTTGCTCAAAGGGAGGAAAATTTTAGAAGTAACATCATAATGCTATTTTGATACTAGGTTTTGTTCATGTTTTAGGAATGAATTTCCAAGGTAGCTTAGGGTTGTGCATTTTTCTCTTAGATGGAATCTTAGTTTCAATTTCTTAGTACATTGCCGGATATTGCTTAGATTAACTCATGTTTTAGCATGCATTTAGCTTAGTTGCACTCTTGCATTTCATTTCCATGATCTTGAGGGAAAAGTATGCAAGTTCATGCATCATGCCCATCTTTTGAATCTTCCATTTTGGATTTTTCTGGTCACTAATTTCAAATGCCAAACCGATGAGCATCCATTGAGAATCAAACTCGCTTCAACTAGGAAGCAATACGCCAATTTAGTTGCATAATGTTAGATCTTGATTTGATGATCACTAACCCTTGAGCTAATGGTTTATTGAGTGTTTTGTGTTTTCAGGTTGAAGACCATATTTACCACACACATCTGGCACCCACTGTGGGGCTTGAACTGGTTTCTGGCCCCAATTCTCAATATTTCAACATTTCTAAAACTGCGCTCATCATCATATGACTTGTCATGCCTGCTCGTATGACAAATCACTAGACTATAGTTTTTCATTTCATAACATATGTATTGTTGTATGAGTCTACATTTGATTTAAAATTTTGTACTAGCATGCTTAAATTGTCATACGAGAAATCATCTTTCTCTATTTTTCCATATGGTTAGTACTAGATTTTCATACGAGTTTTGATGCCAGTCTGTCCTTTGTACTATGTCATTTCAAAAATAGATAGCACTTTTAGGGATTTATTTGAATTAATTTTTGACTTCTAACCTCTAACTTGGTTGTGTTGGTCTTCTGGCTCTCTGATTTGGTAGCTTAACACATTTTTACAAGATGTCTAATAGAAGGTTTGCTTGTCAAAGTAACACTAGAACACTCTTTATTACAAAACTACTAATCTCTTGGTACTTATAGGATGTTTTGATGAAGAAAGAAATTTTCTTGAGACTACTAATATTTTGTGTTTGCAAGTTGCCTAATGTCTTCATCAACCAAATGATCATGCTTTTTAAATGATTATCTAGCACCTAGTTTAATTAGGAGGATTTTTTTGTGTGAGCTAAGCTAAACATTAGGGGATTATGCTCTCTTTCCTTTTAGGGAAGATCAAAAACCTATAAATGCTTGAATTGTCTTAGGAAAGAAATCTTTTGGGAAAAATTTGGAGTGTTTGATGTGTTTTAGAAAAAACAAAGAGAAATAAGAGATTATTCTCTTCTCTTCTTTTAGGAAGAATAAAAAATCTAGACCTTCTCTTTGCTATCAATTTTATTCCATTCATACCTTTTAGATGGGCCTATTAGTTGAGGTAAAAATATCCCAGGAACAACCCATGTGAGATTGAGGTGTAAGCCACACCACTCCAACTCACATTAAACAAATTTACTTCTTGGGGTTAAAGCCTCAGAAGTTGAGAACCATTTGGGATTATACTTGGCTCTCACCTAACACATAGTAGGGCCCTTGGATATCAATCACGTCTATGTGACTATTCATGCTAAGGTTCTTTGTTGGTATGTACGCCTGAATTGCGCTTGCACAAACACAAAGGATGTACTCGAATGGAGACCCTTACTAGATTCCATAGAGTAGTAGTCACTTGGTTCACCTCCGAAAGTAGATAATACAAATGCAAGGGAGATAGTAACTCCCCCAAGACACTCATTGTGTCATTCCCCCATCAGTGTTTGGAGTTGCATAATATGACATCATTATACCCATTGCATGGATTGTGGGGGTTGTATTCCGATTAGCTATTGGGTGTGTACCTAAGTTAACGAGTGAGGATTTTTTTACTAAGCCAATTGACTCTAGGGATAGAAAGTGTGTTTTAATCACCCAAAAATGAAACCAAAAAAACATAAGACACTTTTAGATAGTGACATTATTACCTCAAGATTGTACAAATTGGTCCAAAAATTCATCCAAATCAAGTGGAAAACTATCCCTGCAGTACCCTGTCATTTTGACCCATTAGAATTGTCGTACAAAAAAACACCTTGAAAACAACAACTCATATGGGAACTCAAGAATTTTCATATGGGAACCTTGGAATTGTTGTACAAGATCACATTGGAATCCATTAGTTACTTTGATCCTGGGTGTCCTTATGTTCATACTATTGCTTATCTGTGTGGCCTGAATGAGTCATTATACCTTATCACAATAATTGTTAGTTCTTGACAAAGTGGCTAGACTCATCCTCATCTCTTATTCTAGATTATCGAATGGTCTTACTTTCCATACACTATCTCATCCAAAGTCAACCTCAATCAGATCGGTCACAAGTGTCATCCAACAAACATTTAGGTCTCATATCATGATACCTTATACCAGGCTTAACAATATTTCATCAACATATATCTTACCAATCCTTCAGACAAGTGATCATTTGGAAATCCTTGACATTGAATCATCAGTATAGTCATCTCAAATTATTAACTACAATGGTTTTTTATGGTTCAATCTAGAATCCAACAACAAAAATCTGATCTTGATTCAAAGGGAAAAGCTATTAACGAATCTACTCCAGGACCCTCATCCTATCAAAAACCAAGATCTACTCAAAGGATTAAAAATCAAGACACACCAACTATATACCAATTGATATCCCTATTTCAAACATAAATTCCTCAACGTCAATCAACTCATACTGAGCATCAAAACATGTCAACCATGTTTGCCTACGACTGGGGATCTAGCCAAGGATGACAAAGCCACCATACTAGTGTTTCCTCCTCGATTGAGGAACCTACTGAAGAGGAAATTGGGAGATGTCAATAGGATAAACAATTTCAAAAGATGATGCAATTCCTTATTCAAATGGACAAGGATAAATACTTCATGCACCTAGCATCCGCAAGTGTCAAACTTCCTCCTGACTTTGATATTGAAGGACTAATACAACGCGAGGAAGAATATCAAATCACCATTCTCAATCAACAATTTCAAGACATGAGGTGTGAACTTAGAGAATTAAATAAATAGAAATAAAAATACTCTAAAAAATACTCGTAGGAGTCTATATGTCCCTTTATGTTTGCTAAGAACTTACACATGCCACCATTTCCTCCTAAAGTAGAGATTCAAAAGTATGAGAAGTACAATGGGGATGGTGACCCTCAAGACCATGTGAGGGAATTTTGTGATCTTAGCATGGATTTTATGCATGAAAGGAGATACCTAATGAGACTATTCCCTTAGAGCCTTAGCAACAAGGCCTTGGAATGGGTCACAAAGATCTCACTTGGCATTCAAACATTTGATGAGCTTCTACAAAAGTTCATACAACACTATTCTTATAACATCTTACACATGGTCACCATGCTGAATCTATGCAATACCAAACAACACTATGGTGAACCTTTTGCTAAATTTCTTCAAAGATGGAGAAAATGTTCACAAGGTATCCTAGAGAAATCCCAGAAATGGAGAAAATAGACATCTTCATCAAAAACTTGGTACTCAAGATGAATTACGTGATCCAGATGCAAACACATATTGCCTTTAGTGAATTTGTGGAAAGTTCTATCTGAATCGAAGATGTTCTTGTGAATAAAGGTGAAATCACCCTATACAAAGACACTAAATCCTTGAACAATCCTACTATTAACAATGGTAAGGACAAGAGAAAATACCGGAACAAGAAAAATAATGTGGTAAATGATAGAGTGGTTGATTCATCTAATTTCAAACCCAAGGAACAAATATTCAATCTATCTAGTATCATCCAGTATGCTAAGAACAATGTGAATGTCTCATCAACGTCAAGGAATAACCAAGATGCATAGAAAGAAAAAGTGCCATGAATACCCAAGCCTAAGAATAACTTTACTCCTCTAGGAGAACCTCTTGAAGCCGCACTAAAAAATTTGGTGGATAACAAGATGATCATGATACCAGACTCAAATCCTTGGGAGCCAATGGTCAAACCCAAGTGGTGGAATGATAATCACTATTGTGAATACCACAAAAGCAAAAGACACTTGACTAATGAATGCACGAAGTTAAATCATGTCATACAATATTTGATTGATAATGAAACCATCATAGTTGATGGACACCAGTCAAACAACGATCACAAGGCTTTTAAACAACCTCTACCCTCTTATGAACACGGGGAAATTCAAAGAATCAAGGAGCTAAGGTAAATTACACCTATGTGAATAATGATAATGTGAACATGCTTGAACCATCCAATCAATCAGTCAATGTAATCATCATCAAAGACAAGAAAGAGTCTAAGTTAGCTAATGCTATGATAAGGAATCAATCTAAGGTTACTCTCAAGGGAGTATCATCCTCATCTAAATAACCCATTGCATCAATGAAAAAAATATCAACATCAAAGAAATTGCTCTTGTCAATCCCAAGTGCAAATTATAATTTTGTTGATCAATTACAAAGAACCCCTACCCAAATTTCTATTCTAGAATTGCTTAAAATCTCACCATCACATAAGGAGATTCTCAAAACAATCCCTCTAGAAACAACTATGCCAAAAGACCTCGGTGTCAATTGATTCTAGACAATAGTGGGCCACTTGACCTCACCTCATTACCTCTCCTTCTCAGAAGAAGATGATAAGGCGCTAAATAATCTGCATAATTAGCCCTTGCATATAGAATTTTTGATCCACAAGCATAGAGTCAAGCATGTCTTGATAGGTGGAGGTGCTGTTTTGAATATTTGTACCCACAAACTTGTGACAACATTGGGTTTCTCAGAGAACGCTATAGATCCCAGGAGGAAAGTAACCATAAAGGCATATTATGAAGAGGAGAGTTTGTAAAAGGGATTAGTTGTGCTACCTATTAGGGTCAAACCAATTGAGAAGGATGTGACTTGCCACGTGTTATATTTACCTCTGGCATCCAACATCTTATTAGGGAGACCATAGATCTGTGACATGCAAGCTACCCCCTAGACATAACATCAGTGTGTGAAATTCCCACACAATGGAGTGGAGGTCTCTATCCCAACTGACAAGACCTTTTATTGCAATAATTTGAAATAAGACTACAACATAATTCCCCATAACAAGGAAGCATCTAATAGATAGGAGGCTGAAAATTCCAAAGCAACATTCTTGAGGAATTTTAAAGAGAAATTGAAAATTAAAGACACTAGAATGGGAGAGTATCAATTGCATCCCTTTCCATCCGTGGCCAATCTCCCTACATCCCCTAGGTCCTATGGAAATCCCTCATCATCATTCAAACCTTCTAGTTCCCAACCATTAATAATACATGAAGGGATTGGTATGGTTGAAGCTCATCTTTCTCTTTCAAAAGAAAATGAAGAAAACATCGTTCTTCCCTAGCTTTATAGAGAGGAAGAGCATGATCAAGAAGTCAAACATGTTGATATATCTCCACAAAAATATGGAAAAGGGTATCAACTCATGTAACAAATGGGGTATAAAGGTAAATAATCCCTAGGCAAAAAGAAAGGATTTCTAGGACCCATACACACCGAGTTCTAGAGTCCCATAGATAAAACATGAATAAGATACCATAAACAAAAATCTAATCCTTCCACCAGAAATTGTCCTCTATGCAATCAAATAGAAGAATTTGATGATGATGCTTAAGAAGTAGAGGTTACACAGTTATCCATTGAAATACTGTTACATATAAAAATAGAGAATCCCAAATACCAAGGATAATTATATATCCCACATCAATTCAAAGCCCCCTTCAAACCAAATAGATCAATATCCCAAAAATCATAGGAAGAAAATAAATTGAACAAAGAAGAATTGGTAGGCCAACAACAACAAAGTAATTCACTTAAAAAAGAGGAAAGACACCCTAACTAGGGGAAACTAGTTACTATCGCTCATATAATTGATTTACCTCACTTCATGGACATAAGAGTGCAAGCAATTGAGGTATCTTCACCCCATCCTACATTCATATAGGGAAATTAATGATAAGTAGTAACACAAGAAGGTGAAGACGACCAAGAAGAATAAGGAAACTCAAGTGCAGATGAAGGATTCTTCATAACTATTGCACATTACCTAGGTAGATCTGATGATAGTCAGACCAATTCTCATGAGTACAAATTTGGTCAAGGTACAAAGAATGACCTAGAAGGATGACATCCTAATTGGGGAAACCAATCACCCCTACTCATGTCCTAGACATGCCTCATTTAATGGACACAAGTTCTAATGAGTATATATAGGATTCCCTCTCAAATACCATAATAGATATTGAGATTGATGTCATCCATAAATATACACCTCAGCTTGAACAAGGGGAAAGTTCCAATGCTACCTAGACAAGATTTCTTCCCCAAAATATAAATTAAAACTTTGGAGATAATGGCATGAAAGTCCATACTAGGACTGGATCCACATCAGGAGTTGAGATTATTCCTCTAAGAGCTTTTCTGGAACAAATGTCTACTCAGGAGGATAATCAAAATGCTAGTGTTAGATCAAATGAGTTAGATTCACAAAGTACAAACAATGACTCTGATAGTCATGTTAGGATATTTCTTGGTCTAGATAGTCCTTCAAAGAGTGTCATAATAGATATTCTCTTACCCATTGAAAGCCTTGATCATGGTAACACAGTGCTATCTTTAGAACCTATTGGATCTTTGTCTATAATCAACCCTGAACTTATTGAGTAGAAACTAAATGAAGCTATAAACTTGATTTCTTCCCCAAATGACTATACCTTGGCCGGTTATCTAAATTCTATTAAGCCTCTTACCTCTTCCACCAACAAAACAAGCATGAACATGATAGAGGGGGATATCTATTAGTAATAACTAAGAGGGGCGGGGGGGGGGGGGGGGGANGGGGGGGTGAATCAATGGCCTAAAAAATATTCCAATAATCAACCCTTAAAACTTATTACCACGATATTAAGCCTCTAGTTATCTTTAGTCCTATAAGATGAATGCCTTCAAATACAATTATCAAATTACTATTGCTCAAAATGCTTTGTTAAACCTCTCACTATAGGTTTACCAAATAGCAGTCTATTAATTTACTGAAAGATAGTAAATTATCTAGAGTATACTGATCAATCTAGTTAAGCTATGTGTAATGAAAAACACTAAAGTAATGACTCATAAACACATTGACACATGGATTTTTAATGTGGAAACCCTGTTAGGGGAAAACCACTTGGGACCGGTAACCCAAAAATTTTCACTCTTCTGAAGTGAGCTCGATGAAGAGCCAACCCTGTTAAAGGTTAAAAACACACTGTTAGGTGTGACCTTGTTAGAGGATTTAAAATTTTAGTCTGTCACTTGATATCAGGCATCTCTATGCTACCTTCCTTGTCCAAACTCTTATGGTTTGTCAAATGGTATCTGGAATCTCATGCTATCTTCATGATCAAAATTTTTGATACTCCTTGGGATGTATCTCAATATAGAAAGGATCTTTAAATCCTGCTCGGTTAAGAGACTTTCTAAATCAATGGTTAAATTGAAATAGTATGATCTGTTCACATATACAACCTATACTTGCAAATTTTTAGATCTATTGTAATCTCATAAAACTAATATGATCAATATATCCCTTTTTATACCTTTGCTCCACTTTGATTCTTCTTGGTGATGCTGTTCTTTGTTGCTTGGTGTCTGCAGAAAACTTTAGCTCTTTCCTTAGCTTGATTGATCAACACAGTATGAAGTTTCTCTTCATTAGTTTCTCTTTTGGCATCCTCCTTTTCATTCACTCACCTTGATCCGTAATGAATCAAGTTTGTCTCTTAAATATATGTGATATCATCATTGTTAGGTTCTTGATTTTCTTGATCTTGGTGTGATCCACAATCTTAGCCAATTATATTTAAAGAAAAACTCATGTTTTATCTTGCAGAGATCTTGCCAACTGGACAAAACAACTTTAAATCCTTTACTTATTTCTGGCTTATCTTGTCAATGAAAACAATGATAACTACTAGTTAAGTCCATATTTAGCTCTACCAGCTAGATATTTTGTCATTTATGAACTCTAGTTATTTTTTGTGTTTAACTCTTTGATAGCTTCGGTCAACACTCTAGTTCTCCTTGGGCTTCTCCGCCAGTTTACACTATGTTTTTGGCCGTCGGTTATGCTTGTGATTCTTCTCGTTGGTGTTCTTGCTTGGGCATCATTGTGACTTTTCTGTCGGTGATCTTTATCTGTCGGGTTCTACTGACCGTCGGTGTTTTAAGTCACATAGTGAATACTTGTCTTTTATGCATTAATGATAGCATAATCTTTCTCTTTCTAATTCTCTAAAGTCTTTGACACTTTGATTATAACCGATTAGATTATATCAAGTTGACATCAATGAAAATAAAATCCATTAACATATTTAATGTCTTGCATTATCTTTCTGCATTTCAGTGATCAACTTAACATCTTCAAACATTTAATCAGTTATATGTCATCAATCTCTCCCTTTGGCATTGATGGCAATGTACTACTTTATCATACTATACTATCACTAATACAATATGAAATATAAAATTTCATCAAGCTATCCTAATGTAACTATTACAAATGTCTGGCTCTCAGTAAGCTTAGATAGCTTAGATTTGTTTCATGCAGAGTGGTCATCTTCAATCTTTAATCCCTTCATTGAATAGATGTATCATCTAATATCTCTATTCTGATATGTGCTCTACCTTGACTGTTCCTCTTCTTGATAATCTCTTTTTCCTTTGACAATAATCTTTCTCTTTGTATGAACTCTTTCCTTTTTTTTACTTCTCTCCCCTAGATGGATATTTCATATGTAATCAATTTCTCTCCCTTAGAATATTGATTAACTCTTCCTTTTGATTCTCAGGAACTTCACTTTTTGGATATGATATATCTTTTTTTATTAATGAGATAATCTCTAATCTCTCCCTTTATCATATCTCTCCTTTTATCATATCTCCCCCTTTATGATAATTTAAATATCTCTCTGATGATAATGAGATAATTATCTCCCTTTTATGATAATGAGATATAATCTCCCCCTTTGACAACAATGCCAAAAAAAAATCATCTATATCATGTTTCATCCCTTTACATAATATATTCCTTGAATTTCCTATCCATCAACAATACAATGTTTCTGGTGTTTGGTGTAGATTTGTACCTTAATATGTATAGATGTATCTATTATTGTCCATCTCAATGTTTGCATCAACATGACTGATCTTTAGATTTGGTATAGGCTGATGCAACCTCCTAGTCAGCTTACTGACCGATAGACAAGGGTTGAACCCCTAGTCTCTATCTTAGGTACTCAAATGTATCCTTCAGTAATGGCTTGGTGAATATATCAGCTAACTGTTCCTTTGATTGAAAATATTCCAATGTCACTTCCTTTTCCTACACCTATTCTCTTAGATAGTGATACTTAATAGCAATATGCTTAGTCTTAGCATGCATGACTCGATTCTTAGAAATGTTTATTGAGCTAGTATTATCATAGTAGATAATTACTAGTTTTATAGTCTTCATATTCATGCCTTCCAGCAATTGTTTGATCCATGCAATATTGGAGCAATTTACAACAACAACCACATATTCTTCTTATGCAGTAGACTGAGAGATGCATCCTTGCTTCTTGCTTATCCATGTGACAAGTCTGTCACCCATGAAGAATGCTCCTCTAGTTGTGCTCTTTTGGTCATCAATTATAGCCCAATCAACATCTGTATAAACTTGTAGCTCAAATTTTCTTTCTCTTTTGTACCATAAGCCATAGTCCTTGGTGTTCTTCAGATATTTCAAAATTCTTTTGACAACAGTCATATGTGATTCTTTGGGATTAGCAGAGAATCTTGCAACTATCCCCACTACATGTGCTATATCTAGTCTGGTGTGAACAACATACATCAGTTTTCCAATCATTGATTGATACAAGGTTTGGTTTACCTCATTGGATTTGTTTTCTTTTGTTATCTTACATCCGGCAGCCATAGGTGTTCCAACTAGTTTGGAATCTTCCATCTTGAATATCTTCAGCACTTCCTTGATGTATTTGGACTGAGTGATGTATATGCCTGCATCTTGTTGAAGAATTTGTAGACCAAGAAAGAATTTGATCTCCCCAAACATAGACATTTCAAATTCCTTTCTCATTTCATTAGCAAAGGATTTGCATAACAATTCATTTCCCCCAAAAATGATATCATCAACAAAAATTTCAGCAATCATAATATTACCATCGGTATCTTCTTTTTAGTATAGATTGCTATTTTCACTTGTTCTAAAAAACTTTATGCTAATGATATAGGAGTGAATTCTTTCATACCGGGCTCTAGATGCTTGTTTCAATCCATACAAGGCTTTGTGTAGTCTACATACCATGTCTCTCTTGTCTGGATCAACAAACCCTTCTAGTTGTTCAATGTATACCTCTTCAAGTATTCCATTTAGGAATGCAGATTTGACATCCATCTGGTATACCTTGAATCCTTTAAATGCAACATAAGCAAGTAAGATTCTAACTCCTTCTAGTCTAGCAATGGGTGTAAAGGTTTCACCATAATCAATACCTTCTTCTTGTGCATATCCCTTGCATACTATTCTTGCTTTGTTTCTAGTGACTTCTCCATTCTCATTCATCTTGTTTTAGAATATCCATTTGGTACTGATGACATTATTGTCATCTGGTCTTAGTACTAGTGTCCATGTATAGTTCTTCTCAAACTATTCTATTTCTTCATTCATAGCATTGACCCATTCTTCATTTTGAAGTGCATTGTTAACAAATTTAGGCTCAAAATCACAAAGTAAACATCTTATGTTCAGTGACTTACTTCTTGTTCTTGTTCTAGCCTTCTTGTCTCCTATGATTTGATTCTATGGATGATTTATTTTGACATACTTGGCAAGTTTTGGTTCAGCTATGTGTTCATCATTCTGATCAGCTTCTTGACCTTCATTCTGATATTCATCCCTTGGAACATCATCTTGAGGATTTTCTTGATTTTTCAGTAATTAGAGCCTGATGCTCAATTTCAATGTTCTGTTGCTCAGGAGTGATACACTGTTTCTCAGGTAGAGTGTCAGGTTCTGTATAATAAACCCATTATAGTCCTCTAGTTCCTTTTTGCTTTCCATATCATTCTTTTCTGCAAATTCATCTATTTTCACATTTGCACTTTCAATGATTTTGTTAGATGACTTGATAAGACATTTATAAGCCTTTCTTTTGGTTGAATACCCTAGGAAGATACCTTCATCACTTTAGCAGTCAAGTTTTCCATTTCTATCATCCTTCAAAATATAACATTGACTACCAAAGATTCTGAGGTAACTTACATTGGGTGTATAACCATACAAAAGCTCATATGGTGTCTTCTTTGTCCTTCTTCAACTATACTCTATTTAATGTGTAGACAATAGTACTGATAGATTCCCTCTAGAAAGTTTTAGTGATGATTTTCTCAATCATCAATGTTCTTGCACAGTCAACAATTGATATGTTTCTCCTCTCAGCAATTCCATTTTGCTGTGGTGTCCTTGGTGCAAAAACCCATCTTTTGATTCCATGCTCATTGTAATAGTTAGTGAATTCTTCTGAAGTAAATTCCCCTCCTCTATCTGACCTTAAGCATTTCAATTTCTTTTCACTTTGTTTTTCTACCATAGCTTTATACCATTTAAACATCTTAAATGCTTCTAATTTATCTTTTAAGAACATGATTGTCATCATTCTAGAATAATCATCCACAAAGAGAATAAAATACCTATCTGCATAGTAGCTCTTTGTCCTCATGGGTCCACATAGATCTGTATGGACTAATTCTAGAATTGCATTAGATGTATGGGTTTTACTCTTGAAACTAGACTTTGTCATCTTACCTTTTTGACAATTCTTGCACATGATATGCTCAGGCTTAGTCATTGTCAGTAAGCCTCTGACATTCCTTTTGTTGCTTATCTTTATCATGTTGTCAAAGTTCATATGACACAATATTTTGTGCAACAACCATATGTCTTCATTTCTATCCATCAAACAAGCGGTGTTAATGTCATCAAGATAGAAAAGGTTACCTTTTGTCTGCTCACTGATACCAATCAACCTTCCTAATTCATTGAATATCTTTGCCTTCTTATTTTCAAATGCTACTCTGTGACCTAAATTGTTTAGCTATGAGACACTTAACAAATTATAATTTAGTCCTTTTACCCTGCAAGCATTTTCACATTTGATCAGGTTATTCAACATAATAGTTCCTTTACCTTCAACTGGACAAGGTGTATCATTTCCCATTCTTATTGAACCACCATTATAGTATTCAAAAGTCTCAAAATTTTGTTTATCACTGGTCATATGGTGAGTGCAACCACTATCTATGATCCAGACATCATTTTTACTAACTTTAGATATGAGTGAATTTTCTACATACATTTTTTCATCTTCATCTGAATCATCCTTCATGGCTACAAATATCATCTCGATGTCTTCTTCAGATTCGGTGTCAGTGTCATCAGGTCTATTCTCATCTAGGTAAAAAGATTTCTTCCCTTTGTCCTTGTAGTCTTGGGTATCTCTCTTGTCAGATTGTCGGTTGCTTCAGTAATCTCTATTATCACCTCTATCAAACTTCTTCTCATATGATCTGTCATTTACTCTGTCATCTTTTCTTTTGTTTGGACATCTTGCAGCAAAGTGTCTAACCTCTTTACAATTGAAACATACAAGTGGTAATTTACCTTTGTATTTACCATTGCCTCTCTTCAATATTCTTGCCATTAGTGCTTCAATCTCATCAAGTCCTTGATCCTCATTATCACTGTCATTATCATTTCTAACAGCATGTCCATGACTTGAGTTACTTATCTTTAAAGAAGATTTGAATGCACATTCTACAGATGGTAAGACAATATTATCAAAGTTATTCATATCAAATGAAATTAGTCTTCCAATCAGACTATCTAGAGTAACTATATTGTTTGCAACTGCTCTCATTTCTTGAATATCAGAAACTCTAATAACATATACAGGCAATAAGGTTCTTAAGATTTTACTTATCACTGTCTCCTCTTCAAGTACACCTCCAACTCCTTGGATAGCATTGATTATCTCTTTGATTCTACAACTATACTGAGTGATATTTTCTCTTTTTTTCATCCTTAGGTCATCAAACCTCCCTCTTAAGATTTCTTCCTTTTCTCTTAGTACATTAGCATCTCCTCCATGTACTAGCTTCAACTTATCCCACATTTGCTTTGCAGAGGTGCAATCTTTGACATCTTGAAACTCATCATCGGAGAGTGATGATGCAAGTTATATCATCATGCATTACTCTTAATTTCTCAAGAGTGTGAGGTCTTGTAGGCAACACATATTCAGTATCTAAGTATTGAAAAATATCATTTCCAATACCTGATAGGTGGAGTCTTATTCTACTTTTCTATGATGCAAATTTGTCTTTATTCAACTTGGGCACATCTCGTCTGTTCATCTTGTGATCTTTTTCTTGAGATGTTAAAATCCCTTTATAAGCACACAAGCTCTGATACTAATTGTTAGTAATAACTGAGGGGGGGGGGGGGTGAATGAGTGGCCTAAAAAATATTCCAATAATCAACCCTTAAAACTTAGTACCACAATATTAAGCCTCTAGTTATCTTTAGTCCTATAAGATGAATGCCTTCAAATACAATGATCAAATTACTACTACTCGAAATGCTTTGTTAAACCTCTTACTGTATGTTTACCGAATAGCCGTCTGTTAATTTACCAAAAGATAATAAATTATCTAGAGTATACCGATCAGTCTAGTTAAGCTATGTGTAGTGCAAAACACTAAAGTAATGACTCATAAACACATTGACACATGGATTTTTAACATGGAAATCCTGTTAGGGAAAAACCACTTGGGACTGGTAACCCAAAATTTTCACTCTTCTGAAGTGAGCTCAATGAAGAGCTAACCCTATTAAAGGTTACAAACACACGGTTAGGTGTTACCTTGTTAGAGGATTTAAAAGTTTAGTCTGTCACTTGATAGCAGGCATCTCTATGCTACCTTCCTTGTCCAAAATCTTCTAGTTTGTCAAATGGTATCTGGCATCTCATGCTATCTTCATGATAAAACTTTTTGATACTCCTTGGGATGTATCTCAATATAGAAAGGATCTTTAAATCCTGCTCAGTTAAGAGACTTTCTGAATCAATGGTTAAATTGAAATAATATGATTTGTTCACATATACAACTTATACTTGCAAATTTTTAGATCTATTGTAATATCATAAAACTAATTTGATCAATATATCCCTTTTTATACCTTTTCTCCACTTTGATTCTACTCAGTGATGTCGTTCTCTATTTCTTGGTGTCTAAAGAAAACTTAAGCTCTTTCCTTAGCTTGATTGATTAGCACTGTATGAAGTTTCTCTTCATCGATTTCTCTTTTGGCATCCTCCTTTTCATTCACTCCCCTTGATTCGTAATGAATCGAGTTTGTCTCTTAAATAGACATGATATCACCATTGTTAGGTTCTTGATTTTATTTATCTTGGCGTGATCCACAATCTTAGCCAATTAGATGTAAATAAAAACTACTATTTTATCTCACAGAGATCTTCTTTCCAACTGGACAAAACAACTTTAAATGCTTTACTTATCTATGGATTATCTTTTCGATGAAAACAATGATAACAACTAGTTAAGTCCATATTTAGCTCTGCCAGTTAGATATTTTTTCATTTATGAACTCTATTTATTTTTGGTGTTTAACTCTTTGATAGCTTTGGTCAACACTCTAGTTCTCCTCGAGCTTCTTCGTTGGTTTACACTATGTTTCTGGTCATCAGTTATGCTTGTGATTCTACTCATCAATAATCCTCGTTGGTGTTCTTGCTTGGGCATCACTATGACTTGTCTGTCGGTGATCTCTATCCTTCAGGTTCCATTGACCATCGGTGTTTGAAGTCACATAGTGAATACTTGTATTTTATGCATTACTGATAGCATAATCTTTCTCTTTCTGATTCTCTGAAGTCATTGACACTTTGATTATAACCAATTAGATTATATCAAGTTAACATCAATGAAAATATAATCCATTAACTGATTTAATGTCTTTCATTATCTTTTTGCATTTTGGTGATCAACTTAACATCTTCAAACATTCAATTAGTTACATGTCATCAATATCAAGTTTCTCAGTCTTAAAAAGAAAAAGAAAAAGAAAAAGAAAAAGAAAAAGAGTTTTGATGGTGAAAAGCACCTTGTGGCAGTGTCAAAACCCAATATTGTAAAAACAAATGATGTATCCAATGGTGAAAACCTCCTAGAGGTGCCAAAGGATAGGAAACTTGATATCTTGCTTAATCACTTTAAGGAGTGTTCATCAGTGCTTATAGAACCTACTCATCTATTCAATCTAAGAACAAAAGAATCACCCTAATTGATATATTTTGCACAGTCCTTGTTCGAAGAAAAGAATCACCAGTTCACTCAATTTTTTAGGAGTAAGAAGATCAAATTTTCTTGGTCTACTTAGACATGTTAGAACTTGATACTGACTTTATAATGCATCACTTGTCTATTTCTCCTGGTGTCAAACTAGTTAAACAAAAGCTTTGGAAGATGCATCCCCATGTGGCACTATTGGTTAAAGATGAGTTAAAAAAGTTGTTGACAACATAATTCATCAAAGCTATAACATACACCAACTAGATCTCAAACATTATACCTATTTCTAAGACTGATAAATCAATTAGAGTCTGAACAAATTTTCAAGATTTAAACAAAGATTATCCCAAAGATGACTTCCCACTTCCCAACATCAACATGATTGTGGAACTCACAAAAGGCTATGAGATGTATTCTATCATGGATGAATTCTCAGGATATAATCAGATAAAAATAACACTTAAAGATCAGGAAAAGCCAACTTTTACATTTTTTTGGGGCACATACTATTGGAACATTATGCCTTTTGGTCTAAAAAGCGTAGGATAAATGTACCAGAGAGCTATGACGACCATATTCCATGATATGATGTATAAGAATATGGAAGATTATGTTAAGGACACTTTGAAAAAATTAATAAAAAGGACTATACACCTGGTTGACTTAGAGAAGATCTTTGATAGAATGGAACGATTCAAGTTAAGGCTAAATCCAATTTTTTTTCCTTTGGTATGACATCACGAAAGATCCTCGCGTAGATTTTCTCGGCAAAAGGAATTGAGGTCGATCTAGAAAAATTAACGATAATTATGGAAATACAATCACCAAGAAATATCATCCAAATCAGAACATTGTAAGGGAAGCTACAGTCAATCGAGAGATTTATCTCACAACTAGCAGATAAATCTCAACCCTTCACAAGGACATTACATAAGGGAATAACATTGAAATGGGATGAAGGATGTGAAATTCAATTTCAACGTATCAAAGAGTACCTATCAAATCCACCTATTTTAATGGAACCCATACTAGGGAAACTCCTCCTTCTATATATATCATCTACAAAAACATCGCTTGGAGGTTTACTCCTACAACATGATGAAATCAGAAAGGAAAGAGAAATTTACTACATAAGTAGAACAATGGTTTCCTATGAATACAATTAAACAATTATTGAAAAGTATTTTCTAGTAGTGGCATTTTCTTCACAAAATCTTCAACATTAGATGCTCACACACCCTGTCAAGTTGATTGAAAAGATTGATCCCTTAAAGTACTTGTTAAGTAAGGAAACCTTGATTGGTAGACTAGAAAAATGGGTGATGATACTTAGTGAATTTGACATTGAGTACATAGACAAAAAATATATCAAAGGGAAAGCCATTGCTAATCACTTGATATATGCTCCTCTCCAAGACAATAAACCACTAATCATAATATTTCTTGATGAAGCTATCCTACATCTAATAGAGCACCCATGAAAATTTTTCTTCAATAGATTGTTCACACAGTAGGGGTCTAGAGATGGTGTACTCTTTGGAATGCCCCAAGGATACAAACTCCCTAAATATTACAAGATGAGATTTCCTTTCACAAACAATATAGCTAAATATGAAGCCTTGACAAATGGACTAAATTTAGCTATCAAATGGAAAATAAAATAACTACACATTTATGGAGACTCTCAGTTAGTGATCAACTAAGTAAACGACCAGTACTACACTAAGGATGAAAATCACACCCTATAAGAAGATGGTTGATGATCTAAAGAATTAATTTTTATTTATCACCTTTCAACAAGTCCCAAGAGAGGAAAATAAATTAGCCCATGCCATGACTACTTTGGCCTCAAATTTACAACAAGAGAATCAATTTTTCTATGACTTCTTGGTTTAAGAACTCCCTTTTCCAGCCTATGATTCCCTAGAATACCAAATAGTGTGCTCAATTGTAGGCACTCAATCCTCTTGATACATCCATATATACTCTTACCTGCGTGATCAAATAATTCCTAATAATATATCTAGAAATGAGAAGAGAAACCTTATAATAAATTCCTCATGCTATTTGATCATAGATAATGACTTGTATAGACAAGGTCTAGACAATACTATCCTTAGGTGTCTAGAGCGTGAAGAGTCTGAATGTGCGCTAAAGGAAGTCCATGAAGGTCTTTGTGGGTCTCACTTTAATGGTCTCTCATTGGCCAAGAAACTCTTAAGGGTAGGGTAAAAATATCCTTCCATGGAGAAAGATGTTGTTTAGTTTGCTAAGTCCTACACAAACTTCAAACTACATGGTAACCTGATTCACGCTCATGCTAGAGAGTTGTTACCTTTTATTACACACTAGCCATTCCAACAATGGGCCTTTGAATTGGTAGGTCAAATATATCCTTCCTTATCCAATGGACATAGATTTATTATTATAGCCACTAAGTACTTCAAAAAGTGGGTCGAAGCAGTCCTTCTTATGAAAGCAACTAGTAAGCAAGTATCCATGTTTATCTTGAACTACATCATTTGTAGGTATGTGATAGCTTCCTCTATTATAACAAATAATGAAGGAAAATTCAAGAATAATGATACCAATGAATTAAGTGAAACTTTCCATATTACCCAGCATGGTTCCTCTATCTACTACCCTCAAGGGAATGGACAGGCTAAAGCATCGAAAAAATATATATTGAAAATCTTGGATAGGATAGTGAGAAAGTTAGGGAAAGATTGACATCTCTAGTTGAATCTAGCATTATGGACCTATCAAAATAGTATCAAAATGCCTACAAGGGCAACACAATTTTCCTTGGTATATGGCATAGAAGAAGTACTACCTATTGAGGTTGAGATACTAACACTCATAGTCTCTTTGCAAGGACTCATAATTGGTGAAGATTACCAGATTTCCAAAATTTAGGAGTTAGAACTACTTGAAAAAATAAGGAAAGAAGTATTTGACCATCTAGGGGTCTATCAAAAAGGATTTCTAGAGGTTACAACAAGAAATTAAGATATAGAGAATTTCAGGTTGGTGATCTTGTACTTAGAGAGAATCCAAAGAATCAACAAAATTGTGAGCAAAAGGGAAAATTTGAACCCGATGTCAAACCAGTTAAACAAAAGCTTCAGAAGATGCATCCCCATATAGCACTATTGGTTAAATATGAGTTAGAAAATTTGTTGAAAGCATAATTCATCAGAGCTATAACATACACTGACTAGATCTCAAACATTATACCTATTTCTAAGACTGATAAATCAATCAGAGTCTGAACAAATTTTCAAGATTTAAACAAAGCTTATCCCAAAGATGACTTCCCACTTCCCAAAATCAACATGATTATGGACCTCACAAAAGTCTATGAGATATATTCTCTCATGGATGAATTCTTGAGATATAATTAGATAAAAATATCAGGAAAAACCAACTTTTACGTTTGCTTGAGGCACATACTTTTGGAACATTATGCCTTTTGGTCTAAAAAGCACAGGAGAAATGTACACAAGAGCTATGAAGACCATATTCCATGACATGATGTATAAGAATATGGAATATTATGTCGATGAAACTTTGGAAAAATCAATAAAAAGGACTACACACCTGGTTGACTTAGAGAAGATCTTTGATAGAATGGAACAATTCAAGTTAAGGCTAAATCCAATTTTTTTTCCTTTGGTGTGACATCAGGAAAGATCCTTGGGTACATTGTCTTGGAAAAAGGAATTGAGGTCGATCTAGAAAAAGTAACAACAACTATGGAAATACAATCACCAAGAAATATCAACCAAATCAGAACATTGTAAGGGAAGCTATAGTCAATCGAGAGATTTATGTCACAACTAGTAGATAAAGCTCAACCCATCACAATGACATTACATAAGGGAATAACATTGAAATGGGATGAAGGATGTGAAAAGAACTTTCAATGTATCAAAGAGTACCTATCAAATCCACCTATTTTAATGGAACCCATACTAGGGAAACTCCTCCTATACATATCATCTACAAAAACATCACTTGGAGGTTTACTCCCACAACATGATGAAATCAAAAAGAAAAGAGAAATTTACTACATAAGTAGAACAATGGTTTCCTATGGAAACAATTAAACAATTATTGAAAAGTATTTTCTAGTAGTGGCATTTTTCTTCACAAAAGCTTCAACATTAGATGCTCGCACACCCTCTCAAGTTGATTGAAAATATTGATCCCTTAAAGTACTTGTTAAGTAAGGAAACCTTGATTGGTAGAATAGAAAAATGGGTGATGATACTCAGTGAATTTGACATTGAGTACATAGACAAAAAAATATATCAAAGGGAAATCCATTGCTAATCACCTGATATATGCTCCTCTCCAAGACAACAAACCACTAATCATAATATTTCCTGATGAAGCTATCCTACATCTAATAGAGAACCCATGAAAATTTTTCTTCAATGGATTGTTCACACAGTAGGGGTCTAGAGATGATGTACTCTTTGGAATGACCCAAGGATACAAACCCCCTAAATCTTACAAGATGAGATTTCCTTTCACAAACAATATAGCTAAATATGAAGCCTTGACAAATGGACTAAATTTAGCTATCGAATGGAAAATAAAAGAACTACACATTTATAGAGACTCTCAATTAGTGATCAACTAGTACTGCACTAAGGATGAAAAGCTCACACCCTATAAGAAGATGGTTGATGATCTAAAGAATTAATTTTTATTTATCACCTTTCAACAAGTCCTAGGAGAGGAAAATAAATTAGCCCATGCCATGGCTACTTTGGCCTCAAATTTACAACAAGAGAATCAATTTTTCTATGAATTCTTGGTGGATGAACTCCCTTTTCTAGCCTATGATTCCCTAGAATACCAAATAGTGTTCTCAATTGTAGGCACTCAATCCTCTTGATACATCCATATATACTCTTACCTGTGTGATCAAATAATTCCTGATAATATATCTAGAAATGAGAAGAGAAACCTTATAATAAATTCCTCATGTTATTTGATCATAGATAATGACTTGTATAGAAAAGGTCTAGACAATACTCTCCTTAGGTGTCTAGAGCATGAAGAGTCTGAATGTACGCTAAAGGAAGTCCACGAAGGTCTTTGTGGGTCTCACTCAAATGGTCTCTCATTGGCCAAGAAACTCTTAAGGGTAGGGTACAAATATCCTTCCATGGAGAAAGATGTTGTTTAGTTTGCTAAGTCCTACACGAACTTCAAACTACATGGTAACCTGATTCATGCTCATGCTAGAGAGTTGTTACCTTTTATCACAAACTAGCCATTCCAACAATGGGACTTTGAATTGGTAGGTCAAATCTATCCTTCCTTATCCAATGGACATAAATTTATCATTACAACCACTGAGTACTTCAAAAAGTGGGTCGAAGTAGTCTTGATTATCAAAGCAACTGGTAAACAAGTATCCATGATTATCTTGAACTACATCATTAGCAGGTATGGGATAGCTTCCTCTATTATAACAAATAATGAAGGACAATTCAAGAATAATGATATTGATGAATTAAGTGAAACTTTCCATATTACCCAGCATGGTTCCTCTATCTAGTACCCTCAAGGGAATGGACAGGCTAAAGCATCCAAAAAATATATATTGAAAATCTTGCATAGGATAGTGAGCAAGTTAGGGAAAGATTGGTATCTCTAGTTTAATCTAGCCTTATCGACCTATCAAACCAGTATCAAAATGCCTACAAGGGAAACACAATTTTCCTTGGTATATGACGCAGAAGAAGTACCACCTATTGAGGTTGAGATACCATCACTCAGAGTCTCTTTGTAAGGACTCATAATCAGTGAAGATTACCAGATTTCCAAAATTCAGGAGTTAGAACTACTTGACGAAAGAAGGAAAGAAGTATTTGACCATCTAGGGTTATATCAAAAAGGATGTCTAGAGGTTACAACAAGAAATTAAGATATAGAGAATTTTAGGTTGGTGATCTTGTACTTAGAGAGAATCCAAAGAATCAACAAAATTGTGAGCAAAAGGGAAAATTTGAACGCAACTAGCTGGGTCCCTTCATGATTACTACAAAATTTTTCTTTAGATCCTATCAACTATCAAATATAAAAGGGGAGATATTTATTAATCCCATAAAAACAATACACCTAAAGAAGTTCTACGGCTAGACATTCTGAGCAGTTCCTGTACAGAGAAAATGATCCTGAAAAAATACCAAAAATAGCAAAAAGCAGAAAAAGTCAAAAACATTTGGAAAAAGTCATGAAAAATGACCATCCTACTAAAAAATTGGCAAACAAGTGCCTTGATGGATCAACAAAAAAAGAAAAAAAAGGAAAAAATTAAAAAGCAAAAAAGTGCCTTGGTGAAAACTTGGTAAACAGGCACCTCGATAGCAAAAATAGCAATTCTTCCATGTGGTAAAAAATTGGCAAACATGCATCACTTGTAACTAGTCCTCCATCTATCAATACTTAGCTTGAATGTCTCACCTATAGAGGTCTCAACTAGCTTCATTGTGGCTATGAACTTTCAATCTCTTTTCCCAATTGTTGTCCCGACACCATAACTTGGAATCGGTCGATATCTTGGTCCTACATGCTTATTTCCTCATTAAGGGAAATATCATAACCATTTGGGAAACCAAGTCAATATCTTGTGATTCATCTAACTGATCAACATCAGTCATCCTTGTCTTTCAGCCACTGGACAATTTTCCACTAACACACCGGTGTTTTTCAACATCCTAATCAAAAGTGTTTCTAAACACTACCTATTTGGACACATCTGTGTTTTTCAACACACATCGTATAATATACCAATGCGCTTAAATATTGGATTAATAAAACTCAAGTACACAACTATATTTTCAACACTCACACCCACAAGAAAGACTGTGTTACTCAATACCATACATAGAGAAACATATAATAATCACACTTGCTGAAAGTTTTATGAAAATTTTCTTGATTGCTATCTGTTATCAATGATTTTATATACTCTTTTCTTTGATTGCTTCTTGTTGGTGTGGTCCCAATGATCTTATAATGTTAAAGATAAGAAGGAGATTTAAAGCATGTTTTATTCCATAAAATAAGGAGAGATTTATGGAATAAAGCTAAAGCAAGCATGATGAGCTTTACAGATCAAGAAGTGATCAACGAAGAAAACAAGGACAAAAAATGGTGAAATCATGTCTATATAAAGAGACAAGTAATTCATTATTAAGAGAGGGATGCTGAAGATAATTCTAGTGAAGATATAATTCTTCATACAAACCTCGTCATACAAGCTGAAGAACAGAGCTAAAGATTTTTGTAGACGCTGACCAACAGAGAAGCAACAACATTCACCGAGCAGAAAGAAGTGGAGAAAAAGATTTGAAGAGAACATTGATCAGAAAGGTATTATGAGCTTACAATAGATCTCAACATCTGCAAGATTAAGTTGTATTTATGAATAGATCATATACTGATTCAATTTATGATGATCATATTTTTCCATTAGTATACAAAGGAAACAATTTTTGAACCGTCGGTAACATGATCACCGAAAGACAGGTTTATAGTGCAACCCGACACAATAATTAACAGAGGTCACCAAAAATGCTAAGTGCACTATCATTGACATAATGGTTACAATGTAAACCAACAACACAATTTATAGTGTAAACATATAGTCATTCTATAGAGCAAATCGAGAAGAAGAATGCCTACAAAGACATCACCGAGGAAAGACTACAGAGCAACCTGAGCACCAATCTACCGAGAGACAACTTTAATTTTGAGAAATGTGGATCTGAGTTACATGTCAGAAAAAACACTTAAGTTTTATATTTATCTTTAAAGCTTATCTTTAAAACCATTTCTTAAGGGACAAGTAAAGCACATGTAATTGTTTTCATCAATCTAACTGATTGTAAACATGCAAATTAGGAGATCAAGGTCAAGTTGTAAACCTTTGATCATAAAATTATCATTGTAAAGCGTGAAACCTATTTAGGTCAATGCAATGTATAAATAGATGTGTAATCAATCAAAAAAAGTGTGTGATGATGATTGTAGTTGTAATAAACATCTATGGATCAGCCATCGAGTTTTATACAGAAGGATAGCAAAAGATGAAATTAGTTATCAAGAACAAGATTCAAGGCTGCCAAACAGAACAAAGGTATTAATCAATCACTATGGGTGATATATATACATGTGAACTTAAAAGATCGGTATTTAGCAATTCAAGATTGCATATCTTCAGGTCAACAAGTATTTTTGATTGCATTCTAACAAGTGTAGCAAATAGAAGAAATCCTTTAAGAAGGTGGATTTAGAAATCCTTATGTAAATCTCTTAACCGAGTGCACACTAAACAATGTTGCTAAATCCCTTAATCAAGTAGACCTAACCAGTCTAAAATGTTACTCCTAACAGGGTAAGATCATAAAAAGTGGTCAAACTTGTAGCCTTAACCGAAACCTTCCATTCTGCAGATGGTGAAGCTTTGTGGGTTTCATCCCCACCATATTTTTTACCTTCTAACAGGGGTTTTCTACATTACCAATTCTTGTGTTATGTGTCATTACATTTCATGAATGTTTCTATGAATGTTTACATGCAAATTAAGTTTATAATTTGATATTACATGCACAAAGATAGAATAACATCTATGGTCGGTAATGCAAGGAATTGATTACCAAAGGATTAAAGGTTAATTGATAAAAGGTCTTGAGGGTACTGATTCACCCCTCCCCTCTTAGTACACACCATTCCATTATTCCAACAATTAGAATCAAAGCTAGATCTCTTATTTTGAAAAGTTTAAATCATTTGAGAGAAAAGATCATACAATGGAAATGTATAAGCTAGACAACAATATTGAGAATCATAAGTTGGAGATACAGATCTTCTATGAGCAATACAAAGAAAAAGAATCAAGCTGAGAGAGCTACTAGATGAAAGAAAGGTTATGACATCTCACTGCAACGAAATAGACTATTATGAAGAAGAGATACTTGATTGTTTGAGTCATCAGGATCTACATCTATCAATACATCAGACACATCTAAATAAAGCATTACAAGTCTGAATGAAATCAATAAACATCTGACAGAGGAGGTAAAGATACTGAAAATCAGTCAAGAGACACAGATGGTAAGGATGATTGATGTTATGAATAATGATAGACAAGCTGAATAAGAAAGAACACTAGCTATTGATGACAGGAGGAAGATCACTGAGAAAATATAAGAGAGAGAGAGAGACTAAAATATAGATACTTATTAAACATCATCATGAGATCACCAATCAAATAGTTCTTATGAGTCATGAGGAAAACCAAGTGAACATAGAACTCAATGGGAAATTGGAAGCTATTGGTGAGCTAAGAGAAGAAAATGAGAGACTGAAGCATGAAGTAAGGATTCAACAACAACACAATGATATGATCAAGAAAGCTGAAGAGAGTACCAAATGAATGGATGATTTTCTGGATGGACAAAGAAGATTCAACAACAATACCGGTCTAGGGTATACCGAGCATGGAAAATCATCATTCCAAGCTAATCAAAAGGATGTCTACACAAATCCAAGACCGAGGAAGCAGTTGGTGGTAACCTAAATTTTGAGAATTTAGAAGTCCCAATCCATTATCAATAAGAAAGTTTCTTTATACTCAAAAATGAAAGGAAGGAAGCTTTATGACACAAATAAATAGAACTAACTAATCGAAGCCTTCAGAAAATGCTAGAATTTCAACCTGCTATAAAGATGATGCTGACAAAGGTTGAATATGGTTGAATTTAAAAAATCTAAAAATGACCCAGTTCAGGAAATCAAATTTCCCATCTCTAGAAAAATTATTAGCTTTTCATGAGGTGTTTTGGATTTTTGACCAAATCCAAATCTAAAAGTTAGATAGTTATTTTTTAGTTAGTTTATTGTTTTTTGAAAATAATTTGTAATAAGGGTTGTGTCTTTTCACCCTAAAGAGGTGTGAAAGCCACTCAAACACATATATATATATATATACATAATGAAAAATGTAAAGAGACAAGACAATACAATATAATACAATTTCACATATTTGGATAATTTTTAACCAAAAAGTGTAACATGGACCTGGATGTACTAGTTTTTCAAAATTAATAAAGATAAGTCATTTTTCTTTCACATGTGTAACAATTTAATTATCATTTTATAATTTTTCCCTTAGATAAATCAATAGAACTTCTTCAAAGTGACAGTTTGATGTAGATACTTCCTGATCCGGTTCATAGTCTTTATTGTCAATTGGTTTTTCTCATTTTGCATGGTTAAAATCTAGTGATTAAGGCCTTAATCAATTGGTCTATCATTTGAGAAGTAATATCCTTTTTAAATATCTCTGAACTTGTTTCAAGGTTGCATGTTCATTTCATAACACCTTTGAAGTGATAAGTTTTCTTGTAAAACTATCTTTGAGGTTGAACATAAGATTGGAATGATCTTGACTCTATTGCCCATGATAGAATAAGGCACTGGTCTAATTATTGTTTGGATTATAATTATTCAATTCATTGTTTATAGTTTAGTGATATCTTATCTACTCGTTCATTTCAAATTACATACACATTTACTAAACATTCTTTTAATTACTTAAAGTATTTCAGTTTACAGTTCATGATATATTGCTTTCAGTTAGATTCCTTTCAAGTTCCTTGCCATAATTGAGAGAAAGGGTTGAAGTGTTTCTTATCTATATAAAAAGCCTTGTAAATTGAAGGATAAGTCAAGGTATAAGCCTACCAATCTTGGTTTTACAGAGCCAAAATTGTAGAAGTTCCAACCTTGCCTTGGTTGTGACTTGTTAGTTGGACAAATCACTTGGGTTTCCCAGCATTGGATTGGAAAGTCCATAGGAAATACAATATGTTGATTTGAGCACCAACAACATTCATGCAATCACTATGAAAAACTAGGCCACACTTCAAATGTTTGCAAGAGCAAAGCTAAAGGTATTCCTAAATCCACATCTACATTCATAGGAAATTGTTATAACTGTAACAAGCATGGACATAAAGCATATGGAGGTAAATCCAAGGTGAAAAAACCAAAGAGGGAATCCTAAATGGAAAAATATTGTCCTACTTGAAAATGCATGGGCACACATCTCTTGAATGCAGAAAAAAGAAAAGGCAAGCATGGAAGCCAAAAGAACAAGAAAATGCCTATCAACCGAGAAGAGTCGGTAACTCATATGTTTGGGATTACAACACATGGTGAAATTGCACAATATGTGGTAGATATGGTCACATAGCTGAAAAATTCATGATAAAATGGATAAGAAGGTCCAAAAGTTAGACTAGCCCCAGAATGGCATGCTTACATTGTCATAGGGTCAGTCATCTAAGTAAGGACTGTAGAGGCCGAGTGACAAAGACAAAATTTTTTTCCAATGGAAATACCATTGAAGACATCAGGAAGATGAGAAACAAAATGTGGAGGAAAGATACAAAAACTGATGATGCTAGACCAAGCAATACAATTGGTGACACCTTATCCAATGGATCTGGTGATATCACCACCCCCACCTAAGTAGAACAAGTATGGAACTGCACTATATAAAGCTAGATGAGTTCCATTATACATTGATAATATGCCAAAATAGCATGAATAAAGATGCACTATTGTATTACTTGTTATAAATTTGTGAATCCAATCTTGTCGGTCAATACATACCAAGAATCATCGGTATACATTTAAAAGCTGAGTTGTTAATGAAAACTGAGCATTATCAGTAATCATGTAAAAAAACAATGAATTCTTCACTATATACCAAGATCCATCGGTAAACATGTGAAAGGTAAATTGAATTGACACTTACCCTGAGCATCACATTCTCACCAAGAATGAAGATAGTATGTTCCCCAAGAAACTATGTCTTTGAACACTGAGAACTGGGTAAAGCATTAATTGTACCACTCAAGGCATCGTCTATAAAAAGGTGACAGAGAGCTCATTCATTCACCATGTGATTAAGAGCAAAGATCAGAGTGAAATAGAGAAAAGAACATTGACCAGATTACAGAGTGATTCACAAGCATATTCATGGTATTCAGACAGATTCAAAACAACTACAATAGGTCAAGTGAGTAACTAAGACTCATTGAGATCACAGTTTGTTTATGGGAAAAGCCCTAATTTCCAGAAATAATGGCAACCACATCTCCCATCTCCAAGATCAAGAATTCAAAGGATAAGAAAGTTAATTTGATCAAGAACTCTACATGTGAAGAGTCTAAGTACAAATTCTATCCTGAGGTTGCTTCACAATCTGACAATGCTAGAGTGTTCTCAAGCATACCACCTAGGGTTTTGCTAGTTGAGGATATCCAAGCCTATATCCACTGTAAAGTTGTAGAAATCATAGATCTGGAAGTTGAGGAAGCTTACAAGAATCTTTGCACAGACAGAAACATCAAAGATGAACATAAACACATTGAGGTGAAAGGGCTGACAAATTCCCTAATGTTC
Source organism: Thuja plicata (assembly GCA_018584345.1). Classification (NCBI taxonomy): domain Eukaryota; kingdom Viridiplantae; phylum Streptophyta; class Pinopsida; order Cupressales; family Cupressaceae; genus Thuja; species Thuja plicata. Next base: position 781,169 of record MU228140.1, read on the forward strand.
CCAAAGGAGTTTAAGACTGAGTGGATGTGGATAGTTCTTAGCTAGGTACATCACCAAAAGATGTGGCTGGACAAGCCCAAATAGATCACCAAGGATGTAATACATGCAGTAACCGACAAGGCAAAAGCACTCAAATATCCTTCTCACCCTGACATAGAAAGGATGACAGGTGCAATATGAGATGGCAGAGGTTTAAAGGTAGACTCAATCACTGATCCAGAACTAAATTTTGGTACATGTGTATTGGGATACAAGATATTCCAAGCCAACTTCTTAAACAACATAGCATGCACAGCAGTTGACATCGCCCATAAGATTGTGAAGAAGGGTCTTCAACTGGATCTATCTGAGCTTCTACTGAAGGAGATAGAGGAGAACATGAGGACCATTAGATCAGAAAAATCTAATTCATGTAAGTTTGGTTCACTTCTCATGTGTATATTCTTCTACTTTCAAGAATTTTTCCCATCTATCGATAATGTCAATTGGGACACTACCTGACTAGTGACAATTCAAATTACTGAATTTATTGAGTCACTAGGGGACAAATTTACATTAGTCATGGATGAATATTTCACTGGATTCAAGGATATAATGTAGAAAAGGATGAGTATACCAAAACAACTCATGGATCAATATAAAGATGATATTTGTTTCATGGTGGACACCGATACAACTTTGATCAAACCAGTTGTACCGAGGACAACATGGTTAGCACAACTTGACTATGAGATAAATATAGATCAGGAAACAAATTCTATTGAAGTATTATTGAATGAACCACTAGACAAATCATTACCAAGATTGTGCACCTATGAAGAAGCTAAGGCCATAATCAAAATAAGCTTAGTTGTTAAAAAGATAGACAGAAAGAAGACCAAAATGGTAAAGACACTTTAAAAGAAGCTATCAGTTAATGAAGAAGAAATAGAACAAAAAGATGAAATCGAGGGAGAGTCACTCATCGGTGAAGGTGAACAATTGAGTGAATTTGAATCAAAAGAGTCTGATGCACCACCCCCAAAGAAACCAAGGAAAATTGTTGGATCAAGGACAAGGAGTCAATCTACAAAAATTACAAACTCACCACCGATCAAGAAAGGACAAGTGGGGACTTATAAAAGAAATAATCAAATGGAGAAAACATCAAAAATAAAGAAAATAAGGATATTAATCTGAAGCAAGGAAGATAAGGAAGATACTGAGAAGGATGAGAGTGAGAAAGCACTCCAACCTGCAAAGAATAAAGTTGCTAAGACAATTGATGAGATTGCTGCATCAATTGCCAAAATAGGTGTCGTATCACATGCTAAGGTTAGACAATGGCCAACTTTGAATCCCAAGGATTAGAAGAATATTGAAGAAGCCATCATTAAAGAAATGATTGGATTCAAATATGTACCTATACATTTTGATAAGACGATGCCACAAGAACTTTAAGACAAGTTATCAGCAAGGTGGGCATACACACTGAATAGTGAAAGACAAATAAGGGAAAGATCCCTCATTTCAATTATGCCACCCGAGTCAAAGATGGAATAAATTGATGAAATGATGAAGAAGCATTCAAAGAAGTTCTCAACAAAATTGAGAGACTACAAAGTTCTATAGGGAAGCTTAATAGAGCTTGACAAAGAAAGTGATGATACTTGGAGAGGAATACTTAATCTACCTAAAGAGCATACAAGCCCCAAGACGGCATTAACACTTACCGAGAAGCCTTATAATGAAGAGAAAGATGCAACACCAAGCCATGAAAACATCTTAATAAATGACGTTGAGAATGTCAATCAAGTTGATCTGACAACATAGGAAAACAAGGCCATGGATGACATACCACAAATTTTTCAATCATTAGGGGATACAAAAGATGAAACAATCAAGGATAGAACTATCATAGATATCAATAGAAGTGATATTATTGATGAGGTAAAGACAGATGAAGATGTCACTATTACCACCGAGAAAAATAAGGAACAAGACACATCAACAGATGCTGCACAAATTAATATACCAAGACAAATGCCATTATTGAATAAGCTATCAATATCATCTCAGAAAAGGATATAAGTCACTCAACCATGATGTGAGCATACCCGAGGATAAGGGTGATGAGGAGAAGAAAAAAACAAATGATGAACAGAAAGGTACAAAGTCAAGAAGAAAAACAAGGTGATTCCAAGGATATCGAGGAAGAGAAAGTTGCAGAAAAAGATAAGGTTGATGTAGAGACGTCTACAACCAACTGACAGGTGAATACTAAGCAATAGGATAAAGGCACACCTACTCCAAAGCCCTCACCAAGTACATCATACCAAGCAAAGGAACTTATTATGGTACTACATACAAGCTCTTCCACTACTCTTTCAAAGAAGAAGAAGAAAAAGAATAAAAATCCAGTCACCCTAGATGAGATAATAGAAATACCTACTTGTGATCTGAGGAAATTGGATCCAGAGTTACTTACAAAGTATGCATAACTTTATAAAAGGAAAGATATACAAGATAAGCTCAAAAAGGAGAAAAAGGACACACAGGTACTAGAAACTATAAAATAAATACTATTGTAGATTGTACCTGATACCAACATTGATCAAAATGCTCTTATACTTGATCAATTAATAGTTCTTACCGATGCCATCACATCATAGAATGTACATGCATAGAAGGCAATAGAAGAATGTGTAGAGAAGAAGTACCAATACAAATTGACAGAGAAAATCAGCCAAGAAGTGGAAGAGAACAAGGTAAAGCTGTCTAAACTAGTCAATACATTGTTTAATACCTACCCTTTGGGTTGCCTTTTTATTTTAGTTTTTGATCTCTTTTAGACCATAGTATGTATGTGTTAGTTATTTCAAGTGATTTTAAGGATATTCATGCGTTACTTTGTATTATGGTATTGATCCATTGTTAGTTGTATTATATCATCTATTTGCATATGATTTGTGATTATTTCATGTTGGTTATGATTATGTTAGGACGTCATTTTAATTATGGTTTTTTGACAATACTGACCTGATATTTATATGCACATGGATCATTTGTATACTTTGCATTAATGTCTGTTGTGTTTGGTATGGTATGGGACAGAGTCATAGTTACTTGCTTCGGCGAGATCCACATGATAGCCTGGTCTCAACCATTATTTGTCATATGATATATATGCATGTATGTTTGTCTTTGTGATGACGGGTTTACAGGTACCGAGCTACGTCTTCCCTGAATTGGCAGGAGTGAGCATGCCCTATCACATTAATCTCAATGGTAAGAGACGGGAGATAATGTTCAGGTCCAAATCCATACCCTAAACCTTTACGTTGTCCTAGAACTGGGCAAGAATTTGATTGACTACCCTAGTGTTTGAATCTGTCCAGTGACATGGATTCGTGAGCCTGTTTGTGTGTGCTTGGGTGTCTGTTTCAGTTGATTATCTGTTTGAGTTGTTTATCTGTTTGGATGGGTTTCAGGTGATTTAATGATGCTTTTAGCTTGAATTATTTAATTAATATTTAAGAAAAATATTAATGTTAATTATTGCACCTTTATTAAGGTTAAAATATGGATACATGAAATATATGGCTATTTAATAATTAAATATTAATTAAATACTTATATTTAATTAATTAATTTAATTATTAAGTCTAGATTTAAATAATTAAGATTTAATAAATATTAAATTCAATTAACTGTAATTAGTTGTGCAGAGTTGATTTGTTGAGTATTTCTTTAGTTGCATGATTAATTGATTTACTTAATTGAAATTATCTCTCATGTATTTTCAATTTAACACTTTGCTTTGATATTATAAAGTTGAGTTATGCATGTGCTTTAAGTGAAAATTGAAAATAAAGGAATTATTTTAATTAATAATTAGATAA
>MU228140.1:787230-804043 GCA_018584345.1 Thuja plicata
ATCTTGTCTATATGAAAGGTCATTGATGCCGTGTATAGTCACTTGGGTGCCAGAATCCATTAAGGGATTGCTAGGGCTGAACTCAAGGATGCGACGTACATGATGACACCTTCCTATATACAGCTTGGGTTATCCTACATGTGTCAGTACCTCTGGTGTTTTTTAGTGTTTCTTGTTTTGGATTAGAGTGCTTCTAGGGTCTTCCTATGCATGGTGTATGAGGTCATGTTTACCTTATTTGTATTCTTGTTGTATACCCCGTGTGTGTGGGCCTGTTATTATCTCCTCAGCACGGTGGGAGTGGACCTTTGGTTCCACGCAGTCGGGTGGTAGTAATTCTTATTACCATTGAGATTCCAACAGATTCTTCTTCATGCTTGGTTGTTCCTTGTTGCAGTTTCATCTTCCTAGTCTTTTGGAGACTTGATCAGTTATTTGAGATGTGTATTGTACCATATGTATTTATTGGTTATCATCCTTGGAGGATGCATTGTATTGTCTATTATGTATTATTACATACCCTGTGACTTGTGCAGTGGATGTTGATTAGGTGCTATACTTTATGGTATCAGAGGTATATGTAATCTTTATTATTGAGATGTATGTTATTGGGTTCAGATTATGTAAACATTTATGTCAATTCTATATTATTATAATTGTAGATTAGTTTGTTTAAGTAATTCTACGTCAAGGAACCCTTGAGAGTTGTAATCCTTGTTGAGTTGTATTTCATGTATGTCTTATACTTCATTGTGTTGCCTCCGCATTGTTATCATTATTGTTTGTAAACATTTAAAAAAAAAAAATTATTTCGTGAAATCAGTGTCATGTTTAGGTTAAGTTCTCCTGGGTTCCCTTGCGAGGCATTACACATTGGAACCAATTATTTCATAAGTTATAACCATAGTTCAAAATTCATTCACCATAGAGCATTTCACTAAGGATAGTAGTGAAAAGATTGCAAAGATAGATGCAGATCTTAATGCTAGTGCACAAGGTCTCACAACCAATGAAAATGCATTCAATTTTCATTATGAAAAGATTATGCAAGAAAAAAGGTTGAGAATTGAGATTCAAGAGGCAGAATCCAAATTCAGAGATGAGATAACCGAGCTCTAGGATCTACTTCTACCAAATCTCACATTATTGCAATAACATGACTTTGACAAGAACATTGATTGACACATAAAAAATGTCTATTATAGAGAGCATATATGATATGCATGCCAGAATCACCTTGGAAATCATGACCCTTGAGAACCTCAAAGAACAATGGGAGAAGCAAATGGAGGATATTCAATAATCACATTCCCACATTCTTAACAAATTGTAAGTCTCACACCTTTTTCATTATTATAAAAAAGGGGGAATTGATATGATAAAAGGGGAAATGATTTGGTGTGATAAGGTGAAAGGGGGAAATATATGTATTTGCATGTACATGTACTATATTGAGGCATACACATAGGGGGAGTCATATTGACAAGGTAAACAAACGGTGTATATACTAAACATTTTAGTTTTGCACAATCAATTTTTGATACTAATGTCAAAGGGGGAGATTGATGATCATATTTTTCCATTAGTATACAAAGAAAATAATTTTTGAACCGTCGATAACATGATCACCAAAAGACAGGTTTATAGTGCAACTTGACATAGCAGTTCACAGAGGTCACTGAAAATGCTAAGTGCACTATCATTGATAGAATAGTTATAATATAAAATGACAACACAGTTTATAGTGTAAACTAACAGTCATTCTACAGAGAAAGCTGAGAAGCAGAATGTCTACAAAGACATCACTGAGGAAAGACTACAGAGTAACCCGAGCACCAGTCTACTGAGAGACAACTTTAATTCCAAGAAATGTGGATCTGAGATACACATCATACAAAACACTTAAGTTTTATATTTAGCTTTAAATATTATCTTTAAAACTATTTCTTAAGGGACAAGTAAAGCACATGTAATTGTTTTAATCAGTCTAACTGATTGTAAACATGCAAACTAGGAGATCAAGGTCAAGTTGTAAACCTTTGATCATAGATTTATCATTGTAAAGTGTGAAACCTATTTAGGTCAATCTAATGTATAAATAGATGTATAATCAATCAGATTAAGTGTGTGATGATGATTGTAGCTGTAGCAGACATCTATGGATCAGACATAGAGTTTTATGTAGAAGGACAACAAAAGATTAAATCAGTTATCAAGAAAAAGATTCAAGGCTACTAGGCAGAATAAAGGTATTAATCAATCACTATAGGTGATACATATACATGTGAACTTAAAGGATCTGTAGTCAGAAGTTCAAGGTTGAATATCTTCAGGTCAACAAGTATTTTTGACTGCATTCTAACAAGTGTAGCAAATAGAAGAAATCCTTTAAGAAGGAAGATTTAACAATCCTTATGTAATTCTCTTAAGTGAGTGCACACTAAACAATGTTTCTAAATTTCTTAACTGAGTAAATCTAACCAGTCTAAAATGTTACTCCTAACAAGGTAAGATCATCAAAAGTTATCAAACTTGTAGCCTTAACCGACACCTTCCATTCCATAGATAGTGAAGCTTTGTGGTTTTCATCCCCACTGCAATTTTTACCTTCTAAAAGAAGTTTTCTGCGTTACCAATTTTTGGGTCATGTGTCATTACATTTCATGAATGTTTCTATGAATGTTTACATGCAAATTAAATTTATGATTTGATATTACATGCACAAAGATAGAATAACATCTATGGTCGGTAATGCAAGGAATTGATTACTAAAGGATTAAAGGTTAATTGATAAAAAGTTTTGAGGGTACTAATTCACCCCTCCCCTCTCAGTAGACACCATTCCATTATTCTAATAGTTTAACCATTGATTCAGAAAATATCTTAACCGAGTAGGATTTAACCATCCTTTATATATTGAGATACATCCCAAGGAGTATCAAAAGGTTTTCATGTTGATAGCATAGTGAATACTAGGTCAAGTGATAAACTATTAGTTTTAAATCCTCTAACAAGGTCGCACTTAACAGTGTGTTTGTAACCTTTAACAGGGTTGGCTCTTCAACGAGCTCACTTCAGAAGAGTGAAAATTTTGGGTTACCGGTCTCAAGTGGTTTTTCCCCTAACAGGGTTTCCACATTAAAATTCCAAGTGTCAAATGTGTATATGGTTCATTTCTTTGATATTTTTCTTTACACATTACTAAAACATGATTGATCGGTAAACACTAAGTTATTTACTGTATTTCGGTAAAGGATAGACTGCTATTCGATAAAGCTTAAGAAAAAGGATAAATAATATACTCTAAGAAGTAGTTATTTGCTAAGAATATTTAAAGGCATACATCTTGTAGGACTGAAGATAACTAGAGGCTTTATATTTGTGGTATAAAGTTTTGGTTGGATTATTGGATTAATTTTTGAGGCCACTGATTTACCCCCCCTCTTATTTATTCTAACAATTGGTATCAGAGCTTGTGTGCTTGAAAGGAAGGTGTAAATGACCTAAGCTAAAGATCACCAGATGAGAAAAAGGGATGTGCCTAAGTTGAACAAAGACAACTTTGCATAATGAAAAAGAAGGATACGACTCCACCTATCAGGTATTGGAAATAATGTCACACAGTATTTGGGTACTGAATATGTGTTACCTACTGGTCCTCTGATAGTTGATCAATTGAGAGAAAAGAATGAACATAATTCTATGATGATAGAACTTGCTTCCTCAATCTCTGATGCTGAATTTGAAGATGTCAAATCATGCACCATTGCAAAGAAAATGTGGGACAAATTGAAGCTAGTACATGGAGGAGATACGAATGTGCTAAAGGCTTAAAGCTTAAAGCCTAAGAGGAAAGTTTGCTGAATTAAGAATGAAAGAAGGAGAAAAAATCACGCAGTACAACAACATAATCAAAGAGGTTGTTAATGCTATCCAAGGAGTAGGAGGTGTACTTGAAAAAGAAATAGTGGTAAGTAAAATTATAATAACCTTACTACCTATTTATGCTATTAGAGTATTCGCTATAAAAGAAATGAGAGTAGTAGCAAATAACAATGTTACTCTAGATAGTCTAATTGGTAGACTTATTTCATTTGAGATGAATAAATTTGACAATAGTGTCTTACCATCTATTGAGTCTGCATTCAAATCTTCTCTGAAAGTAAGTAAATCAAGTCATAAACACACTATGAGAAATGATAGTGAAAGTGATAGTGATGAACAAGACCTTGATGAAATTGAAGCATTAATGGATATAAGATTGTAGAGAGGCAAAGGTAGATACAAAGCTAAATTACCATTGGTATGTTTTAATTGTAAAGAGATTGGACACTTTGCTGCTAGATGTCCAAACAAGAGAAAAGAAGACATAAAAGATGACAGATCTTATGAAAAGAAGTATGATAGAAGTGATGACTGAGACTACCAAAGTAACTGACAATATGACAGAAGAGATACTTGAGACTACAAGGACAAATGAAAGAAGGCTTGTTACCTATATAAGAACAAAGCTAAAAATACTGACACCAAATCTGATGAAGATATTGAGGTGGTATTTGTTTCTATGAAGGATGATTCAGATGAAGAAGAAAGGTATGTAGAAACTGCACTCATATCTAAGGTTAGCAATAATGATGTCTAGATTATTGATAGTGGTTTTAATCACCACATGACTGGTGATAAGGAAAAGTTTGAAACTTTTGAATATTATAATGGTAGATTAGTAAGAATGGGTAATGACTCACCTTGTCTAGTTGAGGGTAAAGGAACCATCATGTTGAATAATATGATCAGATGTGAAAATGCATATTGGGTGAAAGGAATTAACTATGATCTATTGAGTGTTTCACATCTAAATAACACAAGTCTCCAAGTTTCATTTCAAAACAAAAAGGCAAAGATCTTTAATGAATCAGGAAGGTTGATTGATACTGGTGAACAAAAAAAAGGTAACCTATTCTATCTTGATAATATTGAGATCACTTGTCTATTGGGTAGAAATGAAGACATATGGTTGTGACATAAGATATTATGTCATGTAAATTTTGACAACATGGTTAGGATAAACAATAAAAGGAAAGTAAGAGGCTTACTGAGAATGTCAAAGCCCGACCATGTCATGTGTAAGAATTGTCAAAAAGGTAAAATGACAAAGTCAAGTTTCAAGAGCAAGACCTACACATCTAATGCTATTTTAGAATTAATCCATATTGACTTATGTGGACCAATGAGAACAAAGGTCTACTATGGTGATAGATACTTCATTCTATTTGTTGATAATTATTTTAGAATGATGACTGTTATGTTCTTAAAAGAGAAATCAGAAGCATTCAAGATGTTTAAATGGTATAAAGCTATAGTGGAAAAACAAAGTGGAAATGAACTAAATTGTCTAAGGTCAGATAGAGGAGGATAATTTATTTATGACGAATTCAATAACTTTAGTAATGAGCATGGAGTAAAAAGATAGGTTTCTGCAACAAGAACACCACAACAAAATGGGATTGCTGAAAGAAGAAACAAATCAATTTTTAGCTTTGCCAGAACACCGATGATTGAGAAATGCATCACACAAACATTCTAGAGAGAAGCTGTCAGTACTACTATCTACACACTGAACAAAGTTCAATTGAAGAAAGACACCAATAAGACACCTTATGAGCTATGGTATGGGCACACACCCAATGTAATTTACTTCAAAATTTTTGGAAGTCAATGTTATATATTGAAAGATGATAGAAATGGAAAGATTGACCCCAAAGGTGATGAAGGGATATTTCTAATTTATTATACCAAAATCAAAGCTTATAAATGTCTTAACAAATCCTCTAACAAAATCATTGAAAGTACAAATGTCAAAGTGGATAAATTTGCTGAGAAAAATGATGAGGAAAGAAGAAAGGAACCATAAGATTACAATAGGTTTGTCTACAGTGAAGAAACTGACACTCTGTCTAAGCAATAATGTATCGCTATCGAGTGACAGAACAATGCACCGGAGCATCAGGCTGCAAACACTGAAAATCAAGAAATTGCTCATAATGATATACCAAGCGATGAAGATCAAAATGAAGGTCAAGATGATAATAAGAATGATGAACAAAGAGCTGAACCAGTACTTTCCAAGTATGTCAAAAGACACCATCCATAGAACTATATCATAGGAGACAAAAATGATGGAATGAGAACAAGAAGTAAGTCACTGAACATTAGATGTTTAATTTGTGATTTTGAGCCTAAATCTGTTAATACTGCACTTGAGAATTAAGAATGGGTTAGTGCTATGAATGAAGAGATAGAATAGATAGAGAAGAAAAAAACATGGACATTAGTACCTATACCAGATGACAAAAATGTCATTGGTACCAAATGGATATTCATAAACAAACTGAATGAGAATGGAGAAGTCACAAGGAACAAAGCAAGATTAGTATGCAAAGGGTATGCACAAGAAGAAGGTATTAACTATGGAGAAACCTTTGCACCTATTTCTAGACTAGAAGGAGTAAGAATTATAATTACTTATGCTACATTCAAAGGATTCAAAGTATACCAAATGGATGTCAAATCTGCAATTCTAAATGGAATACTAGAAGAAGAAGTAAACCTTGAACAACAAGAAGGGTTTGTTGATCCTAACAAGAGGAACATGGTTTGTAGAATACACAAAGCCTTGTGTGGATTAAAACAAGCACCAAGAGAATGGTATGAAATACTTCACTCTTTTCTCATAAGTATTGGATTTGTAAGAACAAGTGAACACAATAATCTATATTTAAAAGAAGATACTGATGATAATATTCTGATTTCTGAAATATTTGTTGATGATATCATATTTGGAGGTAATGATATGTTATGCAAATCATTTGCTGATGAAATAAAAAAAGAATTTGATTTGTCAATGTTTGAAGAGATCAAATTCTTTCTTATTCTACAGATTCTTCAACAGGATGCAGGAATCTACATCACACAATCCAAATACATCAAAGAAGTGTTGAAGATATTCAAGATGGAAGATTCCAAACTAGTTGAAATAGCTATGGAAACCAGATGCAAACTGACAAAAGAAGACAAGTCAACTGAGGTAATTCACACCCTATATAGATCTATGATTGGAAAACTAATGTATGTTGTACATACTAGACTAGATATAGCACATGCAAATGGAATAGTTGCAAGATTCTATGCTAATCTAAAGGAATCACACATGATTGTTGTCAAAATAATTCTGAGATATCTAAAGAATACCAAAGACTATGGTCTCTAGTATTAAAAAGAAGGCAAATTTGAGCTTCAAGTCTATACAGATGTTGATTGGGATAGAAACATAGATGAAAGAAAGTGAACAATAGGAGGAGCATTCTTTATGGGTGACAGACTTGACACATGGATAAGTAAAAAGCAAGGATGCACCTCATAATCTAGTACATAAGCAGAATATGTGGCTGCTGCTACAAATTTCTCTAACATTGCATGGATCAAGCAATTACTGGAAGGTATGAATATGAAAATTATTGAAACAGTGATTATCTACTGTGATAATACTAGTGCAATAAAAATTTCAAAGAACCTTTTCATTAATGCTAAGACAAAGCATATTGCTATTAAGTATCATTACTTAAGGGAACAAGTACAAGAGAAAGAAGTGATACTAGAATATGTGCAATCCAAAGAAAAATTAGTAGACATATTCACAAAGCCATTGCCTAAATATACATTTGAGTACCTGAGGAATAGACTAGGGGTCTGACCCTTGTCTATTGGTCACTAAGCTGACTAGGAGGCTATATCAGCCTACATATTATCAAAAGATCAATCATATTGATGCAAGCTAAGAATGGACTGCAATGATATATCAGTACATAGAAAGGTACTTGTCTGCACTGAATACCAGAGAAATTGTTGGCTAATACAGAGCTATATTGCTGATGGAGAGGAAATTCAAGGAATATATTAAAAAAAAGGGATATAGTTTGGCATTGCTATCAAAGGGAAAGAAGTATTCAGTGAAATATGTTGTTTTCAAAGGGAAAATAGATATAAAATATATTTCATAATCTTCCAAAGGGAGAGAAAATAAATATCCATCAATAAGAGGAATAATCAAATGGAGAGAAAACATCAGAGAAAGATTCTACAACAAAGGAAGAGACAGAATTAGAAGTTTCTACATCTATCCAGTAAAGGGAATACAAAATGAAGAAGATACTCTACAAGAATCAAATCTAAGCTAGAAGAGCTTACCGAGAGTCAAATATTTGAATTGGTTATAGAACAATAAGTTTGCTAGAGACTGATGAACTACAACTGATATATTTCATATTATATTAGTAGTATGTAGTATGTTTCCATCAATGCCAAAGGAAGAGATTGATGAACTATAACTAATTGAATGCTTGAAGATAACAAAGTTGATGATCACCGAGATGTAGAAATTTAATGCAAGACAATAAATCAGTTAATGCATTATATTTTCATTGATGTCAACTTGATATAGTATGATGTCTCATACTAATATTGTCACAACACTCAAAGATCTGATGAGACAAATTTTTTGTCGTCAGTAATCATACACCGAGTGATAGATAACCCCAAGCACAAAAGTTCACAATGTTACCCAACGGACAATGTTACCCAAGAAAGAATTACCGATATAACTGTAGTTGTCAGCAAAAAAAACTAAAGTTGATGCGCGAGCTATCTATAGTAGTCACTAAGCATAATTGAAGTGTTGACCAACGAGAACTGAAGTTAGGATATGAAAAAATAACTTAGCTGGCAGGAGCTAAAGATAGAGTTAACTGATTGTTTACTTTATTTTCATTGATCAGTTAAAATCTAAAGATAAGGATATTTAAAGCATGTTTTATTCTAGAAAACAAGGAGAGATTTGTAGAATAAAGCTAAAGCAAGCAGGGAAAGCTTTACGGATCAAGAAGTGATCAATGAAGAAAACAAGAAGGACAAAGAATGGTGAAATCATGTCTATATAAAGAGACAAGTAGTTCATTATTAAGAGAGGAATGTTGAAGAGAATTATAGTGAAGATATAAGTCTTCATATAGACTTGATCATACAAGATAAAGAATAGAGCTAAAGATTTCTACAGACACCGAGCAATAGAGAAGCAACAACAATCACCAAGCAGAAAGAAGTGGAGCAAAGGAATTGAAGATAACATTGATCATAAAGGTATTATGAGCTTACAATAGATCTAAACATCTACAAGATTAAGGTGTATTTGTGAACAGATCATATAATGATTTAGTTTAACCATTGATTCAGAAAATCTCTTAACCGAGTAGGACTTAACCATCCTTTATATATTGTGATATTTCGCAAGGAGTATCAAAAGGTTTTCATGTTGACATCATAGTGAATGCTAGGTCAAGTGATAAACTGTTAGTTTTAAATCCTCTAACAAGGTCACACTTAACAGTGTGTTTGTAACCTTTAACAGGGTTGGTTCTTCACCGAGATCACTTTAGAAGAGTGAAAATTTTGGGTTACCGATCCCAAGTGGTTTTTCCCCTAACACGGTTTCCATGTTAAAAATCCACATTTCAAATGTGTATATGGTTTATTCATTTGATGTTTTTCTTTACACATTACTAAAATGGGATTGATTGGTAAACACTAAGTTATTTAATGTATTTCGGTAAAGGCTAGACTGCTATTCGGTAAAGCTTAAGAAAAAGTTCAAACAATATACTCCAAGAAGTAGTTATTTGTTAAGAATATTTAAAGGCATACATCTTGTAGGACTGAAGATAACTAGATGTTTTATATTTGTGGTATAAAGTTTTGGTTGGATTATTGGATTAATTTTTGAGGCCACTGATTCACCCCCTCTCAGTTATTCTAACATGCATTTCATTTCCATGATCTTGAGGGAAAAGTATGCAATTTCATGGATCATCCCCATGTTTTGAATCTTCCATTTTGGAGTTTTCTAGTCACCGATACAAATGCCAAACTAATGAGCATCCATTGAGAATCAAAATTGCTTCAAATAGGAAGCAATAAGCCAATTGTGAGGGTAGTTGCATAATTTTATATCTTGATTTGATGATCACTAACCCTTGAGCTAATGGTTTATTAAGTGTTTGGTGTTTTTAGGTTGAAGACCACATTTACAACACGCACACACAATCTATCTTCTTCTTGTACCATAACCTGATTATATCCTGAATATCCATTTAGGAAAGACATCATTTGGGCCCCAGTCACTATTTGTAGCACTTTGTCTAGAGAGGGAAGTGGGTAATTGTCCTTTTGGGAAGCTCTATTTAGATTCCAAAAATCCATACATAATTTGATCTCTCCACTCTTCTTTCTTATTGGGACCAAATTTGAGACCCATGTGGAATGCCGGATTGGAAAAATAATATTTGCATCTAACAAATTTTGAAATTATTTTTGTATCAATGGTTCCATCATTGGGTTGATTGGCCTCTACCTCTTCCGAAAAGGCTTGATATCTAGTTTTAATGGGATATTATGCACTATGACAAAGGTATCATAGGTTTTCAATTCTTCATAGACCTAAGCTATGACATCTCGATATTTAGCGAGGAGATGCACCATCCTTTTCTTCTCATTTCTAGTGTTGAACTTTCCAATATGTACCTCCCTTGGGCCATCCTCTATCCCGAGGCTGTGTATTTTGCACTGGTCACTCCTAAGCATTGGCCCTAGTTTCCTTTTTGCAGCTGATTCATGTTTGTAAAAAATCCTTTCCAATGCCACCATCCCTTTGGGCATAGAATTGGTTGTCATATTTATGACTCCTTGATCATTGGGTTCCTTTGGTTCGGTTGGTCTATCCAGTTCTTCTAATTCCTCATAAAAAATTGCTTTTTGAATACACCTACGCATAGGATAAACTCAAGGATATGCTGATAATCTTGGAAGACTTGGAAATTTGTAATATTAGCTAGAATCACCAGGGTGACAATAATTTCTACTGAGAAATTTCTCAAATTTGACTTCTCCATAGGATGTAACGAACTAGCAGACACTACCGGTGCATCTACAACAATATTCTTCCTTCTTGGGATATACTTAATGTTAAATGCTTCAAAATATTTGATCAAGTCCCATGCTCTATTCCGATAAGTGATCAACATTTTTTCATTGCAAGAATATTGGCTGCGGACCTATTTAATGATCAAATGAGAGTTGACTTCTACTATCAGATCCTTTATCACCTTTTTGTGTGCCAAGACAAGACCTCAAACTAATGCTTCATATTTTGCAACATTGTTAGTACATAATAATTACAATCTATATGAAGTGTAGAAGGACTTACCTCTTGGGTTAATTAGTTCAATCCCAACACCATCTCCTTATTTACATTTAGAACAGTCAAAATGTAGCTTCCATATTTCATGTAGCTTGACCAATTTTGGCTTGGACCGAAGATTGTCTTGAATTCCCGATGTTTCAGGTTTCAATTCTTTATTCTCTTCATTATCTGAAGGAATAATTTATCCTTTACCTTTCCTTTACATGTCATCAACACTTGAGGGACTTAGATATTTGACATTCTAAGTGGGTTGGGATTTTTTTTAAGGCGGAAAGGCGCCATCATTTGAGGAACTCCATTCATTGTCTTCACTTTGTGTGACACTTTTTCCATCTGAGCCTGAGTCTTCACCTTCCACTCAAACTGTTGTTTGAGGCATACGACTTAGTGAACTAATTTCACTTGATGGAGTATCACTAAGAGCGTCTAATGCGAGAATCTTATTACTTGGTCCCATCTCTTAAACTTTCCTAGTTGATTGAGTGATTCGAGTGAGCACTTTGGATAGTGCATCTTGACAACTCATGAATGTGAATTCTTAATGACCCAACTGGTATAATAAAAAATATCCTAGCAGTAATAGTATGTTAGGATCAAAATCATGACCCAAATGTTTAAATCTTGCAATCATGTTCTAAATGAACTTTTGAAAGAGCTCCTCATCCACTCAAAAATTTTGTAATCCTCATACAAGTCCGTCATCAAAATCATCGGTCTCTTTGATTTAGAACATAAGGATGTTGTCTAACCAATACATAGTCCCTGAGTCGATTAGAGAATTATGCAAATTTTTACCAAATATACGTAAACTTAGTAGGAACGGGGGCACCTCCAACCTATCCTTAAATATTTCTGAGAATGCCTTTGAGGTGTTCATGTTTGATTTGGGAACCCGCATGTTGTTAGATATTGTACTTTGTTTGGAATGGTCAAAGGAAAACCTTGCAACATGTCAAACATTGAGATATTCACCTTCATCCTTTTAAGCTCTTCAATCGCACAGTATTTTTCACCTGAATAGGATGGGTTTCTGTTTATTGCGGGTACATTTGGTGGAGATGAAGAGGAAAAAATCAGACCCTTTGGTGGTCTAGGATAATTTATAGCTCATGTATGTAGTGGTGTTGGTTGTTTCCTTGGGGGAATACCATTTGTCAAAGGTTCCTTATGATTCCTCAAATTGTAAGAACTTTGGTTGTTGTTCTGAAATGCACAAACTTCAGAGTATTCAGGCTCCCTTTCCCTATGGAATGAAAAAACAAATTCTTCCTCCTATGTTCCATTGCTAGAACTTTATCCTTTCTTAGGTTCATAGGAATAAAATATCATTGCATTGAATTGAACACGGGGCTCATCAGAGTTTTGAGGTTGCTTATTATGCATATAATTTTCGTACCCATTGTTATCTTGGTATGTGTCTGTAGTTCCTGCAAAATTTACATCAATAGTTTCACACACATTAGCATTATTAATCAATATAATAACATTATTGGGTTGGGTGTTCCAATTTCTATTTGGTCGTTGCTGCCTAAATTGTTTATCTTGTGAGTTATTTTTATTATTATTACCATAGGTGTTGTATCTTCAATTTTAGTTATGAGAATAAGTATTTGGAGAGCAGGTTATCATTGGTAACTACCTTGGAATTGAGACAAATTTTGTTTCTTGGCATTCAACTTGGACACCATGCAATTATCGGGCTCACTAGGAGGCACAATTCATTTCTCAAAGAAATCCGTCCTATGGGCCTCATAGATAGGATAGGTGATAGATGGTGGCGGGACAATGAGTTGTTTAGTGGGTATGGGATTGAGTAGTGGAGTGTGATGATTTAAGACATAATTGATGGCTGGGAATGATTTCATAGTGGTATCATTGTCGAATAATGACAAGGTACCAAAATTTACACCAACCTATGGATCCATCTATTGCATGAAAGTGATTGCTTCATTGGATACTTTTTCTAAAGTATCTATATCCACAGGTGAGAGCCTTTTTAATAAAATTGTAGTCAATGGATCTAAGGCTCTTAGGTACACTTGTATGGCAGTGGGTACGGGTACCATGTAAGGAGTTTCAAGCCTTTGATACATCTTGTGGAAATGACTTTTAAACATGGAAATAGGCTCATTTAGCTCTTTCTTGGCTGAGATAAACAAGTAGTAGAGGTTCGTGGGATCCACATAGAGATTGAATTCATTTAGAAATTTGGTCTCAAACTCAACCAATGTGGTGATGGATTCCCTAGGAAAATTTAGATATAAGTTGTAGGCAAAATTACCAAGTGTGTATAGGAATAGGCGGCACACAATATCTTCATGTACAGTTCTTTTCAGTTGCATATTTCTTTAAAGGCATGAATGTTCTCTTCCACTCTTCTAGATTTTCCATACAAAAACTTGGTACAAAAATTCTTAGGATTTTTAGGAAATTTGTGTAATTGAAAAGCTATATTCAATGAAGAACTCTGAACATTAGAAAACAAAGCCATTTGGAAAGGTGGTTGCAAAGTTTGATTTTGATTAATGGATGTGGTAATAGTTGGGGAAGAAATATGTGATTTTTGGTGAAGTGGATTTTTTAGACCAACTGGGTGGTGAGAGGTAATTGATTTTGATTTTCCCTTATCACTACAATCTTTGCAATAGTGGGTGAGTTCAAGGAACTTTCACCTTTTTTGAGATGATCTAAGTACTCGCTCAAATCTCTTTGGTGAGAAACATATGATATTATCTAGCTTGTTGTTTGAAGGCATTCCTTCTAGCACCACTTCTTTTGAGTGTCATTTTTACACAAAGCAATAGTTAGGAATAAGCGATGCAAATTCCCGTCTTGAAAGAATAACAAAGTTACTCCCAAGGTTCTACATGCTCGTGGTACAACCACTTTTAAAGCTCAATCAAAGATAAATGTGAATGTTCATAAGGAGGCCTTTGCTGGTACATTTCAAACTTCATGCTGCAAATAAACATTAGCACCTTATGTAATTTTCTCAATTTCCAACAAATACGATTTCCTAATAATGTAAATTATGTCAATTTTAACATAAATCCTACATTTAACCAATTTACGAGAAACATCAAAGATTTGAGTAATAAGAATATTTTCTAAAAAATAAATCTAACAGACGTAAACCATCGTTGAATCATGCTGGAAAATTAAATGATCAAAATATAGAAACCAACAAAATACAAGTTAGATAAACTCACAATTCCATATTCAGCAGATGCAATCTTTTGAAGAAACTTTTAACCTGATGTAATATTTTCCAAAATCTATCAAATCATGAAGCCACCAGATGAACACACACACATGAGATGGATTTATCTTTAAACTAATAGAATATATCTTCCCAATCATTCATCACAACAAGATGAAACAAAAACGATAAACTCCAAGCTATTTGGTCGCATATCCATTCAGAAGAAAACACAGTTGTCTCTTTGAAATAAATGAATAAGTTGTTAGAATAGTCCCAAAGGATAACTAAGAGGGGGGGGGGGGGGGAATCAGTTATCNCAAAGGATAACTAAGAGGGGGGGGGGGGGTGAATCAGTTATCAGTTAATTTAATTATTTTTCCTTATTAACTCTAGAATAAAATAAAGTAAATGTACATTCAAATAACACAATAGACAACACCACAATTTGGTTACGGGGAAACCAAATGGTAAAAACCCCGGTGGGAATTAGCACCCATAATGAACTATACTTGTTTATAATAATCCCTGTTGGAAGATCTTGCAACCCTGTTAGGAGTTTTTCTTTACAATGCAATAAGTATAGTGACCTAGTTAAGGGTCTGACCCTATTAGGAGTCTTTTACAAATAACCTTGTTAAGGGTGAGGACTCACTATCCAAAAGCTCACTGCTTCAATGGTGAAGGCTACAACCTTTTGTAGAATAGATATACACTATATCTAAAGATGAACTGTAGAGTAAACCTGCTGTCTTGATAAGTTCCAATGTATTATAATCTTCCACTGCTTCTTCACATAGATCCTTGATGAATGAAACACAACTAATATTCTGCTCTGTACTTTTTCTTATCATTCACACTTAGCATTTACAAATGAACTACTATAAGTATCTTCCTCAAAGTATGAGATCATGGGACCTGTTAGGAAACTCTTCATAACATCCTTGTCGGCTAAACTAATCACACAAGCATGATTACAACCGCGTAATATAAAATGAGTAGATGCGACGCTTCATAAAGTCGGCTTCACCAAATTAACTCTAAAATTGCAATCTTGTTAAAACACATTTGGCACATTTAGATAACTATCTTTAACTCATAAATAATCTTGAATAAAAACACGCATATCCTAAAGATAAGCGCAACTCAAGAACCAATGCTAATACATTGGCTCTGTATAGATAAACTCCAGAAACTATAACTTCCATTAACAGAATTACACAACACAACTGAAACATAAAATCTGATTCTGTGTGTATGAACAAAGCATCAACAACATGTCTACAACATGAATATAACTGCGCAAGGGTTAATATCATCATTATGATAAGTACATATAGAACACTGCTGTATATTATATGTTGTCATCAATGACAAACATACAAACAACTAGCTGCCAGAAGTAAATCTCCAACAATCTCCCCCTTTGACATTGATGGCAACATATGATATTAAAAACATCTTCAACACATGGTGTCCTCTTTCTTTTACAATCCTCTCAATATCCTCATCAAAGATTCCTCTACATTGCTGCAGTTCCTCTATCTATGTTTTTAAGTTACATGATTATATACTCCCCCAGAGTATATGCTCCCCCTTACTACATACTCCCCCTTTGACATCAATGGAAAAGGGTGCCATAAACAATTAGGCACAGGTACTACTCTAGAAATAGAGTAGTAAACCATTCATCAGTCACCATGAACTGATGTACTTGCTACATTATCTAATCAGAATCAGGAAAGGGAATTACTCCCAAATTCTCCCTGAGATACTCAAAAGTATCTTTTGATAAAGGCTTTGTGAAAATATCTGCCAACTATTCTTTAGTGCTCACATAGTCCAATTTTACTTCTTTGTCTGTAACTTTTTCTCTAAGAAAATGGTATTTGATCTCAATATGTTTTGTCTTTGCGTGCATCACAGGGTTCTTAGACATGTTGATAGTGCTAGTGTTATCATAGAGAATAACAATAGGATAATCAACTTTATTACTAAAATCTTTAACCATCTGCTTGATCCAAACCATTGTTGAACAATTCAATGCTGCTGCAACATATTCAACTTCTGCTGTTGACTGAGAGATACAATTCTGCTTCTTACTTATCCAAGAAACCAACCTATCTCCAAGAAATACTACTCCACCTGAAGTACTCTTCCTATCATCAATACACCCTATCCAATCTACATCTGTATATACATGAAGTTGTACATTCTCTGATTTAGGATACCATAAACCATAGTCTATAGTTCCCTTTAGATATCTGAATATTCTCTTTATTTCCATTAGGTGATTCTGCTTGGGT
>MU228140.1:805353-842468 GCA_018584345.1 Thuja plicata
TCTGTATGCTTTTCTTTTAGTAGAGTAACCAAGGAAAATACCTTCATCACTTCTAGCATCAAACTTACCAACACCATCATCTCTCTTGATGTAGCACTTGCTGCCAAAGATTCTGAAGTATTTTACTTTAGGTACATTACCAAATCAAAGTTCATAAGGTGTCTTATCTGTGCCTAGTCTTAGTTGTGTTCTATTGATAGTATAGACTGCTGTATTGACTGCATCTCTCCAATAGGTGTGCACAACTTTTCCTTCAATAATCATAGTGTGCGCTGTATCAAGTATGTTCTTGTTCCTTCTTTTTGCAATCCCATTCTATTGAGGGGTTCTAGGAGCACTCAACTATCTTTTGATCCCATGTTCTTCGCAGTACTCATAAAACTGGTCAGAGGTGAATTCTCCTCCTCTATCTAATCTCAGACATTTTAGTTTTATTCCAGATTCATTCTCAACCTTAGCTTTGAATATTTTGAATTTCTCAAAGGCTTCAGACTTCTCCTTTAAGAATGAAACCCATATCATCCTTGAAAAATCATCAACAAACAAAATGAAATACCTTTCTCCATAGTATGATCTAGTTTGAGGATGACTACATAAATCTGTATGCACTAGGTCTAACTTGTTCTCAACTAAGTTATGCTTGCTTCTGAAAGAGCTCCTTACATGCTTTCCCATAACACATTCCCTGCACATTGTGTCAACTGGTCTTGCAATACTTGGAAGGTCTCTAACTACCTTGACATTTCTTATCTTT
Organism: Thuja plicata; assembly: GCA_018584345.1. NCBI lineage: Eukaryota > Viridiplantae > Streptophyta > Pinopsida > Cupressales > Cupressaceae > Thuja > Thuja plicata. Next base: position 806,108 of record MU228140.1, read on the forward strand.
ACTATACTATCAAAATTGATATGACAAAGTCTCTTGTGCCATAACCAACCGTCATCCACTTTTGCAACAAAACAAATTACATCTGAATTGATCTGAAAAACATTACCTTTTTTTTTTGAGCCTAATGCAATCATGTCACCTTATTTGTTCTTAATAATGCATTTGTTGTCTTTGAATTCCAAATGATAACCTTTTTCAAGTAGCTATCCAATGCATAGTAAGTTGTGATGTAATCCATCAACATACAGAACATCATCTATCTTGTTCTTTCCATCCAGGGTGATAGATCCTATGCCTATGATTAGTTTAGGAGTGTTATCTCCAAATATAACCATACCACCTTTGTACTTGTACAGATGAAAAAATCTATCTTTATCACCTTTCATGTGGTGAGAGCATCCATTGTCAATGATCCTATCAGTTCTGATGTCTGCTTTGGAAATTAGGGCTAACTCCTATGCTTCCTTTTCATCTTCAATGTCCATTTCCTTAAGAAAATTTTCCATGTCTTTAATGGAAATGAATCTAATTTCATCCTCTTCTAAATCTTCATCTGTTACACCTTCTTCAGCATGGTAGCATTCCTTTCTATATTTAGGTTTGTAATCAGATCTGAACTTCTTGACTCTTGTGGGACACTTGCATGCAAAGTGACCAATCTTGTTGCATGAAAAACATTTGAATGGAATTTGTCCTTCATACTTTCCTTTGCCTTTTTTTTTCTCTTTTAGCAATAATGGAAATAATTTATTCTAGTTCTTCATCAACTTCTTCTTTCTCATTAGAAGTGTGTAAAGTTTTCTTACCATGTATTGATGCTTTGAAGGCTGTTTCACTTTTGGGTTCAATCTTCAATCTTGATATCTCAAATGCAGATATTTTACTGATCAAAGTCTCTCTCTTGAAGTCTTTTGAAAATTGCATGGTTTCATCTAGAATATTGATCTTTCTCTCATAGTCTATTGTCAATGTAGTCATTAGTTTGTCCATTATGTCTTCTTCTGAAATTTCTCCACCATTGTTTCTGATTCTAGAAACTGCTTCATTTATCCTCTAATTGTAGGCTCTGATGTTCTCTTCAGGTAACATCTCAAGATTGTTGTATTTCTTTTTCCATGTTTTCCTGTGTGCATTCTTTGCTTGGATATCTCCTTCAAACATGTCTTCTAAATACTTCCATATTGTGTATGCCTTGTCTACTTTCTTGATGTCAGAGAATTCACTGTCAGATAGTGCACTTATAAGGTCTTCTTTGGCAACTGCATTAGCTGTGAATGTATCCTTTTGTTTAATAGTAGCATCATCTCTTGCAAGGTATTTTAGAGAGAGAATAGAAACTTCTTGTGTGGCTATCTCAAAGATATCAAAACCAACACATTGTAGATGTGTTATCATTTGGTTCTTTCAATCCAGATAATTCTCTCCATCAAACTTAGGACTCTCTTTTCTGAAGTATGCCATCTGATCTACCTTAAGATGTTAGGATTTCTCTTCAAGGCACTTGGATCTGATACCAATTGTTAGAATAGTCCCAAAGGATAAATGAGAGGGGGGGGTGAATCAGTTATCAGTTAATTTAATTCTTTTTCCTTATTAACTCTAGAATATAATAAAGTAAATGTACATTCAGATAACATAATAGACAACACCACAATTTTGTTACGGGGAAACCAAATGGTAAAAACCTCGGTGAGAATTAGCACCCATAATGAACTATACTTATTTATAATAATCCCTATTAGAAGATCTTGCAACCCTGTTAGGAGTTGTTGTTTACAATGCAATAAGTATAGTGACCTGGTTAAGGGTCTGACCTTGTTAGGAGTCTTTTACAAATAACCCTGTTAAGGGTGAGGACTCACTATCCAAAAGCTCACTGCTTCAATGGTGAAGGCTACAACCTTCTATAGAATAGATATACACTATATCTAAAGATGAACTGTAGAGTAGACCTACTATCTTGATCAGTTCCAATGTATTGTAATCTTCCACTGCTTCTTCACATAGATGCTTGATGAATGAAACACAACTAATATTCTGCTCTATACTTTTTCTGTCACTTTTCTTATCATTCACACTTAGCATTTAAAAATGAACTACTATAAGTATCTTCCTCAAAGCATGAGATCATGGGACCTATTAGAAAACTCTTCATAACATCCTTGTTAGCTAAACTAGTCATGCAAGCATAATTACAACCGTGCAATATAAACTGAATAGATGCAACACTTCACAAAGTTGGCTTCACCAAATTAACTCTAACATTGCAATATTGTTAAAAAACATTTGGTACCTTTAGATAACTATCTTAAACTCATAAATAATATTGAATACAAACACACATATCCCAAAGATAAGCGCAACTCAAGAACCAATGCTAATACATTGGCTCTGTACAGATAAACTCCAGATACTGTAACAGCCATTAACAGAATTACACAACATAACTGAAACATCAAATCTCATTCTGCGTGTATGAAAAAAGTATTGTAAAGTTTACTACCTAAGGATGCATGACTCATTTTGTGTTGTCATCATTACAACAAAGTCATGTTTAGTCTCTACCTTAAAAGACAAAATGACTAAGTAAGGAAAACAAGGCAGACAGAGATACTCAACGATCAACACATCAGCGCACATGCGAGAGATTGATTCAGCATATGCACATTCTGATATAAGTTGTATGACACATGTACATGCTACATCCAGACATGCATAGTAAAGAACTACAGTACGAAAAAGTTACAAGTAGATCAATAGACCAGCAGTCTAGGAGACAGAGCATGGAAGCCGACTAAGTGTTTTGATTAGCGTGTGTTATTTTATAATGTAATGGTTAAGTTCCTTTGGTTATATGAGTGTAATGATGTAATTAACATTGTAGTAAACACACTTGAGCCGAATTGTTCGGAAGCATTGTATATTTTGTTTTAGGGCCGACTAATGTTTTGTTTTTGGGTCGCGCCTATTCAGATTTAAATATATAAGTATGTAATGTAAAGATATGATAGAAGCATCGATTATTATGAAAGAGGAAGATACAGAGGGATAGTACTATGAATTTAGTATGTGATATAGCTCTTTGAGGGAGTAAGAGCATTCGCGCATACACGGAACTGATCAGACAACAATGTCATCACAACAGTTCATTTTGATATAGTGCATATCATCTTTCAGAAGGTTGTAGCCTTCATATTATTGGGCAGTGAGCCTAGGAAATGAGCCATATACCTTTAACAGGGTTTTTTAAAAGACTCTTAACAAGGTCCGGCCTTTAACCAGGTCATTGTACTCATATTGTAAAGACTGCTTCTAACAGGGAAAAGGAACTCTCACAAGTTCATTATACTTAGTACAATATTTGTGGGTACTAATTCCCACCAGGGTTTTCCTCTGATCAAGGTTTCCTCGTAATCATATCATGTATTATGATTTGTTATGTTAAGCTTCATTCTATGTATGTTTGGTTTATGTTTAAGTTGCTAAAAATTAATTAATAGACAAACACTGATTCACGCCCCCCTCTCAGTGTTTCTAACACAAAGCATCAAAAACATGTATACAACATGAATCTAACCATGCAAGGGTTAATATCATCATTCTGATAAGTACATACAGAACACTATTGTATATTATATGTTGTCATCAATAACAAACATACAAACAACTAGCTGCCAGAAGTAAATCTCCAACATAAGTTTGCGTGCACATTCATAATTTCACATAGATAGTAGAAAATCACACCATTAATGAAGCACCAACATCATATAGCTTTCTTTCATAATTAAGTTGACCTTAATTCCATCTCTGTAATGAAATATATAGTGCTTCAACTAAGAAACATAGAAACCCATAACTAGGGTTTCATCTATACAAAAAATGGCATAAACAAATTAAATTTAGAGTTTAACTATGCAAAAATACTCCTAAAATTATTTCTAACAAGCTTGAAGGGATTCTCATCCATGTGTACACTGAATACATGCAAAATTGGATTGGGATCAACCCCTAAAATGAAGGAGTTTGAACTTTAGTTCCACCATTTCTTCTCCTTGTTTGCATGCGATTGATCTTCACTTTGATGTCATACCCAAAATGCATGGATGCAACTACCCTTATGATGTGTAAATGGTAGAAGACCCATTGAATTGCAAAAAAGAACTCTAGTTTGCATGCAATCTACCCCAAAAATGATCTTTTGTGAAAAATACAATTGAAAATGTGTGCCCAGGAATTCTGGGGTTGTGGACCTCCAAAAATGCAGCTATGAAAATGGCCTAAGTATGGAAAAATGACATCCCTAGATTTTCATGGTTCTGACCTCCAAAAATGCAACACCAAAATTTGGATAAATTCTAAAATCATTGAATTCCACAAAGATGGCTAAGTATCAAAATGTTTGAAGTCCACAAAAATGGCTAAGTAGAAAAATGATTGAAGTCCACAAAAATGGATAAGTATCAAAAGACAATTAGTTTTTTGGAAGAATGCTTGGATGAGCTCTGCGCAGACTTTCTATAATCTCCCAGACTTCATTAAAATTAGGTAGCTTTATGGATTCCAACTACCTTTTCTACCTTATTCAGAATGAAGTGGGCTTTGAGATGAACGCTTTGACCTCTTCTATGTGCCACATTATGTAGCTCATATCTTCTTTGAAATAAAACAATTTTTGATGTAGGTCTTCCTTGGTTATCACTCTGGCTACAATTCCTACAAATTGCTGAACAACATTCTTTGTAGATTACAAATTCTTCTTATAATCATCCTCATACATCTCCAATTCCATTCCATCAAAGAATTTCTCAATATCTTCTACCCATAGCATAATGTCATTTCTCCTCTTCTCAATATTATCCAAGCTCTCCTGGTATCTTTTCATGGTGACACTGATAGCCCACGATGGGCGCTAGAAATGTATGTGTGAATTTGTGTCAGGTACCTATAGTTGCAAACACACACACTTCAATGATTCTTTACGTGGTTAGAGGGTTAGAAAACATGAAATAGAAATGCAGTAAACAACTACACTAACCAAAACTGAACCATTGCCTTCTAGTAGGTAGGAGTATAGAATTTTCTCTTAGGTCATCGCAAAGACTAGTGACAACACACTTTTCTAAATGAAGGATTTGAAATCTATAGCTAGATGATCTAAATGATATGCAGATGCAGTTTGTGGTAAATCCAAGATAATTAAGAATTCATTTTAGAAGGACCAAATGAAATGTGTAAGATTCATTTAAAACCCAAAATTAAATGTTCTCTAAATTATGAGTTTGCATGCTTAAACAAAAGTAAACTAACAATTAATAAAGCTAAACAAGTTGAAGGCTAAGAATGCAAGAAAGCTAGAATAAAAATTTCATAATAATGATAGCAAAAGTTAGGATCCTTTGTGAAGGAAATTAAGCTCTCTTTTATAGAAAATCTCTCCCAAATTGACGACCGAGATTATAGGAAATGAATGGCTCAGATTCCATTTGAGGAAGCACAATCCGTATGCAATAAATTTGATTGGTCAAAAGATTCAGTCTTTTTGGAAACTTCCAAATTAATTTTCAGTTAAAAAATTTGTTTCCAAAATGATAAATAGTGGAGAATCAGTTAACTGAGTGAAATTGGATTAATTCCAATTTGATAATTAGTTAACTAGATTCGATGATGTCATATGCATTTTTAAAAATTTAAATGATTTTGAATGCATTATTGTTTTCATTAATTAATTTAATTCCCTTTTTGGATTTAATTGACAAATTTGTAATTTTATTTAATTAATATATCATAATATAAATTAAATAATTAACATAAGGTTTATTTGCCAATGTATTGAATTTTAGGAATTAATTAATTAATCAAGTAAGATGATCAATTAGGACCTAGGGTTTAGGTCAGGTTAGCTTGAAATTGATAGATTGAGGAATTGCCTGTTTGATTTAGGACTTAGGTTTATCAAGATTAGGGTTTCTTGATTAATTATTGTGATTGGGGGTCTAGGGTTTAGATGACCATTTTTATGTGATTACAAGTGACACCGATAGAAAGGACCCACTCATCAAAATTGTCTAGCTCTGCTCCTTTATATGGCTTTACCAAAATTTGAAAGCATTTATTTCCCTTAAATCTTGAAGTGCCCTCTGCCATTGCTCTATCTTATCATCAATGCCCTATTCTCCTTCCATTTTTCAATGAGATGTGTCACCTCGATGAGTATTGTTTTGAAATACTTTAAAACTATGCAGATAGTTTCAACCCCAAATCCCTCAAATTCAAAATTCCAATCCATAACTACCTTTACAAAAGGGCTCATAGATTCTAAGGGTGCTCTCTTCTCAAGAGCTATCTGCAATACAACCTCTAGATGATCTTGGTCAATAGGAACAACTATCTTAGTTACACAGTATTTTAGAGTCACAACCTGGGATTTGAGGCCCTAAATCCCTGTCTCAACTTTATCCAAGTTTTCAAATAATTGTTTGAGGCCCAAAGCGGCCAACGCCTTACCACCTTTGTGGGTGGGTTCTCCTAAATCAACTTCATGCATGACATAATCCTCCAAAGTTAATTTTGTAATTTAAATCTATGATTCCCATCATAGGAGGAGGTACTGCAAATTGAGCCTTCCATTTCCCCCAATGATCCTATGTTACATATGACATCCTTTGAGCAGTTTGGCTAAGCTCCTTCTTGTGGAATGTGTGGCCCAACATAGGAATATCGACATCATCTTCCTTAATGTATGTCCTCATCTGGGGTTTTATTTACTTATTGAACTAGGTGGGATTAGTGGATGCTATCAAGGGATCATATGACGCTATGTTCAAGATAGATGTTCCTTTGTGATCCCCTTCATCTTCTTGTTCAAATTTTTCTAGAGCCTCCCTTATATTTGAGTTTTATGGGGTCTCCTCTCTTTCTTCCTCCCCACATTTATCATGATGTTTTTCATGTTATGGAGTTGCATCTCTATGGAGGTGGTGAAGGAGGTTGTTGTTTCTTTGCATGATCCTATTTTTCTACTTTATCATCCATATCCTTAAGAGTCTTTTCTTTCTCTTCTTCAGAAGATGAACCAGTTAATAATTCTGCACATAATCTTGTCATTGGTTCATATTTCTTCTTGTATATGAGAACCTCTTCCATTTTTATTTGTGAAGATGATGGATATGGAGGATTCAAAATATGTGGCTCTTGAGTGGCCTATACTGAGACCTCACCCTTGGGTTCCTCAGTTTTTGGGTTTGTATCCACTTCTCCCTCCTTAAGCTGTACAATCTATTTTTGTGTTATGTCTCCTTACTCCTCCTCCCCTATAGAATTTTTGATCTCTGGTTCTTAATTGGAGGATAAATGAACATGTACTTGTATCCAAGGAGTAGTGGCTCCCACCTATCCTTGCATTTGGAAGGGTGTCTGTATTGATGCTACAATGGAATCAAAATTTGGATTGACGAGTTGACTTGGGGGATCAAAGAACTTGGGAATATTATCAAAATATAATAACTCAAATTCATCTGACCCTAAGTCACCCTTGGTCATCTCTTCCTCCCTGTTAGTTTCAAAATCAATTGCCTCCTTTTGTACTTGGTTTCGGGAAACCCTTTCTTGTTTTTCTCTTTGGGCATCCGCAATAGCCTACCAAGTTATTCTTATCAAAGGGACATCCCATTATTCCATCTCCTCCTCTTTGGGAAATGTTTCTAGTTGAGGTGATATTGAAGCCCTCTTTCTTTTGTAAAACTTCCCCTTTACTAGGGGCTCTACATCCTCTTTCCTTCTTCCTGATGTGGAAGGTGCCTTAGGTGTCCGAGATTGAATGCCAACCTATACTACAATAGGAGGTGTATTATCACCTTTACCTCTTCCCTTCTCTATCCTCTTCTCTACATGGCCATAGGTTCCAGGCCTCTCATGCCTGTAAATTATCTTTGGGCGCATGGGAGATGCCTCTTTGAATGTTGGAATGTTTATTTTCTTTCCCTTCTCTTTCTCCAATTTGGAAGGTGGATTTAGTTGAGGCTTCATGGGAACCAAATCTAACTTTAAAGGCTTCTTTATCCACCACTTTATGAGTTCAATTACATGATGAGCCTTGAAATCAATAAAATCATTTTCATCTCTACTAATCTATACATTTAGAATAGGTTGGGTGTACACCTTATCTTTATTGTATAATTGATCTAAGACATCCTTAAAATATTGATCCACACATTGGGATATGCACCTCTAATGCATTTTCAATAAATTCAAGGGATATTCTACAGTAATCCAGAATACTAAACTTGTAGTCATCAATGTAATTTATCTAATGATCTTCTATATGAAGTTCATGCTTATAATGCCTTCCTTCTATGCAATTGATTGTCCTGATGGGGTCAAACCTAGGCCTTATTGACTTGAATTTCTACAGAGGACACTCATCCCACTCCAAATCTATGGATTTTCAGACCTTTACATCTTGTAAAGAGTGGGCCCCTATGGAGATAGGGAAGTCATAATAGTTCTTGTTCTTCAACTTGATAGCCTCATAAGCATCTGAGAGCTGCTTTCCTATCTCTAGAAACAAAATTTAGTTTTATGGATATCATGGTAACTTCTTAGGATTAACGGTACCACTAGCAACCCAGATATAAGTAAAAGTTTTGTATTGAATGTAGTAAGACCCTAGGGTTTGCATCTTGGCCACAAATTCTACCTAGAAACTTTTGCTGTAATCTCCCTCAATGGACCTGATGATTGCAAAGACAAAAGCATCATTTACAATACAATACTCTAGGCTATCATCTTTGAATTTTTCCTTCCTCACTAGTTGAGGGTATATAGTGTATGGCCATGCATTTTTTTCATTGAATGACCCCCTCTTATTGAGCCCTAGATAGTTGGATCTGGCAGTGAGGAGATAGATTATATAAGATGTCATGTAGAACCTAGGGTCATGCTTTACCTACCTCAACTTTAAATCAATTTTTTCACTCGGTATTGTTCCCCAATCGATTCTTACCCTTCTCCCTTTGATCTTCTCTATGATGTGGATCATCCATGGCTCTAATTGGTTTACTGTGTGGAGACCATACACCTGACTCAACATTGTTATTGAAAACCTTTTGTCATCATTTATGTAACCTCTCCTCATATCAATTCTTTCTATATTATTCTTTGGGAGCTTCTAGATGAGATATTTTTTATTTACAATGTCATAGACATCCAAATTATTACTCTCAAACAACCTCATACCTCTCTCCTTGGCGATTGACTAGAAGTGATTGAATCCTTTCTGTAGATGAAATTTTTTTTGGTGGTGTTAGGTCTCAGATTCCATCACCATATCTCCAACCATGTTCTTCACCACCTTTTAGTCTTTTAGATGTAGTGATTTGTTAGGGTGATAATTAAATCTTGCTAAAGGATGGAGACTGGATGCAATGCTATTTTTACCAGACCCACCAAAAGAATTTCAGTGTAGTCTAATAATCTTCCTTCCATATTTGCACAATGTCTCAGGAATGAATCCCAATCTAGGTGCCCAATGTCAGTATCTATGATCTCAACATGTAGGTTCCCCACCTTTGTGGGGGTGATGTACTCTTTGAAGCATTAATTCATTGGTAGAGTTGTTGCCTTTTTTGACATTCTGCATGCAAATAGTGCTGCTAGCTATCCATTATTGTAAGCATAAAATAACTATAATAATCTAAATCTAAACAAAGCAAGAAAAACCTAAAATAGAAAGAAACACTCAAAAAATAGAAAACTGAGAAAAAAACCAAACCACTTAGACTTTTCACAGTTTCAGACCTTCACAGTCTGATAACATGCCCGAGGTGCAAAAGTATGATACCATGAAATGTTGGAAAGTTATTAAATCTTTAGCATATTGGAGTCATGGAGTTATTTCGGTGTACAAAACACTAAAAGTGTGAAATTGCAAAGGGGTTTGTGGACTTATTCAAATTTTAGGGCCATTATTATTCACAGTTTCAGAGTATTAGGGTGCATAATTTTTTTTGGTGTGCGCAATACCAAAACACCGAAGATTTGCTGACATGGGGTAAGACTTTCAGAGTTTCAAAATGCAAAACATTGACGATCCTGAAGGAAAGATGAAAAAACATAAGTACAAGCCCTAAAATTCTAGATGATGCAACCCTAACCTAAAACACTAAACAATGCAAACCCTAAAAAGGATGAGGGAAGAGACACATGAAAAAATAAGGAAATAGAAAAAAAATGTGAAAGCCTACCTAAAAGATTGCGAAGATGGAAGACAACTGCAATGGACGAGTCTGAAAATAACTGATGAGTGCTAGAATGACTTGGAATAGGGTCACAATAGAGTGATGAAGGTGAATCATTGGTTTTAACCACTATGATTGGAGATCAAAAAGACAAATTTTAGAATGAGAAAAAACAACTAGAAAACCCCCTTTTATAGGCTGAGATTGCACACTGACATCATCAGGAATGTTAGAGGTTCAAACTATGAAAGTATGACACCCTAACCCAGAGTTTTAAGATTGGTCTTTGACCTTTTGGTGTTTCAGAGGTATTGGAATTTGTGAAACACAGAAATCCCAAAAGGATGAAAAGGGCTAAAAAACAAACACTTCAACCTTTTGGGGTTTTAGAGGTCGTGGGACCTATGAAACACTGAAAGTCTGAAAGGGAAAAAAACACCAAGTCTTAAGGACTTAGTGGAAAAAAGGAAAAAAATCCAAAATCCAAAATGGGTAGGAGGGGAAAAAACCAACAGGGAAACCAAGATGATACTCAGCTATCGGGAGCCTCCCAAAGGGCCCTCAATCTAACTCACCGGATACCCAGTCTTGCTTTACCTTGGAGACTCTAAACCACATAAAATTACAAAGACCCAAAAAAGGGGGTCACCATTAGGCCTATTAGAATAAATGAGAGGGTGGGGGGGGGGAATCAGTGGCCTTAATAATATTCCAAAAATTCAACCAAACACTTATCTCTCAAATATAATACCCTCAGTTTCTTACAGTCCCAATTTCATCAATATGTATGCCTTAAATAACTTTAAACAATATAAACTACTTGGTAAGATATACTGTTTATCTTTTCTATACTTTTCCGAGTAGCAACAAATAAACTTAGAGTTAACCGACCAATCCAGTTTCCATACTGTGTAAAACAAAATATGAATGCAATGAAACATATACACATTTGAAAAATATATTTTAACATGGAAACCCAATATGGGAAAAACCACCTGGGACCGGTAACCCAAAATAATTTCACTCTTCTGAAGTGAGCTCAGTGAAGAGCCAACCCTGTTAAAGGTTACAATACACACTATTAAGTGTGCCTTGTTAGAGGATTTAAAACCAACATTTTGTCTTTTGACCTAGAACTCACTATGCTATCAACAAGAAAACCTTTTGATACTCTTGAGTATCTCAATACAATAAGGACTATTACATCCAACTCGGTTAAGAGATTTTTTGAATGATTGGTTAAACTGATACAGTAAATTATCTATTCAAAATACAACTTTGATTTGCAAATATTTAGATCTATTGTTAGTTAAATAATACCTCTCTGGTCAATATACACTTCAGTTCCTTTGCTTTCTTTCTTTCTTTTGCTTGGTGAATGCTCTATCCTCTGTTGCTCGGTGTTTACAGAATTCCTTGGTTTTGTTCTTCAGCCTATATGATCAGATCTTCATGAAGAATTCTATCTTCACACAAATTATACTTAGCATTCCTCTCTTCATAATGAATTCCTTGTCTCTTTATATAGACATGATTAGATGCTCAATCTCCTTATTTTTGTCATAGATCTCTCCTTGATCCGTAAAAATTTCCATGCGTTGCTTTATCCTTTAAATCTCTCCTTTAGTTTTATTTCATAAATCTCTCCTTGATAACTATGAATAAAACGTGCTTTAAATCTTCTTCCTTACTTTAGTTTAACTGATCGTTAAAAATAAAGCAATTAATCAGTTAATCCCTAAATTGTAGCTTTTCTAGCTAAGAAAATTTGTTGTTCTTTAACTCCAATTATGCTTGATCATCACCTTCATTTATGCTTGGTCATTAACTCCAGTTACTACGGTGCTCGATATACACTTGCTCGGTAACACTTGCTCGGTTACTACTGTGCTCGGTACACATTGTGGACTGCTCGATGTTCATTGTCACTCAGTGTATACAAATTTTTTATATTTTACAAAAAACATAAACTTTGTCTCTTCACATCTTCTGAGGTTATGATATTATGTGTATGAACAATAAAACCATATCAAGTTGACATCAATGACAATACAATACATTAACTGATTTAATGTCTTGCATTCACTTTTGCATCTTAGTGATCATCAACTTATCATCTTCAAGCATTCAATCACTTATAGTTCATCAATCTCTCCCTTTGGCATTGAAGGCAAAATACTATGAAATATGTAGCATAAAACATGCCATAATATACCAAACTTATTTTTCTATAACCAATTCAAATATCTAAATCTTGGTAAGCTCTTCTAGCTCAGATTTAATATATTTAATCATAAAAAAATGTTTACCATACAAGTCTCCCTATAGATTTGATTATGTTGTGTGCTCTCCCTTTCTTCATTCCCTTCAATGAATAGGTGTAGCAATTCTTTCTTCTAATTCTATCTCTCCCTTTCATGTAGAATCTTTTCTCCCTTTTTTGGATAGATATGCAATGTTGACTTTCTCCAATTCTCTCCCTTTGATGGATGGTTATTTCATTGACTCTTTCTCTCCATTGAATCTTAATCTCTTCTCCCTTTGTGTTGCAGAATATTCTTTCTCTGATGGATATTTCATTTCTTCTCTCTAATGGATATTTCATTCCTAATGGATATTTTATTGATCTTCCTCTCCCTTTGAGAGCAATGCCATAAATATATATAGCTCTATAGTAGCCAACACTTTCTCTGGTGTGTGGTTCAGATAAGTACCTTCAATGTACTGATTTCTTATTGCATTCAATGTCTCAGCTTGCATCAACATGATTAATAATTTGATAATGTGTAGGCTGATGCAACCTCCAAGTCAGCTTAGTGAACATTAGACAAGGGATGAACTCCTAGTCTATTCCTCAGGTATTCAAATGTATCTTTTGGCAATGGTTTTTTGAATATGTCTGCTAATTGTTCTTTGGATTGTACATATTCTAGTATCACCTGTTTCTCTTGTACTTGTTCCCTTAAGTAATGACACTTAATAGATATGTGCTTTGTCTTAGCATGAATTACATGGCTCTTTGAAATCTTTATTACACTTGTATTATCACAATAAATATTTAATGGGTCAAGAATTTCCTCATTCATACCTTTTAGTAATTGCTTGATCCATGCAATGTTAGAGAAATTTGCAGCAACAACTACATATTATGCTTTTGCAGTTGATTGAGATATGCATCCTTTCTTTTTACTTATCCATGTGTTAAGTTTGTCACCCATAAAGAATGATCCTCCTATAGTGCTCTTTCTATCATCTATGTTTCCAGCCCAATCAACATCAGTATAAACTTGTAGCTCAAATTTTCCTTCTTTATTGTACCACAAACCATAGTCTTCAATATTTTTTAGATATCTTAAAGTTATTTTAACATAATTCATGTGTTATTCCTTAGGGTTAGCAGAGAATCTTGCAACTATACCAACTTCATGTGCTATTTCAGGTCTAGTGTGTACAACATACATTAGTTTACCAATCATAGATATGTATAAGTTCTGATTTACCTCAGTTGTCTTGTCTTCCTTTTTCAATTTGCATCCACTTGCCATAGGTGTTCCAAATGGTTTGGAGTCCTCCATCTTGAATATTTTCAGAACTTCTTTGATGTATTTTGATTGTGTGATGTGGATGCCTTCATCCTGTTGTAGAATCTGTAGACCAAGAAAATTTTTGATCTCTCCAAACATTAACATTTCAAATTCTTTTCTCATTTCATCAATAAATGACTTGCATAGAATATCATTACCTCCAAATATGATATCATCAACAAATATCTCAACAATCAAAGTCTTATCATCAGGTGCTCCTTTCAAATACAGATTAGTGTTGTCACTTGTTCTAAGAAATCCAATACTAATGAGATAAGAGTGAATTATTTCATACCATACTCTCGGTGCTTGTTTCAATCCATACAAGGATTTGTGTAGTTTACAAACCATGTTCCTCTTGTTAGGATCAAAAAACCCTTCAAACTATTCAATGTATACCTCCTCTTCTAGTATTCCATTCATAAATGCAAATTTAACATCCATTTGGTATAGTTTGAATCCTTTAAAAGTATCATAAGCAAGTAGAATTCGTACTCCTTCTAGTCTATAAATGAGTGCAAAGGTTTCTCCATAATCAATACCTTCTTCTTGTGCATACCCTTTGCATAACAGTCTTGCTTTATTCCTTGTGACTTCTCCATTCTCATTCATTTTATTTCTGAAAATCCATTTGGTGCCAATGACATTTATGTCACTTGGTTTAGGTACTAATGTCCATGTTTTATTATTCTCAATCTATTCAACCTCTTCATTCATTGCACTGACCCATTCTTGATTATCAAGTGCAGTATTAATAGATTTCGGCTCAAAATCACAAATCAAACATCTATTGTTAAGTGACTTACTTCTTGTTCTCATTCCTTCTCTTTTATCCCCAATGATCTGGTCCTGTGGATGGTGTCTTCTGACATATTTATCAAGTATAGGTTCAGATCTTTGATCTTCATTTTGATCTTCATCACTTGGTTCAACATTGTGATCATTTTCCTGATTCTCGGTGTGTGTAGCTTGTTGCTCGATTGCATTGTTCTGTCACTTGGGAAAGATGTCAAGTTCTTCTATGTAGACAAATTTGTTGTAGTCTTTAGGTTCCTTTATGATTTCCTCATCACTTTTCTCAGTAAATTCATCTTCTTTAACATCTTCACTCTCAATAATTTTGTTAGAAGATTTGTTCAGACATTTATAAGCTTTGCTTTTAGTAGAATATCCTAGAAATATTCCTTCATCACTTTTAGAGTCAAGTTTCCCATTTATCTCATCTTTTAGTATATAACATTGACTTCCAAAATTTTTAAAGTAACTCACATTTGGTGTGTATCCATACCATAGCTCATAAAGTGTCTTATTTGTGTCTTTCTTCAATTGAACTCCGTTTAGTGTATAGACAAAAGTACTTACAACTTCTTTCTAGAATGTTTGTGTGATGCCTTTTTAAATCATCAATGTTCTGGCACAATCAACAATTGATCTATTCCTCCTTTCAACAATCCCATTTTTTTGTCATGTTCTCAGTGTAGAAACCTATCTTGTAATCCCATGCTCATTCCAAAAGTTAGTGAATTCATCAGAAATAAACTCTCCTCCTCTATCTAATCTTAAAAATTTCAGTTCTTTTCCAATTTATTTTTCATCTTTAGCTTTATACCATTTGAACATCTTAAATGCTTCAGATTTCTCTTTTAAGAACATGATGGTCATCATCCAAGAATAGTCATCAAAAAATAGAATAAAATATCTATCACCATAATAGCTCTTTGTTCTCATTGGTCCACATAAGTCAGTATGGACTAAATTTAGAATAGCATTAGATGTGTAGGTTTTTCTATTGCAACTAGACTTTGTCATTTTTCCTATTTGACAATTCTTGTACATAACATGGTTGAGCTTTGAAATAATCGGTAAGCCTCTTACTTTTAGTTTCTTACTTATCTTAACCATGTTGTCAAAATTTACATGACATAACCTTTTATCCACAACCAAATGTCTTCATTTTTAGCAATAAACAAGTGGCTTCAATATCATCAAGATAGAATAGATTACCTTTTGTTTTTTCACAAGTACCGATCAACGTTCTTGTTCCATTATAGATCATTTCCTTTTTGTTCTCAAATTAAAATTGGTGTCCTGTGTTGTTCATCTATGAAACACTCAACAGATTATAGTTAGTCCTTTCACCTAATATGCATTTTCACATCTGATCAGATTATTCAACATGATGGTACCTTTTCCTTCAACTGGGCAAGGTGAGTCATTACCCATCCTAACTGATCCGCCATTATAATATTCAAAATTTTTAATCTTTTCTTTATCTCCAGTCATTTGAAGAGTACAACCACTATCAATAATCTAGACATCATTTTTTCTAATTTTAGATATGAGTGATATTTCAACATACCTTTCTTCTTCTTCTGAATCATCCTTCATAGCAACAAATACTACCTCAATATATTCATCAAATTCAGTCTCATAATTTTTAGCTTTGTTCTCAACTAGGTAACAAGCCTTCTTACCTTTGTCCTTGTAATCTTGATTATCTCTTCTGGTAGAGTGTCGGTTGCTTCTGTAGTCTCGGTCATCACTTCTGTCATACTTATTTTCATAAGATTTGTCATTGTTTCTTTCATCCTTTCTCTTGTTAGGGCATCTAGCAACAAAATGTCCAATTTCTTTGCAATTAAAATAGAACAATGGTAATTTACCTTTATATCTTCCTTTACCTCTATGTAATCTCCTAGCCATTAATGCTTCAAGTTCATCAAGTTCTTGTTCATAACTATCACTCTCACTATTATTTCTCATAGTTTGTTTGTTACTAGTTTTGCTTATTTTAAGAGAGGATTTGAATGCAGACTCAATAGTAGGTAAGACACTATTGTCATAGTTTTTCATCTCAAATGAAATAAGTCTACCAATCAAACTATCAAGAGTAACATTGTTATTTTCTACTGCTCTCATTTCTTGAATTGTAGATACTCTAATAGCATAAATAAGCAGTAAGGTTCTCATAATTTTACTTACAACTATTTCTTCATCAAGTACTCCTCCTACTCCATGGATAGCATTAAAACCTTCTTTGATTTTGTCACTGTATTGAGTGATGTTCTCTCCTTCTTTGATTCTTAGGTCATTAAACTTTCCTCTTAGGCTTTCATCTTTAGCTCTCATCACATTGGTATCTAATCCATGTACTAGATTGAGTTTTTCCCACATTCTATTTGCAGAGGTGCATGATTTCACATGTTCAATTTCAACATCAGTTAGTGAAGAAGCAAGTTCTATCATCATAGAATTGTGTTCATGTTCCTCTCTCAATTGATCAACAGTCAGAGGTCCAGTAGGTGCAACATATTCAGTATCCAAGTGTTGTGTAACATCATTTCCAATACTAGATAGATGAAGTCTTATCCTACTTTTACATGATGTAAAGTTGTCCTTATTCAACTTAGTCACATCCCTTTTATTCATCTTGTGATCTTTAGCTTATGTCCCTTTAAAATTTTCTTCCAAGCACCAAAGCTCTAATACCAATTGTTATAATAACTGCGGGGGGGGGGGGGGGGGGGGGGGGGGNGGTGAATCAGTGGCCTTAATAATATTCCAAAAATTCAACTAAAAACTTATCTGTCAAATATAATACCCTTAATTATCTTACAGTCCCAATTTCATCAAGATGCATGCCTTAAATAACTTTAACAAATATAAACTTCTTGGTAAGATATACTGTTTATCTTTTCTAGACTTTACTGAGTAGCAAAAAAGAAACTAAGAGTTAACCGACCAATCCTGTTTCAATACTATGTAAAAAAAAAATCAATGCAATGAAACATATACACATTTGACACATAGATTTTAATGTGGAAACCCAATATGGGAAAACCACCTGGGACTAGTAACCCAAAATGATTTCACTCTTTTGAAGTGAGCTCGGTGAAGAGCCAACCCTATTAAAGGTTATAGTACACACTGTTAAGTGTGACCTTGTAGAGGATTTAAAATCAATAGTTTTTCTTTTGACTTACCACTCACTATGCTGTCAACAAGAAAACCTTTTGATACTCTTGAGTATCTCAATACAATAAGGACTATTAAATCCCACTCGGTTAAGAGATTTTCTGAATCAATGGTTAAACTAATACAATAAATGATTTGTTCAAAATATAACTTTGATTTGAAAATATTAAGATCTATTGTTAGTTCAATAATAACTCTCTAATCAATATACACTTTAGTTCGTTTGCTTTCTTTCATTCTTCTGCTTAGTCTGCAGAATTCCTTGGCTTTGTTTTTCAGCCTGTATGATCAAATCTGCATGAAGAATTATATATTCACACAAATTATACTTAAAATTCCTCTCTTCATAATGAATTCCTTGTCTCTTTATATAGACATGATTAGCCACTCAATCTCCTTATTTTTGTTGTAGATCTCTCCTTGCTCTGTAAAACTCACCATGCGTTGCTTTATCCCATAAAGATCTCCTTTAGTTTTATTCCATAAATCTCTCCTTGATAACTGTGAATAAAACATTCTTTAAATATTCTTCCTTGCTTTATTTTAACTAAGCATTAAAAATAAAGTAATCAATCAGTCAATCCCTAAATTGTAGCTTTGTCAACTAAGCAATTTTTTAATTATTTAACTCCAGGTATGCTCTATCATCACCTTCAGTTATGCTCGGTCATTAAATCTAGTTACTATGGTGCTCAGTATACACTTCCTTGGTAATATTTTCTTGGTAACATTTTCTCAGTTACTACTGTGGTTGGTATACACTTTCTCGATATACACTATGAACTTATCGGTGTTCACTGTCACTTGGTGTATACAAACTTTTTATATTTTACCGACAACATAAAATTTGTCGCTTCAGATATTCTGAGGTTATGATATTATGTGTATGAAGAATCAAACCATATCAAGTTGAAATCAATGACAATACAATACATTAACTGATTTAATGTCTTGCATTCACTTTTTCAGCTCGGTGATCATCAACTATTCATCTTCAAGCATTCAATCAGTTATAGTTCATCAAGGCCAAGGGGCCAAAATGAGGCATGTGTTGTGGAACCACAATAGTTACAATTTAGGTCATTGTGATTTTTTTGGAGCTTTTTTTGCCAAGAAAAACAATGGAGAATCTGATCCTATTCACAAATCAAATGCCAGCTGACTTTTTCAGGGCCGGTGATAGAAGTTGCAACTTCTTTACTATGCGGAGTGAGCCACCTAACGCAATTTCTGAAACTACATTTTTTTATTTGGAATCAAGTTGTTCCTTAGCTGATAGATAATGCAAAAATTTATAATATTAAAGGGGACTTTTGGATAGTGAGAGGACTCTCAGGAAAATAATGGAAATCTATTTTTTCAACCTTAAAATCTAGTGTACAATTGAATAAATGAAATACAATCAATCATGCTTCTATCCCTTTGGTCCCTTGAAGATTCAATGTTCATGGATGGTTTTTGTGTTGAGTAAATAGTAATTCTGATTTGGGTTTATAAGACTTTGAATTTTACTGAGTATATTATGCTTTAAGCTTTCTATGTTGTAATTTTCATTGTATGGTTCACTTTATGTCTTATATTTAAAGGTTTTTATATTATCCATGACTGTGCCTAATGCATATGTGTTATTGAGTTGCCTTGAGATCTCATTTTACTGGGATAACTAGTGCATTTTTTCCTTGAATGTTCTTAGAAAATTTTGGCATATCACCACATATTAGATTACTGGCACTCTTTCCCTTTTCCCTTTCTCCATTTAAATGAAGAAATGACTTCTAAAATCCTAGGGGTTTCTCAGTGGGATTGCATAAGGTTCCCCATTAACTAAGCTTCCCATAGACTGTATGTCTAAAAACAATTTAGCCACCAACAGTATGATTGCAGGGTCAACTTTGATTTCTTGAGCTGAGAGTAAATGATCAAGAATGACTCCCTCTTCCATCATCATAAAACATTTTTCATTATTAAGTGAGAGATTATTTTCTTGACATATTTGTAACACCTTTTCTAGATTATCTTTAATTCTTCTTGAAAATCATTTTTGTAAGTTGTAAAATCATTTGTTTCATGTGCAATGAATACTAGGTGGCGGCCATCCCCTCCTCAGATTATTGTATAATATGGAGATAAGTCAAAAAAAGGTGTGGATGGAGAGAAGGATCCAAAGAAGGATGACTTATGAGGTGGTGGGCCTTGCCTTGATTTGGGTGGATCTAAAGTGTTCAACCATGGTGGTCAAGACTGAAAGAGAAAGATGGTGGCGGAAAACCATAAGTGGTTTTCTCTCTTTGGGGTTAAACCAACTAGAAAATCTTCTTTCTTGGAACTAAATAATATCTCTGATCCTCAGAAAGATGATTTTTCTATCTTTATCTTGGATCCCTTGATTGATCATTTGGTCTTAGCTATGGCTTTAACTTTGGTAGGAACATTTATGGGCCATAGACATAATATTGATGTGGTGAGAAGCCTCACAAAAAATGGAAGTTAAGAGGGCAAGTTGACATTGCTGCAATGCCTAAAGGTTTCTTCTCATTTGAATTCTCAAATATGGAGGATTTCTCTAATTTTTTGTGTGGGGGTCCTTGGATGTTTGGAAAACTATCTCTGGCTCTACAGAAATGGGCTCCTAACTTGGACCTTAATACGAATTTTTTGACTTTGTGCCAGTTTGGGTTAGGATTCCTAGACTTCTATTAGAGTATTGAAATGAGAATGTCTCCTTAGGGATTTCTAGTTCTTTTGGAGAGCTCCTATCGATAGACCCTATCATGGCGACAAAGTCTAGATTAGTGTACGCTAGATTTTGTGTGAATGTAAACAAGTTCTCAGACTTACCTAAAACATAGATATAGTCTCAAAACTTTATAAATGGAAACAAACCTTTGAATTTAAATCACTTCCTTTTGCCTACTTCATCTACAAAAAGGATAGGTACTGGGTGAAACAATGCCCTCAAAAAATCCAAAGAGAAAACAAGAATAATACGGGGCAAAAGAAGGACTAGAAAAAAGTTTGGAAGGAAAAAAACCCTAATAATGGAGGGAATAATGAAGTAAATCCAAAAGAGGGAGAAGTTAACCTTATTAACTTATAAAAATCCAATCAAGCTGAGGGTCCTATGATTTAGGAAAAGGAAAAGGAACAAGAAGTTGAGAATAGAATTAAGTCCTTAGATCAAAGGTTAAAATGTGAGCCTCAGGAAAAGGTGAATAAAGTAAATGGAATAGATGTTGAAAATGAACTAAAAATAAAGGAAGGGGAAATAAATGAAAGTACTAGATCACCTAGAAATATCAAAGGATTTTCTATTTCTAGTGTAGAAGATACCTGTAAGGAAGATGAAGGGTCACAAACACAAAAGAATTTGAAGATGCACAGGGATGCAACATCCTGGTAGGATGCCTTGTCAACATTTCTCTCAATAGCCTTTTCATTTTTCCACATATCTTTAGGAGCAACCAACTCCAAGTATTTGAGAAAGGAATTAAAAGGACAGACTAACAAGGATGCGTAACCATACTTCTACACTTTAGGTTCTACAAAACCAAGGAGGTGACACCCTTCAATGCCTTCAAATATTCTATGTGGAAGTAATCAAGAAGCAATCTCATACATGCTCAACACAACCAGGAGATACTGGGTAACAGGATAATTACCCATTGAACATTGACATGAAATGGAGCATGAGATTGGTAGAACACAAAAAACATAAAAACATAAGATATGTCAGAGTTTATATTTAAGTTTTTAGAATATAGCCAAGACCCACCAGATATGCATCAATATGGAAAGACTAATCTCTGATCAATGCCTTATCCATTGGGAAATACTTCAAAGAAAACAGAATACACAACAATCAACTGTTGTCAAAGATTCTAAGCCATAAATACAATCAATCCAGACTGATAATTCTTACAGAAAATCCTTATGCAGACCAGATGAACCTATGTCATATCCATAGCATCATTTATTATGATCCTATATTAGAACTAAGGACTAATAACATATACATAGATAAATCCATGGATTGAATAAGGAGATTCATAACCAAAAAGAAAAACACAGAGGAGATATTTGAATATGGAAGTTTTTTATTAAGTGTGAGGAATCACACTGCTATGTACAATTTGCCTCAGAAAAAAACACTTCAATAATGTGCAAGAGACCAAAGAAAACTTCTATTCTATTTGAAAAAAAACAAGTACAATGAAATAACTGTATTCCTATGGAACCAAAAGACAAATGGAACCAAGCAAAAGAATTAGAACCTATGGAGACTGCAACCTCATAAAAATTGGAACCCTTACAAAGTGGAAAATATTAGAATATAATGAGAAAGAGAAGACCTAAAAATCATTTATGTTTTACATCTGTCTCTTTCAAAAATTTGATTCTGCACTATCTTTTCCTCTCAAAAAACTGATTCCCCCTTTTATCCTCTTTACCTCCTGAAATCCAAATGTCTTCTCATCATTAAAAAACCTGTACAATTACTTACTATACCTTTTTTAGGCCATGATAATCCTAATTTGATGTGCATTTTCCTTCAATTTTGATAGATATTATTTTCCTCAAAGTCATTACCTGCACCTTAGGCTTCTTATTTATGCACATTATACTCCTCATGTTAATATTATTTATGCATTTTAAACCTTGTTTCATAGATGCCACTAAAAAATGACACTTGTCACCTCTTGACTAGTCTAGAAATCCACCTGGGTGCCTGCATCACCTGGGCCCACCACCTGTTGGACTTCCACATGTTGGTTGGGCGCATTGCCTTGAAGCCAATATTTTGATCATCTTTCAGATCAAGCCTTTGTGCCAGTCGTTGATTTCTCTGCCTCAGGACCTGTGCCCATCTGAGGTTCCTCTACTGTGAGCACCATGCCACCTTCCATCTAGGTCCACCTTATCCCTTTATTGGCGGCCTTCCACATGTCACACAGGTGCAATTCCTTGATCAATTTCTCCCTTGCATCTTCTGGATCTAGGCATCACACTAACCATTGATCTGATCTGCGTTCATCGCATGTCATTTATATTCTATGCCTTAGGATTCATGCACATCTTATGGTCTCCTTCACCATGTCATCTACCACTTCACCTCTGCGAGCCCCACAAAAATTGTTTTGTCTTCCACCAAGGTCGTCCACCTAGCAAGACACGGTCGCCTATGAGCTCCACTGAGCGTAGTCACCAAGAGCCTCCTCTCTTCACTTCATAATACTATGAAAGCACTGTAATATTTAAGCATTAGAGTACTCCACTTTCTGGTGAATGTGGGATAATCCTCTTTATACAAACCTTTAAACAAACTCATGCATATTATGGATGATTAGGACTTATTCAAAATTAAAACCAATCTCCCATTCCATGAATACATATATGAAGCATAATACTTTCAATGAAAGGAATTATTCAACTATGATTATCACTGTCCCTTCATGATAGGAAACAAAAAATTAGGAACCCAACCCTTTATGAACTCAATCCAAACCTTTTTAAAATCTTAATTACATCCCTCCGACCCTGCTTGACCATTAACTTCAACTTACAAACCATACAAATAGAAAACATGGATCAAAACAATGACTGCACTATTAGGACATAGTAAGTTTATTGTAATTTCCTGCTAGGGCATCAATTTACTTAAAAAATACACAACCATTCACTACAAGACCAAATTAATTTGAAATATTGATGAGTATTCTTTCCAAATATCAAGGATTTAAAACTTTCTAATGGTTAAAACTTAATAAAACAACAAACCCTCGCACCTGGGGCTATCACAGAGGGTTTTACATAGTTTACACATAAACCATTATATCTTCCTTCATGAGTCATGAACATACCCCTAACTTGGCTTATAATAAAGATAAATCATCCCAAACCATTATCAAATCAAATACCTTTATTTTTCAACCCATCTACATACAATAAATGCTCAGTAACAACAAGAATGTGTGCCTACAATAGTAACTATCAAGAAATTTGAAAAAAAAACTATATTTACTCATTGATATTCTCAAGTTAATAAATTCCAATTACTTCCCATGAAGTATTCATCCTTCCCTCAAAATGGTTGGTCCCTATATGCGGGATCACAACCAAAACCTTACACAAACTCCATGATTGTCCTCAATCTGCAGAATAAGAGTGACAGTCAGAGGTGTCTCCGATTTTGTCTTTCCTTCACACCTTTAATCTGACCTCTACTTGTCCAAACTCAACCTTCTCATAATTCTTGTAATGCCTTTGAAATTTAATAACTGTGAAATCACCTTGAATACCGACCAACTTCCCTTTTACAACATATTTGCAACTTTGGCAACTTTTGCAAAGTTGCATTTTATAACTTTTAGAAAGTTTTTGCATCCTTAACATAATGACTCTATATTATTTTAAGAACCTTCCAAACATATTATAAATTTCCTATAAATTAATTTTGCAACATATTTACCCCTTCAAGGGTACATTCACATGATTTGACTCTATTGACCAATCTAGGACTTATTAGGACAACTTGGTTGTTATAATATAATTGATTATATAACTTTGCTAATACTTTCATATGGATTCAATATGACTTTGAAATGAATCAAATGGATCTTTCTATGATCCTTAACCTCCTGGAAATTTCTTGTGTTCTAGGTGCTCTTGCACTACTTATGCTTAGGAGATTCATGTTGAGTAAGAAGGAAACTAAACCTATACAAAGGAATTTTTTTTATAGGATTGTTTGCAAATGAGGAGGTAAATATTGTAATGTTAGTATGGGATATGGTAGTACTAATAATTTAGTCTCAAAGGAGATGGTGCAAAATCTTGGATTGAAGAGCTTGAAACATCCTTGTCCTTATGAGATAAGTTGGCTTTCTAATGAACGCATGGTGGAGAAGAAAGAGTATTGTTTGGTCAATTTTAATATTGGACCTTACAAAGATTGTGTTATGTATCTATGCGTGTTTGTCATGTTCTATTGGGAATACCTTGGAAATTTGATAGATGATCTATTCATGATTGTAGAAGAAACTCAGTCACAATAGAGAAGGGTAGATCTAATTTTACTCTAGTTCCTTTGAGAGAAGTAGAGGGGATAAGTGCAAGGAATATGAGCACGGTGAAGAGTTACTATTCATAAAATAATAATACAGAGGTTAGTGTGGATCAAAAGAAGGAACTTGAAGGTGGATCTAATGAGGGAAAGTTGCCAATAGATTATAAGAAGAAGCATCAACAGACTTTGGTTGTTGATCATATAAAGATTGGTAACAGAGGTAGATCATTTATACAAAGGAAAGGGGGAAGTGATCTGATTTTTGATGTTGATAGAATATATGATAGAGGGAGCACAAACAAGAGTGAGTTGATGGATTTGATAGAGGTACAATGACAGAGAGTTGCTAATATAGAAGATATTTGGATAAAAAACAAACGTGGGATTTATGTTCCATGTCTTGTCAATGTTTATAAGTGTCTCTTATGGAACATTTTATTTTCACCTGGGGTGTTTGATGTAGAAGCATCCTTGGGTCATTGGCAATATTGCATTACCCAAAAATATTTCCTTTTCAGTTTTGTTCTTGTTTGCAGTTTTTGTGTTTTGATCACCAATCCTTCTAGTTGGTTCGTTATTTCATGCAATCCTGATGGCATGTTCTTGACATCATGGTAAACTTATTCCTAGGTTTGCATCTCAATACATTTGTTCCTGATGAATATTTCATAAGTTTGGGTTTGGTCCCATTTTTTCTTCCTATTCCAACAGTTAGATTGGGTTTTTTGATCTTTGAAGATTTTTTACGATTGGTGAAGCTTATTGGATGTTCATACATTCATGAATGACCTTCGTGTATGATTTCATGGCATTTATTTCTTAGCTAGAGGAGTTCTTATGGATTTAGGTCCTGACCTATATGTTGTAATATGTTTTATTCTTTTTGGAGAATGTGATCTGTTATGGCCAAATTGTGGCTTGTGATCTTGTATATATTTGTAGTCTTGGTTCCTTAGTTAAGGGTAAAAGGTTGGGGGCTTGGGAGCAGCTCTTAGTTGTATCTTAGCATCCACAATGGATCTAGATTTCTGATTGTAAGCATGCCTGTATGCTTCAAATGTAAGTTGGAATGTTTTTGGGCATGTATGATGTAAATCTTTGATTCTGGCTAATAAGAAGGCATGTGAGGCATGTTGCTTGTTCATTATCAAGTTCTTAATGATTTGGTATTGGTTATTTCAACTATGTTGAATCTTCTACATGGTTGGACCATCTCCATTAGGGAAACTTTGACTGTGAATACATTAGGTTGGCTCATTCAATCACTTATCTTTAGAGGAAAGGGAAGAAGTATGTGTGGTCTACGCAGTGTGAGTTAGCTTTTTAGGCTCTTAAGGAGTGTTTGACTAGTGCACCTATCTTGACAGTGTTAGATCCTACCGGTGAGTTTATGGTGTGCATTGATGCACCATTAGAAGGTGTGGTACAATTCTTATGTAGGAGGGATGAGTGATTTCATATTATTCTCAGAAGATCAAGGATCATGAGTTGAACTACCCCACCCATGATTTTGAGTTAATGATGGTTGTGCATGCATGAGTGGGCTGGAGACATTTTATTTTGGGTCACATTTTTGAGTTGCATAATTATCATCATAGCTTGCAATATATCTTTTCTTAGCCAAACCTGAATGCATTATAGTGTCATTGGATGGATTTTTTGTGTGAGTATAATTTTAATGTTCATTACATCAAAGAGAAGGATAATGTTGTGTAGATTCCTTGATTAGGAGAAGGCATGAGATAATTTTTTTAATCACTGGGAATGTATTTGTACAGCTCTATGCTTGAGGTGTTTCCTAGTGATACATGGTATCAAGAGGTTAGAGTAGAGATTGATTCTAGATGTACCCTTGTGGGGCATTTTTTGGGATACTCATTGGAGTTAGATCAAGTTTTGTGGCACCATGTGCGCATTTATGTGTCAGTTTCAAGAGATCTTCATGCTTTTTTTTTTGTAAAGGGAACATTGTGCACCGTATTTCGTACATCTTGGCATCAAGAAGATGCATGCCGATCTAAGGAATTTGTACTTTTGGGAAAGGATGAGGTGTGTTGTTGCTGATTGTTTTTATTGATGCCTTGAGTGTCAGAGAGTGAAGGTGGAGCATCAACATCCAATAGGTCTTTTGCAGCCACATTCTATTCCTGATTGGAAGTGGGACAACTATATCTATTGATTTTATTATTAGGTTGCCTATTTCATTGTGTCGTCATGATGCTATTATGGTTAAAGTGGGAAATTTGTCCAAGGTGGCTCACTTTTCAACCATAAGATCTTTGTATATTGTTTCTTCAGTGGCATGTGTACCTCATCAAATTATTTTGAATAGATATCCAGTGTTTACTTCCACACTATGGACATCTCTCCAGCATGCATTGGGCACACAACTCAATTTTAGTTCTTCTTAACACTCCGAGACAGATGGTCAAACAGAGCGGGTGAATCAGGTTCTTGAGGACATGCTTTGCATGGATGTGATGGATGTGTAACACCTCTCCAAGGAACCTAGAAGGAAAAATATTCTAACCACTAAAGTTGTAAGTAAATTTTTTTCAAACAACCAACATGAAAACACTTTTGTAAAGTACTAAAAATGTGATGTATACTAAAATATAATAAAATAAAATGGTGTTATGGAATTTATATGGTGTGATGTATGTGTGTGAGTTTTGGAAAGATAATATTTCCCTCTTAACCCTAAATTCATAAAGGAAAGATCCAAATTGATTAACCCCAAAGAAAGGATCAGTGCATAAATGAATCAACCTTTTAAGAATAAGGATAAAGAGCAAAGCCCTAGGTTCCATCCTATAGAAAAGAATATGTAATAGATCTAGAAAGATTAAAACCTTAAATGAAATGAATTATAAGACAAGTACTAACCTCAAAATGTAATAGATATGAAGAATGATATTTTTTGGTGTCTGCACTGAGTTTCCAAAAATTTTGCAACTGGATCGGGCACAGAAACATAGAGTCAGAGGAAAATCAAAAATATTTTCCTGATCTGGCTCAGGTCAATTTTGACCCAAAATAGAAAGTTGATCTTGACCCAGAATAGAGTATCAATTCTAACCCAGAACAAAAAGTTGACCTTGACCTGCATAGTCTGACGGAAAATCTATTTTCGGATCCTAAAAGTCTGCCAAAATGGGTATCCATATTTGCACTTGAATTTGCTGTCCCTAGCTTGTATCTGCAATAAAAATGTTTTTTTTTTGTTGGGGGGAGGTGTTTTCCTTGGTCAAACCCCAGTTTTGAAATTAACCTTATAATATAATTGAAATTGCATAAATAAACAAAGTAAATAAATGAATTCACCTTGCTTGTATAGAAACCCTTGTGGAGGATTTGAATCCTTGAATCCACAAGTATGTATGCACCAAATGAATGTAGAATTTAGGAGGTAGGATGTCTCAAATCAATTTCTTGTAGATCTTCAACACCAATCTTGAATGGATCTTGGAAGAGGAAGAGGCTTGCATGGATGTGGATGGAGAAATCTTCAACAAGAGGGCCCCATAGAGCTTGAATCCTTCAATGGCTACCAACGGATCTCCTTGATGAATTGAATGCTTGAAGGTGCTTGAATATTTCAATAGATTATCCTTCATGTGCATATGTGATCATGTTCTTTCATGTGTATGTCTTAGAGATTGTGATTTCAAGTCTTAGAGTCTTAAAGAAAATGAGAGGAGAAAGCTTCCTTATATACAAATCTAGGGAACAATCTTCTAGAGAGGACTACATAGGAGAATTAAATTCCAATTAGACCTATACCTATAGAAGTGGACCTATATTATATAATTTCAAGATTCATTGCCTCAAAGACCAAAACAACCGACCTAGAAATGATAATTAAATCTTTTCGAAGCCCAACATCCAGAAACCTTGAAAACTTGAAAATTGGACCCTGGGTCAGGGTTGAGGTCAACTCTAACCTAGGTTAGGGTTGAGTTTGACCTTAACCTAGGTTAGGGTCAAGGAACTCATATTTGCAGATCAAGGTGCCAGAAATATGCCAGAGAGAAGTGGAAAATGGGGCAGAACACGGGGAAAAGCTAGATCCAAGTCAGAGACCCATTCAAGGCATTTGATATGACCCAAAACCACTTACTTGGAGGGCTAAACCAGTCCAAAATGGAAGTGATTCCATTTTCTAATGATATATTTAGCCCCCACTTTAGCAAGATTATGAACTTGATGCAAACTCTTGGTAAAGGAGATCACAAAGAAAAGATAATCTTATTGAAATAAAAGGGACAAAGAAACCCTCAAGCCCCTAGGGACTCAAGTCCTTGTCAACCCCAAGATTAGAATAATAAAGACATCACTAGTAAAATAAAAGGAGAGAGAGGAGTGGCTAGCTCACCTAGTAAGATGTGTGTATCTCACTGTGAACCACAAAAAGGATAGGATGGCCCACCAAGCAAGCACTTGATAGTCACCCCATAAATTTGTGCATCTTCTAACAACTTTGTGCATGTATGTAGTGTGTCTTCTAATGGATTTTATGAAGTACCCATGGATCCATATGGAATACATTTGTAAAATGCGTATCTCTTCAGGATTTAGCAACTTATGTGCATTATCTTTCGAGGATTTAGCATATTGAATTGTAATTGAATGCGTATCTTTTCAAGATTTAGCAACTTATGTGCGTTACCTTTAGAGGATTTAGCATGCTGAAAAACAAAAGGTTAGAACAAAAATTCATAATATAGAATGAGGGAGGCCGTATATATGCCCCCCTCCTTCAGATGGAAAAATACATACTATTTTGACATGTTAAGGAAAGAAAAGAAAAAGGATAAAGTCTTCTTCAAAAACATCAAGACAATATCCATAGACAACACCTAGTCCAAACCAAGAAGGTCATAGCTCCTATGAGGCCATGGAAGAGATGAATGTAAAGAGATATCATGCAAGAAGTGAAAAAGTAACCCTTGTGAGGGATAGCACACTATTCAATTTCCAAGGTGAGAGATTTATCAACCATGGAAACCCAATGTCAAAAAAAGAAATAGGTTATAATCAAGGACATAGATCCTCAATGAAAACCAAAATTTTTATGTATGATTGGATATCACATAATAGATGGATACTGCTTAACCAAGGGAAAAGTGGATCCCAGAAAGATAGAAAAGAAGGAGATGGCATCCTTGCCCCCCAAGCGTAGGAACAAGGATGAAAGGGGACCTATTATATTTCTCACAACATTATGCAAGACAACGAGCCCCCAAGGATTAGGCTAACAATGTTTACATAATGTGGAGCTCCATAATAGGAACATAAATGTTATTTAGAGAAAACATGATTGAAATATAACTTATTTCCACATGATTTATAAAAAACTTTGCTATGAATGAGCTGCCTAATCTTATAATGTAAAGTTTGAAATTCATTAGTAGAGTGATCATGAAATATATGATATAAAAAAAAAGGAAGAGTCTTCAAGTGTGGACTATGTTTATTTTTGCGTTTAGGTCTAGTAATCATCTTAGCATGAAGGAGTTTAGGAAAATAACTTCTTGGTCAAATTCCTTCATAGGGTCATCATGTTTTGAAGTGTTATTTGAGATGTTGGTAACATTGATGTGTTGTTGATGATTAAATCCAAATCCATAAGAATTATTATGCCCCCCATTATGTAAGGGCATTTGAATTCCCTATTTATGCTTACCGCATCCTTGACCATGGAATCCTTGTTTAACTAGTAAATGATAACCAGGACCATAACAAGAAGCCATATCCGAAGGAGTAAATGGAACTTTAGTAGTCATTATGTCATCATTAGTAGGTTTGATAGTTTCATAGTTGGTAGAAGCAGTGACAAATTTATTACAAAGGGCATTAGAAGTAGAAGAAAAAATCTTGTTGTTCAAACTCTCTTTGTTGCTTCATAAAATCAAGATCAGAAACCTTATACTCTCCTATAAAGGTAGGATTAAAATCCAAGGTTCCCCAATCATTTCTAAGAAGAGAATTAGAGGAAGAAGGACTACTATTAGGAATAGGAGTATTGTGAGTTTGAATATTCAAACAAGGATTTGGCACATCATCTGCATGAAGTGTATACATCATGTTGTTGTGAATAAACTTGACTTTACGGTGAAGGGCGGAAGGAACAACATGCATCTCATGCAACCAAGGTCTACCCAAAAGGAGGTTATAATTAAGAGGTCAAGGAATAACATGAAAAGGAGTATTCAGGATGACTAGACCTACTTTGATAGGTAAGGTAATGATGCCAAAATTTTTCTTATCAATGTTATCATATCCACGTATAGGATCATTGTCAAGTTGAATTGTTAAAAGATCAAATTTAATAATTTTGAGCATGTACATGCTACAAACATTAAGCCTAGATCCATTATCAATCAAGGTCCCACAAATGATACTCTTATTGATAGTAACGTCAACCATAAGAGAATCATATTCATTCTAAACTTCTTTCAAAGGTAAATCCTTTTGAGTAAATACAATGTCAGAAGGACCCAGGGTAGCATGCATGCAATGTAAGAAGGCATTGATAGTATGTAGGTTAAGTTTGAAGAAGTTCCCATAAATAAATCTTGGCAGGGGTATTGCACAATTGGTTTATCAAATCATACTCCTTGCTAGGAAGACAGGGCAGAGGAGGAAGAATGGGCTGAGAACATGGTAAATAAGTAGGAACCACCAGATTAGGTTGAGGGTTATTCCTTGTATGATAGGTGTGAGCTATCAAATATTGATCGTTGAAAGACTCTAAATACTCCATAGGTTTACCTTTGATAGTAATCCGAGGACAACCTTTGATAGTCAACAATGGTTTTGGATAAACCGTATTAGTTGTCTCAACACTACAAACAGATTCACAAGAAGGAAGAAAATAAGACATCTTAGGAGGAGATGAGGTTGAATAGGAGGCAAAGTAATCATATTAGCAGTCGACAATTTACTCATAATAAAATGTAAGGATTCAGAAAGAGGATTAAATGTATGATTTAAATGAAAAGAAGTGGATGCAGAAGTGAGATTGTGGGATGCAACAACAAATTGATCAACAACTACATTTGCTTGTTTAATAATGTTGAAATAGTTTTTAGGCTTCTAAAACTTGTTGGTATTAGGAGCAGCATCACTCTTATCAACTAGAACATGAGCCATTGGAGTGTTTCTCTCAAATTGACTCACTTGTAATTGATACTGATGAAGCGCTGCACAAAGTTTTTGAAAAGAGTTAAATTCAGTAGGCAAAATCTTATCTCTAATATCATTTTGTAAATTTGAAATAAACATATGCTGAATATCAATATCAAGAATAGGATAAGAAATCTGAGCATACAAATTCTTAAATCTACCAATAAAGTCAGTCAATTTTTCCTTAGTATTTTGTTTACAATGCATTAAATTAGTTAAGGAAACTTGCATACCAATGTTATTTTGAAACTACTTGATAAAGGCATGAGCCAGTTTTGGAAAAGAATCAATGGAATAAGGAGGTAAAGAATAATACTATTGCAATGCCTTATCATGAAAAGTCCTAGAAAACAACTTAGCCAAAATCCTATGGTCATGAGAATAGTCACTACAAAGGATTTGAAATGTCTTTACATGAGTGACAGGGTCTCCCTTACCATTGTAATTCTCAAGATGAGGCATATTTGCTTGGTGAGGGATAGGAGCATGAATAATGTCAAGGATAGAGGACTACCCATGTCACATGTAGGAATTCTAAACTTGGATTGAGTTAAAGAAGCAAGTTATTTATATAAAGATGACACAGTTTGAGCCAAACTAATGATTGTGGAATCATTAGAAGAAATAGGTGGCATGTAAACATTAGGAACACTAGGAAAATTGTATGAAGCAGTAGGAATAGAAGACACACCCGGTGGAATTCTTGAAACCACAGTTGGAACAGGGTTGGAATAGGTAAAAGGCACATTATGATATGAAGGATGTGAGGTAGGTAAAGAAACTAGTGGAAAAATCACAGGATGAGAAGGAAGAGTTGTAGTCACTAGAGGAGGAGTGTAAGTAGGAATTCTAGATAAAGGAATGGAAGAAGGTTCCACACTAGTGACAGGAGGAGTGAGTCCTAGATCTTGAGCCTCTTGAACTAAAGGTTTGACATTTGAATGCACAAGATGAGTAGTACCACACAAGAGATTAACACCTTGATCACTATCATGAAAGAATTTATTAAGGGTCTCTATAGCCTGAATAGAAGCTTGATTATGGTTTTCTTGAATAAGCTAATTTCCCATTTTATCAAGTTCAATTGATAGTTTTTGGACTTGTTAGGCGGAACTCTTAAAGCATCATCCTCATCATGAGATGAGTGAGAAGATTTATGCTCCGTAGAAGGATTTGAATCATGAGTGATCATATTTTCATCCAAGATCCTAAGGAAAGGAGAGGAAGACTCAGGATCAATGGAACCCATAAGTTTGTGACTTCTTCTAACCGGGATATTATAGCTAGGTCTAGAGGTATTAATTGTAAAGTACTAAAAATGTGATGTATACTAAAATGTAATAAACTAAAAATGGTGTTATGGCATATATATGGTGTGATGTATGTGTGTGGGGTGTGGGAAGATAAAATTTCCCTCTTAACCCTAAATTCATAAAGGGAAGATCCATATTGATTAACCCCAAAGAAAGGATTAATGCATAAATGAATCAACCTATTAAGAATAAGGATAAAGAGCAAAACCCTAGGTTTCATCCTATAGAAAAGAATATGTAATAGATCTATAAAGATTAAAACCTTAATTGAATGAATTAGAAGGAAAGTACTAACCTCAAAATATAACTGATATGAAGAATTTTGTTTTTGGGTGTCTACATTGAGTTTTTGGAAGTTCGACAACCAGATCGAGCACAAAAACATAGAGACAGAGAAAACCCATAAATCTTTTCCAGATCTGGCTCAGGTCAATTTTGACCCAAAATAGAAAGTCAATCTTGACCTAGAATAGAATTTTGATCCTGAACCAGAATAGAAAGTCAACCTTGACCTGCACAGTCCGATGGAAAATTTGTTTTCGGATCCTGAAAGTTTGCCGAAAAGGGTATCCAGATCTGCACTTGAATCTGCTGTCCCAAACTTGTATCTACAAGAAAAATGGTTTTTTTTGTTGGAGGGGGGGTTGCCTTGGTCAAACCTTGGTTTTGGAATTAACCTTATAATATAGTTGAAATTGTATAAATAAACAAAGTAAATAAATGAATTCACCTTGCTTGTATAGAAACCCTTGTGGAGGATTCGAATCCTTGAATCCACAAGTATGTATGCACTAAATGAATGTATAATGTAGAATGTATGAGGTAGGATGTATCAAATCAATTTCTTTTAGATCTTCAATAGCAATCCTGAATGGATCTTGGAAGAGGAAGAGGCTTGCATGGATGTGGATGGAGAAATCTTCAACAAGAGGGCTCCATAGAGCTTGAATCCTTCAATGGCTACCAATGGATCTCCTTGATGAATTGAATGCTTGAAGGTGCTTGGATATTTCAATATATTATCCTTCATGTGCATAAGTGATCATGTTCTTTCATGTGTATGTCTTAGAGCTTGTGATTTCAAGTCTTAGAGTCTTAGAGAAAATGAGAGGGAAAAGCTTCCTTATATACAAATCTAGGGAACAATCTTCTAGAGAGGCCTACATAGGAGAATTAAATTCAAATTAGACCTATACCTCTAGAAGTGGACCTATAATAAATATAATTTCAAGATTCATTACCTCGAAGACCAAAAAAGCTGACCTGGAAATGGGAATTAAATCTTTTCAAAGCCCGACATCCAGAAACCCTAGAAACTTGAAAATTGGAGCCTGGGTCAGGGTCAAGGTTGACTTTGACCTAGGTCAAGGTTGAGGTCTACCTTGACCTAGGTCAAGGTCGAGGTTGACCTTGAACCTGAGGTCAAGGAACTCATATTTGCAGATCAGGGTGCCAGAAATAGGCCAGAGAGAAGTGGAAAATGGGGCAGAACATGGGGAAAAGCTAGATCCAAGTCAGAGACCCATTCAAGACATTTGACATGACCCCAAACCACTTACTCAGAGGGATAAACCAGTCCAAAATGAAAGTGCTTCCATTTTTTGATGATACAACTTTATAATGATTACCTAATTCACAGACATGAATACCATTTATCTTAACAACATAAGGTATCATTTAAGATATATCTCAACCTATGTCCTTCATAGGTTCCTTAAAATTGTTACTTAACAACATGAACTAATCCATTAGTGAGATTCGTAAACTACATTATTCTAGATTCCTTTTAATGCACCAAGTAAATATTCCTATCTTAACCATAAGATACTCATTCAATACCTCTAAATGATAATTTAAGATTACTATCAAATCATACGACTTTCAAATAAAGAAAAAGATGGTTTTATCTTCTTCTTTTACATATTAAAATACATCTAGGAAAGTTAACCTTTAACGTAACCATTCAATTTCCTATGTAACATTTAATGACCTTTAATTCCTAATATGCATTATTAACATTTCATTTTCTTTGCATCATCATAATTTAAAAATTTTAATATTTAAAAATATCCTAAGTTCCTTTATCAAAATTACATTCATACTAGATAACATGATAATTAGTACTCAAAGATCTTCTTTCCACAAAAGCATCATTAAAATTACATAAAGAGATCTTTTATATCATTTTTCATTTGAGAATTCAGGTAAGATAGATTAAAAATCATTAAGATAAGAAATATCCTATGTAATTTATTACTCCATACACCTTTAGAGGCAATGAGTAAAAATAACCATCATTTGAATACTACAATCAGGATACTATCTCATTTCATCATTTCACAATAACATATTTTGAATCATTTTCTTTAAGAAATAACACCCTCATTCGTAGATACAATATTTCATATTAAATCTAAGTTCATTTTATTTTTAATTGGAAACATTAAGTAATAAAAGAGTCATGATAAAGTATCACAATCAACTTTCCTTTAGCATATATAGCATATAATCTTTTCCCTTTTCTTTCACCTAAATCTACCCATTCCTTACACTTATTTATGTAAATCACATTACAAAATTGATCATTTATAGATGTCTCTATTTAGGAGCTCAAAAATACATAAATAAATATTAAGTCAAGTATAAGATACATGTCATAATAGAAAAGTCTTCAACTGCAATTCTGGAAGGAAGCATGCACTAGGATACATGTCTCTTATGAAAACTCCAGCAAGCCCTCCAATAATGAAAAAGAAACTCCCTCAAATATATTTCCAAGAGTTGTGTTGGGTTTTTACCAAATCCCAATCAATTCTTAACTAAATGACATTATTAAATAACATAATATATAAGTTAGTAAATGCTTTTATATTCATTCATACACACATGTATCATAATATGTTACTTATAAGGTATGAATGATCACACACACACACACACACACACACACACACACACACACACACACACACACACACACACACACACACACACACACACACA
>MU228140.1:848689-866898 GCA_018584345.1 Thuja plicata
ATGCATTCCAAGACTAAACACATTGCAATCAAGTATCATTATTTAAGAGAACAAGTTCAAGAAAAAGAGGTGATACTTGAGTATGTGCAATCAAAAGAACAATTAGCTGATATCTTCACCAAGCCATGGCCCAAGGATACGTTTGAGTACTTGAGAAAGAGACTAGGGGTCAAACCATTGTCTACTAGTCAGTAAAAGACTGAAGGTTGCATCAGCCTATATATTATCAAAATATCATTCATGTTGATGCGAGCAAAAAGATGAACTTCAAAGCTTCATCTATATATAGAAAGTTATATATCAGAACCAAGCACCTGAGCATATTGTTGTATTGCTGATGGATAAGGGAAACTCAAGGAATATTATGGATAGAAGAAAATGATTATTTGACATGAATGTTAGATATTTGTAAAATACTTATTTGGCATTGTTGTCAAAGGGAGAGAAAGTTTCCATATTATCACAGTCTTCAGAAAAAGAAGAAAGATTATCCATCATCAGATTACTCCAATAGGGAGAGATTATATCCATAGGGAGAGTTGCTAACAAGAGACAGATACATCAAAGAAGAAGAATAGTCAAAAGAGAGATATTGACACAAGGAAAGGACGCAACACATTAGAACAAGAAACACATAGAACTGCAAGAATCAAATCTAAGCTAACACAGAGCTTACCAGCGGTTAAAATTTTTTATCGTTTATCAGAAACAAAATGATTGGTAGTTTGATGAATCTCAACTGTTGTATTTCATATTGTATTAGAGATAATATAGTATTTTGCCATCAATGCCAAAGGCAGAGATTGATGACATGTAACTGATTGAATGTTTGATAATGTTAAGTTGAAGATAATGAAAGACATTAAATCAGTTAATGGTTTGTATTGTCATTGATGTCAACTTGATATCATCTGTATGGTCATATATATAATGCCAAAGACTTTAGAGAATCAATGGAACAAAGATTATTCTTTCAAAAATGCATAAAAGTCAAGTATTCAATAAAGTGACAGATAACACCAACGAAGTGCACACCATCGGTAAAGGCAAAGAACCAAAGCCATAGTGATACTTGACAAACAAAAGACAATGTTTCCTGATGAAGCAAAATCATAGGATGCCTAACGAGCTGAAAAAAGAATCACCCAACGAGTAAAATCCAATGATGCCTAACAGATGGAGATCCTGAAGCTGACTAGAGTCACACTGAAAAAACTGGCAGTTGTCACTGAGGACTAACTACAGAGTTGATTGACAGAATAGAGAGTTTAGAAAATGACAAGATATCTAGCTGGCAAGAGCTAAAGATAGACTTAACTGGTTGTTTTGATTATTTTATTTGACCAGATTCAAGTGATTGATTTAAAGAAGATTTGTACAATTTTCAAGAAGATAACTGCAAGATAAATTAGGAGTTAAACTTTTAATTAGATTGGCTGGATTGTTTTTCATGCCAAGAATCAAGAATCAAGAATCAAGAAATGGTGAATTTCATGTCTATATAAGAGACAAGATTTATTCATTTCCGCAACACAAAAAAGGGGAGTGAATAAAAAGAGGATGCTGAAGAGAAAATGATGAAGGATAACTTCATATATTCCTGATCAATCAAGCTGAAGGAGAGCTAAAGAATTCTACAGACACTGACGAACAATAAAGCACAACATCACAGAGTAGAAAGTGTGGAACACAAAGAAGTGAATTGATACATTGATTAGAGAGGTAATGTACTTAAATAGATCTAAAAATATGCAATTCAAGTTGCATTAGAAATAGGTTATTATGTTTCACTTTAACCATTGAAGCATCAAGTCTCTTAATAGAGAAGGACTTAACAATCTTCTATATATTGAGGTACATCCCAAGGAGTGCCAAAAAGGTTGATTCATGAAAGGAGCATTATATTTTCCTAAAGCCTATTGATAGTATAAGAAGGAGGCTGATTCAAGGATGGTAGCAAATAGATGCCCGATACTAAGTGACAACCTCTATGTATAAAATCCTCTAACAAGGTCACACCTAACAATGTGTTTGTAACCTTTAACAGGGTTGGCTCCTAACAGGGCTCACTTTAGAAGAGTGAAAATTTGGGGTACTGGTGCCAGTGGTTTTTCCCTTAACAGGGTTTCCACATTAAAATCCATGTGTTATGTGTGTATGGTTTATTACTTTACTATTTTAAATTTCACATATGCATTTTTGGATTGATCGATATAATCTGCATATTTATTGAGTGTCGGTAAATAGTTTTTACTACTTATTGGTAATCAAGGAGAATAAGGTCAGAAAAGGAAAACTGACAAACAGTTAAATCATTATTAGTATTTCATGGCATGCATCTTGTAGGGACTTAATAATCTGAGGTTTCTTGATTAGTGGTTAAGTTTAAGGATAAGTTTTTGAAGCCACTGATTCACCCCCTTCTCAGTTATTACTAACAATATACATATTTATATATATGTATGTATATATCTATATATATATATATATACATATATATGTACATATATACATATATATGTACATATATACATATATATGTACATATATACATATATATGTACATATATATATATATATATGTATATATGTATATATATATACATATATAAGTATACATATTAACATAGATATAAGCCAAATACCAAAATATATAATCTATATGACTCTGAAGTAATCGCTCACAACATTAATATTATTACACATTTATACTTACTTTAGGATATAACACTCAGATATAAATAAAATCACATGCCTCCAAATAAATCTAATTATCCAAAAGAGGTCATAACATTCAACTAAGAAACACATCAAGATCAACCAAAGAAAACAAGGCAAGTCAATCCAATTTCTTGACCAAACATGAAACCCTGAAACACAACATAACAAAGATCGACTAAGAATCATCCCAAGAACATAAAAATAATACCAAAAAATTAGATAGGGAAAACAAATGAGAAAAAATCATAAGAATTCCAAACCATGGATAGGTAGACGTTTGAATAGGAAACCTATGGCCACAAGGAAAGGCATTTTTTATAACCTTGGTACTATCTTTGCAACAATAACTATCAAGGATTTAAGGGCATGCTTAGACCTATGAAGCCAGGTGGAGTCAATTCCCGATACCGAAAAGCCTGTATCATAGACCAACTATACACATACATATACATATACATATACATATACATATATACAGAAGATAGTGTAGACAAATGACTGGGATCAAGACATTGTATAGACCTCACTAGGTGAGTAACTATGACTCTGTCCCTAGTCATTAAAACACATCATAGATACACACACACATATAGTATCAAGTATTTAAATCATGAATCAATTATAAAAAGGGTTAGATAATAATCCATTAGGTTTAGTCACATAATCAAATCAAATTTCCAAAGAGATAATCATATCATGAGTACATAAGTATGATATTACAATAATCATGAACAAATATGTCTAACCATACAAAATCATCACATACAGGGAGGTAATCATTAGGAAGACTTGGAAATCATAATCATTGATGCGGAGAATCACTCACATAGAAATCACATATGTTTTTTATGTATCCACCCTAACACATAAGATCCTAAAATATCATCATCATCAAATGGTGGCCACATACCAAAGGGATAAAAGCATTGATAAGTACATCATTGTTAAACTAGATTAGAATATAATGAGTTAAACAAGCACCTCAAATAGATACATGTCAACAAAAAAATACTTAGATACCTTCAACATTACCAAAGACACATTAGGGTTAGAGGGGTATTACAAGATCAGAAAAAGAGGTGGGAGGAATACTTGTACTTGGTTGAGTTTACATATAATAATGTGTACCATGGTTCTCTTGGAATGTCCCTATTCTAGGCCTTTTATGGTCTACCATATCATACACCTTCGATTTGGGATCAGTTAGAGGACTGTAGACACCTAAAACTGACCAGGTGTTCTCTAGACAACCAAATCTGCAAATCTCAGCCAAATGCTCTAATTTTAATCAAAATGGATCAAATTAATTTCAAATGGACATTTATTAATCAAATGAGACAAAATCAAGCTAAATAAAAGGATTAATTAACTATGACATCAAATAATAAAAAATAAGCCTAAAATGGACAATCAAAATTATATAATTGATTTTTATCAATTAATTGTATAGTTTTAATAAAAAATCAAATTGAACCTATTCATCCCTACATGGATAATTTAACTAATTTATTGAATTAATTAATCCTAATATCTTTCAACATGAATTTGAGCAACCAATGAGAATTGAGAACACAAAGTACATGGATCACTCCTAAATTTGAATCTCAATCACTCATTTTCAACTTTGAATCTTAATCACTCAAATTTGTCTCTTTGTCCCAACCTTTGAGATAATAATTTAAATTGTCCCCCCATTTGAAACCATCTCAAAGCCTTTCACTCAACCAAGGCTTAATCATGATCAAGTAACTCTTACCCCTACACTTGGGAATTTGCTATGAATACAAGCCATTTTAAAGCATAATCATATCCTAGAAATTTGAATGCAAAGCATCAAACCTATAGCCATTTTCATAACAAAATTGAGCATAATTGAGAGATTATCATAGCATATTAGCATCACAGAGATCATTTTGATTTCATTTGGATCCAATACTATCATCATTTGAGAGAATTGAGCTATATTTAGGCATATTTTGTTATCAATTTCTCATTCTAGGATTGTCACTAGTATAGATTAAGGTTGAGAGCTTTACTAGAATACTAGTTAGAGAACCATGATATGATTATTGATATAATTACAATTCTTTAGCTTATATTGTTTATATTTTTCCATAGAATTGTAGCTAAATAAACTAATCTCATGAAGGTGTTTTTCATTCACACACAAATGGCGCCTACCATGGGGCTTTAGGCCTCTAATTCATCTTTTTCAAAGTTTTGTATGTGTTTTTCTTCATCTTTGTGCAAATTTTGTAGATTAAAGGAGAAATGATGCCTACAAAGTATTCAATGACGCCTGGCAGAAGATAAATCACACCTGCAGAATTCCATCTAGTTATGTCTTCATTCTTCTGCCACCTGTAAAATAAATTTTCATGCTTGTGAGCATAAAGCATCGCCCTTGACTCAGGAAAAGCCTCCTATAAACTGTTCTTTGACGCCTATTAGTTTTTATTTTGTGCAATTTATAGTCTTTATAATGCCTATGATTTAAAGTTTCACACCTAGCAGCATTTAAATAACGCTTAAGTCACTGGAAAGTGACGCTTGTGCTATTTTAAATAATGCTTAGAAATAGTTAAATGACGCTTGCTAAATGTTAAATGCCACCTAATGATTTTTGTGTTCTTTTACTGATTAATCATTAAATTTAGTTTTCTAACTCTCTGTCTATTTTTTTTTCTACAGATGAGAAAGCATCCGAAAGTGCACAAGCCAGAACTCAAGGATACAAAGGAAAGAAAAGAGGTAAGAGCTTTTAAAAAATACTCTAAAGATTTGCATAGTGCTAATATCTTGGAAAGTTTAGAGTTAGAAGAACACTTGTATGAGCATTACATAAAAGTTAGTAGTGCATACAAGAAGAAATTTACCATTCTCAATTGATTTGATGCTTTAAGTTCTTAAAAGGTGATTTTTGCAAATTTTATCGAAAAAACTTATTCGCATTTTTGCTTTGCAAGTTTTTCTTCACTTTGTTCTTTTGTGTTGACTAACTTGTTGGTGGAGCTAGAGTGGGGAATATAGCCACTAGGTGAGTAAGAAAAACAATTACAAAAACCTCAAAAAAGTGCCTAGCCATTTCTAGCTTTGAAAGATGTATTTTTCTCATCAAACTTGTTTTCCCTTAGCTTGTGGAATTTCATTTAAACTAGTCTAGATAGGGAAAACCCTGTTATTGTCCATATTGAACAAAGCATTAGGCATATGCTCTCAGCTTCTTGCAAGTTGATAAAAAAGCCAAACATGTTGCGTTTGAGGTGGTAGAAAGAAAGGGAGGAAATTAACCACACATTTCAATTCTAAGAACCTCTTTGTTACGAGGTTGAAAAAAGAACTAAGTGTTTGAAGTGTTTAGAACAAGGAACAAAAATAGGGATATGCTCTTCACTTTTTAAGTGAATAAAATTCCCAAACTTGTTGAACTAAGTTTGATTTCTTGCTTTCGTATATATGCTAGTTAAATTAGAGCTTTAGAGGGCCTGCCTCCTGAATACATCCTTACAAGGACGGTGAGAGAGAATGACCCAAAGTAGGAGACAATCTCTTTTTCCATGATACTATTTGACCCACTATAAATAAATACATTCTTCCTTAATGGGGAGGTGACTAAATTGTGTACAAGTTTCTTCACTTCCTCTAGTAGTCCTTCGGGATTGTGCAAAATCATACTTTTGTGCGTGTGGGAAGCCTGCAAGGGGGTAAAAGAACTTGGCATAGTTTAGAAAGGAGGTGATCATTAAATCCCAAATAAGTAGCAAGCCTACCTTTTAGAACCAAAGTGTTTAAAAGCCAAATCTAACTTTAGGTAGATTGCGTGGAAGATATTCTTGTGTTATACTTGTTAAAAAAACCAAGAACATACACATTTAGTGTTGTTTTAAGGACATGATGAAAACTTGATGTGTGCGTGTTGTGTTTATATTTTAATTTTCAAGCAAGAATATTTTGCAGATCTGAATAGAACTTTAAAACTTTTTAAAATTGAAAATTCTAAGATAAACAATCTGGATCTGCAAAGTGCCGCCTGTGAACAACTAAACAATGCTTAAAAATAGCAAAGTCACACCTGTGACATTTTAAACAGTGCCTGGAAATAATTAAATACCACGTAATTCACTATAATGTGACGCTTGGAAAATTTTAAACAACACATTTCAACAGGCAAAGCTGCCTGCTTAATTGCAGAGTGGTGCCT
Source organism: Thuja plicata (assembly GCA_018584345.1). Classification (NCBI taxonomy): domain Eukaryota; kingdom Viridiplantae; phylum Streptophyta; class Pinopsida; order Cupressales; family Cupressaceae; genus Thuja; species Thuja plicata. The sequence continues at coordinate 855,612 of MU228140.1, forward strand.
ACATAAATTCCAGTCGACGCCTGTTAACATTTAAGTCATGCCTACACACAAGGAAGTGACACCCAAAAAAAAGAGGGGAAAATAGTGGATATTTTCCAAGGGCTTGGAGAAAATTGGATTTCATTCTTGAGTACCCTTTTAGGTTTTCTAGCTATTCATAAGTTCAACCTGGTCAGAATCCTCATTTTTGTACATTTTGTAAAAAATCATAAGGGATTGATCAACATAAGTGAGAAATCCAACATTTTAAATGCATTCATGTCCATGTCAGTTTTTACTCGATCTCACTATATTAAAAATACCCTGCAATCATACGGTTCATATCTAAGGCATGAGATTCCTTTTCCGAGTGACACGTTCACTTCTCCAAGACCAACGCAAGAACCTATAAGAGAAGAGGAACCAACTATGTCTTTCCCATTTGGAAACATGGACCCTGATCAAATCAACCATGCTAATAAGGATATGAATAAAAACGGAGGTGGTGCGGTTGATAATAATAACAACAATGGAGGAGGAATTGACCCTAATAGCCAAGGGTTAAATAAATGGAGGAGGAATGGACCCTAACAACCAAGGGTTAAATAACAACAACAATGGGGGAAATTTTGACCCTAATGACAAAGAATCAACTGATGAGAGGGTTAAAAAATCCATGCAAATCCCATTCTTCATGAGACTCATGGAGAAAGTGTTGGATAGAGATAGGGAGAAGTACTTTTTAGACCTAGCACAAGCGGGTCTCAAACTCCCTCATGATTATGATGTCAACCAACTCAAAAAAAAGGAAGCCGAATAAAATCCTATTGATGTCATGAATAAATAATTTAAATTATTCCAAATGTAATTGGACACAATGAAACAAAGCGGGGCTCCTTAACCCTTTTCCATTGAATCTTTGTGTCCTTTTCCATTCGATAAAATCCTAATTATGGTCCTATTCCCAAATAATGTTGTTTTTCCTAAATACAAAAAAGTATGAAGGAGCATCCAATCGCCAAGATCATTTGAGGGAATTTTGTGCGTTAAGCCTTGAGTTTATGCATGATACAATGTATTTAATGAGGTTGTTTCCTAGGAGTTTATGAGTCATGGAAATGGAGTAGTTTTCCAAGTTACCCTCTGACATCCGAACTTTTGAAGAATTAGCCTTCAAATTCATAACTCATTATTCTTACAATATCAAACATGAGGTTACGATGATAAATTTATGCAATACCAAGCAACAAGAAGGAGAAGGATTCCTACTTTTCTTGCAATGATGGAGAACGGTATTGGCTAGATACCCTCAAAGTGTACCTAAAAAAGAGAAGATGGACATCTTTATTAATAGCTTGAATAATGAGACGAACTATCAATTAAAGTTACAATGTCCTAGGTCTTTCCAAGACCTAATTGAGAATGAGGTTACCACGGAAGAGGTATTGGTTAAAAGTGGAGAACTTAAGATTTATAAGAACAACAACAACAACAATACCTAAATAGCAATCAGAATAGAAATCCTCCTAACAATAACCAGTTTTGGATGAGGAATAACAACAAAGGAGTGGTCAATGATGGAGTTGTAGAGGAAAATAATTTGAATACCACCCCTTTTAATCTTACAATAGGATCCTCTCAAGCTAAAAATGTGACTCAAGAACCCAAAGTATCTTTCAACAACAATACCAACAACAATAACTTTGGGAATTATCAAGGGGCTAACATACCTAAGCCTTTATTTGCACCAAATCCTAAGAGGAATTTCACTTTTTTGGGTGAACCACTTGAGAATGCACTAAGGATACTTATTGCAAATAAGCTTATTGATTTACCAAGGGCTCAACCATACGAACTACAAATCAAACCTACATGATGGAGTGAGTCTAACCATTGTGAATACCATAGGAACTGAGGACATAAGATGAATGATTGCATGCACCTAAAACATGTGGTGCAAGATCTAATTTACAATGGTGTGATTAAGGTAGAAGTAACTCAAAATAACAAAGACCACATGATATTTAAAAATCCCTTCTACAAACATGAAAAAGGTGAATCTTCCAATTCCAACAATGGAGGGAACAATGGCAACAATTTGAGAGACAACAACAATGTAAACTTTTCCCATAGCTATGCCAATACTATTAATACCCTATCCGGACATGATAGTACTATCAATGTTGTGGTAATAAAAGAACAACCTAACAAAGAGACCTTTGATGTTGTAACTAGGGGCCAAGAAGAAAGAATTACCCTACAAGGAAGTGCCCCTAAATGATTTTGTCTTACTCCAACAACTACTTTGGTTAAATCAACATCTTCTTCAATAAAGCCTTATAGTTTGGTGAATCAACTACAAAAATCTCTATGTTGGTGTTTTTGACACTATCTCCTAATCACAAAGAGATCTTGGAAAAATCTCTAGTGGAGACTAATGTTCCTATGACATTGGAGGAAGATAAGTTTCAAAATATGGTAGGACATCTCATAGCTCCTCATTGTCTTTCATTCGCTGAACAAGATGATATGTCCATTACTCACCCTCAAAATTTTCCCTTGCATATAGAAGTGTTAATCCAAATACATAGGGTTAAGAGAGTTCTCATTGAAGGGGGAGCTGGTCTTAATATTTGCACATTGAACCTTGTCAAGTCTTTAGGGATATCCAAATTTTACATTGATCCTAAAAATCAGATTACCATTAAGGCTTATGATGGGGAAGAAAGGTCTTTGAAAGGCATGATTGTTCTACCTATTCAAGTGGGACCTATCAAAAAAGACACCATCTATCAAGTTCTCAACATGAAGCTAACTTATAATATCCTATTGGGAAGACCTTGGATTCATGAGATGCAAGAGATACCTTCTACCTATCATCAATGCATTAAATTTCAACACATGGGTGAAGAGATCACAATTGGAGGAGATTCTAAGCCCTTTCAATATTGAAACACATTGAAACCAAGTCATGAGTTATTTATTTCTCACAATAGGGAAGGAGTCATCCCTAATGTCACCATTGAAGAAGCTAAAGAGGAAAGTTCAAAGTTAACATCAAATGCTACATCCACCTCAAACCCCAATCAAACTAACTCAACTATATCAACTAAGGGAAAAGAGAAAGTGAGTTATGAGGGTCAAAGTTCACATGATAATCCAGTTAAGACTTCTACTGTCATACCCAAAACTAGGGAAAAACACACAGACAATTTTTTTTTTTTAAAACACAAGTACATACAACTAACAATGGATGTGTTGAGGGAAGGTGATAACATGGTGAAGTTAGTATTCGATTTGCAAGGTATATTCATAGATTGAATTAGGGTTATGCCACATACAGATGCAGAGTTGGAGCATCAACTTGTTACACGGGTTGCATGAACTCTTGGGTCAGTTGAGTTAACTATGGTTTTATGTTTAACCACATGTAGAATCATGATAGTAATTTAATTTTTAAGAACATATGTTGAATTAGGTTGACCTAGAAATTACTTTAATACTTAACCTAGATTACAACTTTATCCATTTAAATCTAGTACTAATTCCCTTTCAACCTTATCTACTTATGACATTTAAAGTAACCTTTAGACATGATCCTCGGTCAATCAAGTTTACTAAATAAAAACCATTTCAACCCTAAAACATTTGAAAGTCAGTTAATTAACCCCACCTACATAACATCTATAAACAATCCTGATATAACTATTTCACATACATTAGTTAAATACATAAAAGAGGACTAAATTAATTACAAGAATTAATATGTATAACCTTTCTTAACTATCCTTGGACCCACTTAAACTAATATAAAGACTAATTAAATTCTACTCCTTTTTAAAAAAAAACATGCAACCATGGTCCATCAATCCCCTAATAGAAAATTAAATTAACCTCTAACTCTTTGAACACATGAGCAACATATTTCAATTTATCATATTAAAATTAAATTAATCAACTAACTATACAATAGAATACCAATTAAAATCTTTAAACAATCTTAAACTAACCTAACTTACTCATATTACTGAGCCATTTTAAATAATTAACCATCGGATAAATTAGACTATTATTTTAATAAGTTGATTCAATACTAATTAAATATGAACATGTTAATAAATCTATTAAATACTAATCCTAATCAACTAATCTAACTAACCCTACTAATCTAAACCTATTTACCTACCATTCTTTCACATCACCCCCTATTCCCAAGGCCCACTTGCCAAGTAGGTGGGGTGATGGGAATCCCAACCTACCCTAAAGCTGGCGTGAGTTTATGCAAGGAGAGCCTTTTTGAAAAAGGCATGCACATTCACCAGGGTGGAGGTGGGACCCACCTCAAGGTTTACCCATTCCAATGTGCTGAAAATATTATGTGAGGTCAACAAATGGAGGCAAGGGAAATTTTGCATGGAGAGGGTGGTGCTAAACCCAAGGAATATGATGTGATCCCCATGTGAGACCCCAAGTACACATGGAGTGGGGAGGCTTGTCTTTGGGAAGGAAATTAATGCCACGTCATCCACATCCTACGCATGGTGGTAAGAAGGTAAGGAGGAAGTATGTGGGTGGGACCCACGAGGATGCAAATCAAGGTAAGACTTGCTTCCCATCATTAATAACATATTTTTTTGTTTAATGTGACCTCTACCACCCCATACCTGCGCCCATTTATGGGAAGGCGAGTGTTATACAAGTTATGTGATGTAATCTTTTATTAATTTAGAATTTAGTTTTTTTCAACAACTGGGTTAGGTTAGGGAGTTAGAATACTAACTCTAATTAGTAAGAGCATCTTAGGAAGGGAATATTCTCTATGGAAAAGAGAATTATTTCCCTTCCCATACAAATTTGAGAGAGCATTTTTGCTCTAAAAATCTGGGAAGTGTCATTGATATTATTTGGTTTTAGCTTCTATCATTGATATCATTGATTATATTATTGGAGTAGTTAATAGTATGCAATTGAATTATTTTAGTAGTAAAATACACTAAGTGAACTATAAATTAAATATTAGTATTAGTTGATTTTTACATTATTATACTAACTTGTTTGATTTACTATTGTTATCAAGTTTATCTCTCCTTCTCAATAATTGAGGTTGCAATGAAGGTTTTAAGGTAGAGTATTGAACCTATTGAAATAGAATATAGATTTCCAAAGAAAGAATGAAGTGTTTTTAACTTGAAAATTTACAATCAAATACATTATAGAAATTAAAAGATTCATAATTCCACAAGATTTTATATGCTATGAAAAAATATTACATTGCCTTTCTCCTCAATATTGGATATCATTCTACCATGAAAGATTAACTTCATAATTCTAAAGAATAGAATACAATAGGCATGAAACTAAAGATTCTTCATTTACATTATGGTAATCTTTCAAAATACAACTACACATCTTCAAGATGGAAGGTTTATACAATAAATGGAAGGCATACAATGTTTCTTCCTTTAATGAAGCTTTTACATAATGAATAAGAACTCTTCACATCTTACTTAATAAAGCTTTGAATATGAACATTAAAACACTCAACAAGAGATGAATCACAATACAAAAGGAGTAACTAACTATACCAAAATAGAGATTTCTTCCAAGCTTTTCCACAATCATCTTGACTTCAAAACCTGCAAATACATGAGGAGAACTATGGGAAGCTCACCTCCCATCCTAGGTCTTAAGGAGATCAACCCTGAGCTAGGAGAATTGGTAGCCAATGGGAGATAATCACACATCCACATACATGAATACAACAACAAAGAACACCCTCCCAAGGCTTACACAAATGGATTCACCATGAACCCATAACAAGGGGTGAAGGTGGATTTCCATGTAGGAGAATGCCAAAATAATACATTCAAATAACATGCCTCTTCAAAGATAAAACCACATACATCTTTCCATCCAATCTTCTCCTTATCTCCCCCAAAATTAGGATCAAATACAATGGCATGAAAGGGCCCATACACCTTGCATTTTTTCCCCTCTTCTCTCCATAATAAGAGTCTCTACACTATCATAGAATCAAACTAACCCCTTCCCCCATACATGGCCACTTCTTCCCTATCTAAGGGTGAGTAATGCCATCACACCCTTCACAAAACTCCCATATTCAAAACAAAGATAAAACCATAAACAAGAATTCAAACCCAAAATCCCATTCCCTTACATAAAAACAATACAAATACATTTCACATATGCAAGAGAATGAAAAGAAACATACAAATCTACTTGCAACAAAACAAAGAACTTTCATGGCAATGGAGACCAACCTTCACAATGTGTTATGGCAAATGAATTTTGAGAAGAGCCCAATCCCTTATGCTTTTTCCATCCAAACCCTAATGTCTTTAAAAGTAGAGAGTGGGTGAACACCCACTAACTCTACCAAGGGCCTCTAAAAAGACCTCTAAATTATACCCACCCACCAACATTAAATTCAGACTTGACCCTCAAGTCCTTTGGCTTTTCCTTGTCCCCTATCATAAATGCCAGATTGGAAAGGAGTGTGGGTTTGGGTAAAAGGTCAAGACTTACTCCATTTTCGAAGCATGTGGAAAATGGGTCATAAAATAGGCCACCATGGCCAATAGGGGATTCTAGATGTGTTAAAAATATTCCTAACCCATACCCCTATCACTAAGGTACTAGGATTTTGCTAAATTTGACCCTTAGGACCTCTTTTTGGCCTCTAGAAGTGGCTAGAAAAGAATTAAATCTAAATGATCAAATTGGTGGAAATTTTCAAGTATCTCCAACAAGGGGTTTAATTAGGTTCCTAAAGAATCAATTAGGCTTAGGTTTACATTGCCAACCTTAGTATACATGTCATTACATAAACACATAACGAGTGTCAAGTGACACTATGAAATGACATAATACAACATTGACATGTCACTAATTATACAATGAAAACACCTAGTACATACATACAATTTTGCGGTCATGAATAAAATCACTTAGCAACAAGGTTTGAACCTCTTCATTAGGTTCAACCTTGGATTTACAGATTGCACATATGGTTGGTTACTAATTCTTCGAATGATTCCATGGTTCTCTTTCCTGCACACTAAACTCGAGCATCAGTAGTCCAAGATAATAAAATCAAATGCAATATACATATTCAATTTATACTTAGCAACATTAATCAATAAGCAGAATTAAATTTCTAATTACAATTTTCATACAGAAATGTTTAAAACATAATAATTCCATAATCACCATGACATAACATCCATGAAATAATCAAGTCTAATCATGATCTGATCTTCTCATTAATTTACCTATCTAAACATGTATAATCAAAATCAATCACATGTTCTAGGTGTAATCCATATCATAATGTAATCCATACAATATAATCATCATGATAAACATAATTTTTAGGAATAGGATCACTGAGAGGGGGGGGGGTGAATCAGTGATCTATCAATTAATACTTTTTCTTATTATCTGAATCTTTACTTAAATACTTATGTACTAAACTTGAATATCAATGCAATTAAGATAAATATACACAATACATAACACCATATATGATTACGGGGAAACCCAATGTAGGTGAAAACCCCAGTGGGAATTAGTACCCACAAATATTCTGCACTAGTGTCTTATGATCCTTGTTAGAAGATCCTTAACCCTTTTAAGATTTGTCTTTACAATACATGAAGTACATAGACCTTGTTAAGGGTCGGAACCTGTTAGGAGTCTTTTAAAATAAATCTGTTAGGGGTGGTGGAATCACTATCCAAGGAATCACTATCCAAGAGCATGCTGCTCAAGTGGTGAAGGCTACAACCTTCTGGATCTTTGATACACACTGTATCTGCAAGGTGAACTACTACTGTGACACTGCTTGTCTGATCAGTTAGTTTTGTGTGCTAATGCTTTAACCTCTTATAAATCACTAAAAAAATATTATCTTCACTCTAAAAGCTTCTACTTCAATATCTATATCATCAACATATGATAGATATATCTTTGCTTCTTTTACACTCTGCTCTGCTTTTCTTATCTCTGGCTTCCGCAACTTTTCCCATCTCAAATGACCTTCTATAAGTACTTCCTCAAAGGATATGAATATTTTGGATTTAGGAAACCTTTTACCATCTATCTTGATCACTTACATAACCACTCAACCCTTCATTAAGTTGGCTTAAGATTAATTATAACTGCTTTACTCAAATCGAATAGACACGTCTTTTCACACAGTCTGCTCCACCAAATTAGCTCTAACTAATTATCCTGGATGAATCAAGTCATGCACTTTTAGCCATAGATTTTTAGGTCACTAAAAATCACTAATCTAAAGGTGCAAGTCCCAAGGATGAGTGAAACTTCCACGCAAAAATAATCTCTGTCAACTCTTTCTACGATCTCTGTCCTGTTCTGACATTTACTGGCTGTACCTCTTCAACTGGCTGTATCTTCTTCATACTTATAGATCTGATCATGCTCTCTTTGAATTAGCATGTAAAAATACTCATAATATTATCTTCAAAGGTGCATATCATTTGGATAATAAATGAACACATGCTAATAAAAACTATAACAGTCTGTTCCTTGCTCTGTCCTGTTTTTTGTACTTAGCCAATTTCTGATCTTCTGATAATGTGTACTGACTCCAAAACTTCAAATGAATTTTTTTCCATAATGAAAATAGTAAATAGAGTCACATACTTCAGTATAGTCAACTTTCCAACAATCTCCCGCTTTGTCATTAATGGCAACAAAGGATTATGGTGAAGTTACTATCTGTACTTTTATATAAAAACTCTCTATCTTATATCTCCCTTTTTATCATATACTAGACTCCATATTATTCATACTCTAATCCCCCTTTGAAATTAATGACAAAGGTGCTCAAAAACACTTCTATGTACTTACTCAACATACATACCTAGATATGCAATCTGCAACTTCTGGCTCTCTTTCTTCCAAAATGCAATCAGTGAATTAACAATTTGTAGATGGACACATAATGCATATTGTATCTTCTCCATCTTCTCCAAGTCTGTGCTAGGACCTTGATCATATGATAGACTTCATATTCTATACATTACTTTACTCACCCTTTGATATTATCCTCTTTGCCTTCTCAATCTTATCAATCTCTCCTTATATACACATATTGATATCGGTGGAGGGATCTTCCACAGATTTCTTTATCTTCTCTATCATAGCCTCTACCTCCTGGATCTTCTTTGTAATGATGGGCACTCAACTTGCCTGATTCATACAGTCAAGAATAATATTTCTTCCTTTTGCTGCAAACTCTTTCAAGGATGCTTGACCAACTTTGAGTGAACTAAGATCAAGTGTAAAGTTGCTGACCAATTCACTGAACCTCTTCTTCATATACTTCTCTTTTGCAATATCTGATCTATCTTTCATTACTTCTTTAGATTATATACTCCCACTTACTTATTTACTCCCCATGAGTCTAAGTTTGTTATGGGTGTCAAACTTTACAACAATGATGATGAATTGTCCATCACTTCAATATTCTCTTTTTCTGCTTCCTTTTATGTGATATCTAAAATCAATATATCTACTTGCTGATATAAAGACTCTTAGCTTCTTGAGTACTCACAAATGTTTCTTCAAAATTGTCTAGATTAATATCCATTGCTGCCATTGATACTTCAACATTATCAATCACGAATGTATCCTCCATGTCCTTGGCCATGGGCGCATAATCCTATGGACCTGTCATAATAGTTTTATCTGCTTCTTCACATGATATTTCAAATTGTATCTTCAATCAATTATGCTCTTACGTGAATTCTCTTTTGTTGTATTCACACTTAGATGATCAATAATAAGTATGTGCTTTCAAGGATAACACCAGGTCGGCTCCAAAACCAAATCTCCAATGGCTATACTTATATATGTGCTTCCAAGGATAACATTAGGTCAGCTCCAAAACAAAATCTCCAACGGCTATACTGATACTCTCACATAGAACACTGCTCAACAAGATTTTTACCCATTTCGCTTCATGAAATTCATGCGCTGAAGCATACTGATAGATCACTTCCGAGATGTTTCAAACATTTTATTGATATCAATCTCTATTGAAGAATGTAATTGTGACACTTTGCTACTTGACTACAATTTCTCCTTTGATTATCCAACCACTTACTCGACTGTTAAGTAATTTTTCAACTAATTTTTGAAACGACGTGTCTGTGCTTGGGCTTCGTTTCAAACTTGAATAACTTTTCTTAACAAATAACGATTATCAATCTCCTTTCTTCGCTATTGAGAACAACTGTAGTCCATTAACAATACAACTACTAGGGCTTCTATGATCTCCAATCATTTATTCTGACCGCAAGTGAGGACTTGGTGATTTCAAAGTAGATTTTTGCCATTAATACTTGCTGTGTGGACACAGAAAGCAACTGTAACCTCTATTCTTGTTCCTAATAACAATTTACACCATGTTCTCTTTCATACTGCATCACAATGTCACCAAACAATTTTAATCCAAGACACATACTCAGAGGTGAGTATACCAGCCACGCAGGGGTTCAGAGCTAGAATAGCTCCCCCTAAGACCATGAGGGTCAACTATTCAGAAGTAGAAGGTGCATCCACTAAGGATGCATCTACTACCTTTTTATCTTCAATATCCTTCTTTAGTTCAACCCAAATCTCGCTTGCATCTTTTGTAGCTTTCACAAATTTGATTTCTCCTTCCTTATCCCATAATGAATCTTCTAACATTTTAGGGCTTTCCTGTTCCTGTGCTCTAGATCTATAAAATTTAGAGATGTGTCCAGCTTTTCCACATGAGTGACAAATGATAGGAGGTCTAATATTCTTTGGTGTATTGGTGTGAGTTACCAATCTGCACTGTCTAGCTGAATGACCATTGTGATTACATATCTGACATGTAATGTTCTGAGGGCTTCTAACATTTTTCTGAGGATAACTTCTTTGTCTTTGTTGATTCTGATTTCTTTGATTATTCTGATTCTTGTTCTTCTGACTTGTTTTACAATTCATAGCTCTATGACCAAATTTATTGCATGAATACCAGTAACCATTTAAGGATCTTACCTCTTTACAATTCCTTGCAATATGTCCATGATTATTATAGGCATAACAAGTTCTATCAACTAGCTTGCATTCATCCTTAGGTGGTTCAATATTGTCTTCAGTCTAATTTCCAATCTCCTTAGTATCTGTGATGTCCTTTGGTTCTTTCATTCTTTCTTGCATGGCATCAATCTAAATTTGTGCTTCATTGTATCCTATACCGCTGGTATCTCCTTTAACCTTTTGAGCATAC
>MU228140.1:867377-913495 GCA_018584345.1 Thuja plicata
CAATTAATACTTTTTCTTATTATCTGAATCTTTACTTAAATGCTTATGTACTAAACTTGAATATCAATGCAAGTAAGATAAATATACACAACACATAACACCATATATTATTATGGGGAAACCCAATTTAGGTGAAAACCCTGGTGGGAATTAGTACCCACAAATATTCTGCACTAGTGTCTTATGATCCTTGTTAGAAGATCCTTAACCCTGTTAGGAGTTGTCTTTACAATACATGAAGTACAAAGAACTTGTTAAGGGTTGGACCATATTAGGAGTCTTTTAAAATAACCCTATTATGGGTGGTAGAATCACTATCTAAGGACTCACTGTCCAAGAGCACACTGCTCAAGTGGTGAAGGCTACAACCTTCTGGATCTTTGATACATACTATATCTGCAAGGTGAACTGCTGTTGTGACACTGCTTGTCTGATTAGTTCCTTTTGTGTGCTGATGCTTTGACCTCTTGTAAAGAACTAAAAAAATATTATCTTCACTCTGAAATCTTCTACTTCAATATCTATATCATCAAAATATGATAGATATATCTTTGCTTCTTTTACACTCTGCTCTTCTTTTCTTATCTCTGGCTTCTGCAACTTTTCCCATCTCAAATGAACTTCTATAAGTACTTCCTCAAAGGATATGAACATGTTGGATTTAGGAAAATTTTTACCATCTATCTTGATCACTTACATAACCATGCAACCCTTCATTAAGTTGGCTTAACATTAATTATAACTGCTTTACTCAAACTGAACAGACACATCTTTTCACACAGTCCGCTCCACCAAATTAGCTCTAACTAATTATCCCGGATGAATCAAGTCATGAACTTTTAACCATAGATTTTTAGGTCACTAAAATTAACTAATCTAAAGGTGTAAGTCCTGAGGATGAGTGAAACTTCCATGCCAAAACAATCTCTGTCGGCTCTTTCCACAATCTCTGTCCTGTTCTGACATTCACTGGCTGTACCTCTTCAACTGGCTGTATCTACTTCATACTTACAGATCTGATCATGCTCTCTTAGAATTAGCATGTAAACATACTCATAAGCTTATCTTCAAAGGTTCATTTCATTTGGATAACAAATGAACACACGCTAATCAAAACTATAATAGTCTGTTCCTTGCTCTGTCCTATTTTCTGTACTTAGCCAATTTCTGATCTTTTGATAATGTGTACTGACTCCAAAAATTCATATGACTTTTTTGAAAAAATGAAAACACTAAATAGAGTCATATACTTTTGTATAGTCAAATTTCCAACAATAATATCTCGAGTCTCTGTCAGGATAATACAAAAGTGTATCAATGTATCAAAATAAGTGTATCAAATGAGCTATGATGGGTCAGGGTGAGGCCTCACATCCTCCCCCACTAGGCATGAACTTCCTCCTAGAGTTCTTAAAAAATATATGGGTACTGAGATCTCATCTATGCTGCGTCCTTTGATGAAGCTGTGACCTCATTGTAACAATCCCACTGGACCCTAACCGGGTCCAGCTCTCAGCCTCAAAGTGCAAGGTTTTGTCAGGCTATAATATGAATGGGCTCTAGTGCTAGCTTTCTATCTGAATCCACCTACAAGGCATCCCAATCTATAATGTGAGACTCATCATAAATATATTTCCATAACACAGATACATGAAACACATCGTGGATGCGTGACAGGCTAGGTGGCAAGGCTAGACAGTAGGCAACTGGTCCTATCCTCTCCAATATCTCAAAAGGTCCAACAAAGCAAGGTGAAAACTTAGATCCCTTTCCAAAATGGATTGGACTCTTATGAGGGCACACTCTGAAGAAGACCCTATCTCCAACCATATACTCACAATCAACCCGCTTCACATCTGCATACTTCTTCTGTCAATCTTGAGCCTCTCTAAGATGCTGTCTAATCAAGACTACCTACTGCTCCATATCCTTGACCACCGGGGTCCAATAGATACTCTATCCTTGATCCTATCCCAACTCAATGGTGTCCTGCATGGTCTACCATACAAGGCCTGATATGATGGCATACCTATAGAAGAATGATGCCCATTATTATAGGCAAACTCTACCAGATGTAGGTATTCCTCCCACTTGACCTGATGGTCCATCACATACATATGTAACATATCCTCTAACACCTAGTTAACCCTCTCTGTCTGTCCATCTATTTGAGGGTGATATGCTGTATGGAAATTTAGTCTAGTGCCCAATGCTGCCTGTAACTCTCTCCAGAAAGCTAATGTGAATAAGGAGTCTCTATCAGAGATGATCTTATGGGGAATTCCATGAAGTCTGATAATATCCCACAAAAATATCTGAGCTAGATCTCATGCTATGAATGTAGTACGCATGGGTGAGAAGTGGGAAACCTTGGTCAATGTGTCAACTATCACCAAGATGGAATCATGGTAGTGAGAAGACATAGGGAGACCAACAATGAAGTCCATAGATATAGTATCCCACTTCCACTCAACAATCTTATGTAGCTGCAAGAGCCCACTTGGATGACTGTACTCTGCCTTCACTCTCTGGCACTCTAGACATCTAGCAACTATGACGGCAATCTGCAATCTCATGCCCAGCCAATGATATAATTGTCTTAGATTGGCATGCAACTTCTTAACTCATAGATGAGCTGCATAAGGTTCTTTGTGAGCCTCAAGCACAATAAAATCTTGCAAGTCACCCATAGAAGGTACATAGATGTGTCCCCTATGACGTAGAAGTCCATTAGATTCTAAATAATACTCTGCAAATCTCCCCTCAAGGGGTCTCTGAGAACTGATAAACTAACAAACCTCCACATATAATCCATCCTCTGGCAAGTGATGCAAAATGGGCTCCCTCAAATCTATACTAGAAGTCATAGATGAGAGCTTGTGTTGCCTCCTACTCAAGGCATCTGCAACTACATTCTCCTTCCCTTTGATGTAATGAACATCAAAATCATACTCACACAAAAACTCCATCCATCTCCTCTACCTAGCATTAAGATTGGGCTGGGTAAAGATATACTGTAGGCTCTGGTGATCTGAATGAAGCTCAAATTGGTGACCTAGAAGGAAGTGTCACCATCTCACTAGGGCATGAACCACCACTGTGAGTTCTAGGTCATGAGTTGGGTAATTAAGCTCATGAGTCTTTAGCTTCCTAGACTCAAAAGCTATAGGATGACCCTCCTACATAAGGACTACTCCTAAACCATCCAATGAAGCATCTATACATACAACAAAATCTACCGAAGGATCTGACATTGCTAAAGTTAGTGTGCTAGTGAGGGCTCTCTTGAGCTCTTGGAAAGCTCTCTCACACTTCTCTGTCCATTCATACTTCTTCCCCTTTCTCTAAAGGGAAGTGATGGGATGAGCCATTCTAGAAAATCTGACCACAAATCGTCTGTAATATCCTGCTAAGCCCATAAAACTTCTGACCTCCATGACACTAGTGGGTGCTGGCCAATCCATAATGGCTCTAATCTTCAATGGGTCTATAGAGATCCCATCGCCGAATATAACATGACCAAGATAATACAGCTTGGGTCTAAAGAAGGCACACTTTGACAAGCTTCCATATAACTGATTCTCTCTCAAACACTGCAGAACCTGTCTTAGATGCTCCTCCTTATTGCAAGAATATATTAGAATGTCATCAAGGAACACTACCAAAAATTTATCCAAGAATGTATTAAATACTCTGGTCATGAGGCTCATGAACATAGCTGGATCATTTTTTAGGCCAAATAGCACTACTGTGAACTCATAATGACCATACCTCATGCGAAAAGTAGTCTTGTGGATAGCACTTTCCATAATTCGTAACTGATGGTACCCCAACTTCAGATCTATCTTCGAGAACACTCGGGCACCCTGCAACTGATAAAAAAAATCATTGATCCTGGGGAGTGGGTATCGGTTCTTAATTGTTACTTTATTCAACTGCTGATAATCAATGTACAATCTAAGTGATCCATCCTTCTTCTTCACACAAATCACTGGTGCACCCAAAGGTGATACACTAGGTTGGATATGCCCTTTCTCCAAGAGCTCTTCTAACTAAATCTTGAGCTCATTGAGCTCATGTGTGGTCATCCTGTAAGGTTCTCTAGATACAGACTCAACTCCTGGTATAAGGTCTATGTGAAAATCAACTACCCTAAGTGGAGGCATACCAGGTAGCTCGGTAGGAAATACATCTACAAACTCCTAAAGAATAGGATAATCCTTGAGCAAAGGCTCCACCTTTGAATCCTCCTCTCTATCACTAATGGTGATGGAAAATAATTGACATCCCTTCTGCACGCACCACCTAAGCTGCATAGCAAAAATCATGCGAAGGGATACGGGTCTTTGTACCCCAAATATCACCATAGAAGTACTATGATCATCAACACACTGAACCCTCTTTTGATGAAAATCCATCTTGGCACTGTGGGCATATAGCCAATCCATGCCAAGGAACCTAGAGGGGTAATGCAGAGATCATTCATCGTGATGAAGTCTCCAATCTGAATTTGATAGCTGCGAACTAAGGAACTAACAAACACTCTAGCTCCTGAAGCTAACTTGACCTCCCAATTGACATCCTATCTAACTGCCACTAGCCCGCAATGCTCCACTACATAGGGAGATATAAAGGAGTCTGTGGCTCCTGAATCAAACAAAATAGAAACATTGATACCCTGAATCATAGCTGTGGCCTCTATGACCGTGGTCTAGTTCTCGGCTTAGCGGTTATCAACCGCAGCAAAAACTCTATGGGATCTACCCATATCTCCAACTGTAGGCTCTGAGGTAGCCCCTCTCTGACCACTGTCTGACTATCCCTGTGGGTACTCTCTTTCTATATGACCCATACCACCACAAGTGTAACATGGCCCTTGGGCCTAAATCTGAACTCCCTATGATCTAGACTATTGTCATCCTCTAGTCCTACTGGAACCATTGTAACCGCCCCTAGGGGACTGCTGAGTCCTAGCTGGCTATGCCTAAGGGGTCTGTGTCCTCTGATCATGTCTAGGACCCTAAGACTACCACTGTTTGGGCTTAGAGCCCTGATAACCCTGTGAAGGCTTTGTCTAGAAACCTGCTGAGATCTTTGTTGCTGAGACTATTGACCCTTAAAGGATCCTGCTGAGTGATTCTATTTCCCTTTCCAAGGGGGTCTCTACTATCCTGACTACTAGGAAGAGGGGTTTTGGTGTTGAGACCGATCTCGGGACTCCTATCTAGTATAGATGTCCTCAGCTACAAGTGCCATCTCTACTATCTCTCTGAATGTGGTAGGAAAGGCTAGGTGTACTGTGCCCTGAAGAGACATATTAAGTCCCTTAATGAAATGGTGGATACATAGTTTCTTGTTCTTCATGTAATCAACATAGAGAAGGAGCTCAAGAAACCGACTCTCATACTGGGCCACTATGACGCCTCTCTACTGGAGATCATGGAACTCTTCTATCTATCTCTATTTGAAATGCTTAGAGAGATACCTTTCTCAAAATTGGGCTACAAAAGACTCCCAAGTGAGTGTGTCAATACTCACTCCACCTATGGGCACCTCCTACTCCCACAAAGTGGAGGCCTTCTCTCATAGGAGATAGACTGCAAGTCATGCCTTTAGATTACTCACATAAGGGTGCAATCTAAAACACCGTTGTAAAATTTGTAACCAGGCCTCTGCTACTGACCCGTCAGTGGATCCCAAAAACAAGGGTGGATGGAGGTTCAATAACTCTTGAATCTCATCTCCAACATCTCTAGGGGGTCTCTCTCTAGCACATATCTCATGCTTGCATGGTATTACAACCTGATGAACTGAATCACCCTTATGATCACCATGACCCTCAGCAAACCTGGGTGGGGGAATCCTTCTCTCTTTGCTAACTGCTATATCATCTTCTGAAATATGTGCTTCCCCTTTAGGAATCTACTGCTGAACTATGGGTGGTAGTCTCTGCTGAATCACCCCAATCAGATTTTGGAGAACATCCAAAATATCCTGGTTAGGGTTCTAAGGTGGTGGAGGTGGTGGATCCTCCTATTTTGCCCCAACATGTGCAGCTCTATGACCTCTACCTCATCGAGTAGCTCATGTGACAGCAAGCATCCTACACAATAATTTAAGTTTAAATGAGTTGAAATGTAATGGGTTAGGTTCCTAATGTCAAAACATAGCTCTGATACCAAAATGTCATGCCCAAAACAAGGGCAAAACACACAGACAATTTTTTTTTAAAAACACAAGTACATACAACTAATAATGGCTGTGTTGAGGGAAGGTGATAACATGGTGAAGTTAGTCTTCAAGTGGCAAGGTAAATTCATAGATTGAATTAGGGTTACACCACATATAGATGCAGAGTTTGAGCATCAACTTGTTACATGGGTTACATGAACTCTTGGGTCAAGTTGAGTTAACTATGGTTTTATGTTTAACCACATGTAGTATCATGATAGTAATTTATTTGTTAAGAACATATGTTGAATTAGGTTGACCTAGAAATTACTTTAATACTTAACCTAGATTACAACTTTATCCATTTAAATCTAGTACTAATTCCCTTTCAACTTTAGCTGCTTAAGACATTTAAAGTAACCTTTAGACATGATCTTTGGTCAATCAAGTTTACTAAACAAAAACCATTTCAACCCTAAAACATTTGAAATTTAGTTAATTAACCCTACCTACATAACATCTATAAACAATCCTGATATAACTATTTCACACACATTAGTTAAATACATAAAAGAGGACTAAATTAATTATAAGAATTAATATGTATAACCTTTCTTAACTATCCTTGGACCCACTTAAACCAATATAAAGACTAATTAAATTCTACTCCTTTAAAAAAAAAACACATGCAACCATGGTCCATTAATCCCCTAATAGAAAATTAAATTAACCTCTAACCCTTTGAACACATGAGAAACATATTTCAATTTATCATATTAAAATTAAATTAATCAACTAACTACACACTAGAATACCAATTAAAATCTTTAAACAATCTTAAACTAACCTAACTTACTAATATTAATGAACCATTTTAAATAATTAACCATTGGATAAAATAGACTACTATTTTAATAAGTTGATTCAATACTAATTAAATCTGAACATGTTAATAAATCTATTAAATACTAATCCTAATCAACTAATCTAACTAACCCTACTAATCTAAACCTATTTACCTACCATTCTTTCACATCACACCCTATTCCCAAGGCCCACTTTCCAAGTAGGTGGGGTGATGGGAATCCCAACCTACCCTAAAGCTAGCGTGAGTTTATGCAAGGAGAGCCTTTTTGAAAAAGGCATGCACATTCACCAAGGTGAAGGTGGGACCCACCTCAAGGTTTCCCCATTCCAATGTGCTAAAAATATTATGTGAGGTCAACAAATAGAGGAAAGGGAAATTTTGCATGGAGAGGGTGGTGCTAAACCCAAGGAATATGCTGTGATCGCCATGTCAGACCCCAAGTATGCATGGAGTGGGGAGGCTTGTCTTTGGGAAGGAAATTGATTCCCACATCCTACACATGGTGGTAAGAAGGTAAGGAGGAAGTATGTGGGTGGGACCCATGATTATGCAAATCAAGGTAAGACTTGCTTCCCATCATTAATAACATATTTTTTTGTTTAATGTGACCTCTGCCACCCCATACCTACGCCCATTTATGGGAAGGCGAGTGTTATACAAGTTATGTGATGTAATATTTTATTAATTTAGAATTTAGTTTTTTTTTAACAACTGGGTTAGGTTAGGGAGTTAGAATACTAACTCTAATTAGTAAGAGCATCTTGGGAAGGGAATATTCTCTATGGAAAAGAAAATTATTTCCCTTCCCATACAAATTTGAGAGAACATTTTTTCTCTAACAATCTGGGAAGTGTCATTGATATTATTTGGTTTTAGCTTCTATCATTGATATTATTGATTCTATTATTGGAGTAGTTAATAGTATGTAATTGAATTATTTTACTAGTGCAATACACTAAGTGAACTATAAATTTAATATTAGTATTAGTTGATTTTTACATTATTATATTAACTTATTTGATTTACTATTGTTATCAAGTTTATCTTTCCTTCTCAATAATTGAGGTTGCAATGAAGGTTTTAAGGTAGGGTATTGAACCTATTGAAATAGAATATAGATTTTCAAAGAAAAAATGGAGTGTTTTTAACTTAAAAACTTACAATCAAATACATTATAGAAATTACAAGATTCATAATTCCATAAGATTTTATATGCTATGAAAAACTATTACATTGCCTTTCTCCTCAATATTGGATATCATTCTACCATGAAAGATTAAATTTATTATTCTAGAGAATAGAATACAATAGGCATGAAACTAAAGATTCTTCATTTACATTATGGTAATCTTTCAAAATACAACTACACATCTTCAAGATGGAAGGTCTATACAATCAATGGAAGACATACAATATTTTTTTCTTTAATGAAGCTTTTACATAATGAATAAAAAATCTTCTTATCTTAGTTTATAAATCTTTCAATATGAACATTACAACACTAAACAAGAGATGAATCACAATAAAAAAGGAGTAACCATGCAACATTAAAAATTTTCTCACACAACTACACCAAAATAGAGATTTCTCCCAAGCTTTTCCACAATCATCTTGACTTCAAAACCTGCAAATACATCAGGAGAACCATGGGAAGCTCACTTCCCATCCTAGGTCTCAAGGAGACCACCCCCAAGCTAGGAGAATTGGTAGCCAATTGGTGACAATCATACATCCACATACATGAATACAACAACAAAGAATACCCTCCCAAAGCTTGCACAAATGGATTCACCATGAACCCATAACAAGGGGTGAAGGTGGATTTCCATGCAGGAGAATGCCAAAATAATACATTCAAATAACATGCCTCTTCAAAGAGAAAATCACATACATATTTCCATCCAATCTTCTCCTTATCTCCCCCAAAATTAGGATCAAATACAATGACATGCAAGGGCCCATAAACCTTGCATTTTTTCCCTCTTCTCTCCATGAGAAGAGACTCTACACTATCATGGAATCCAACTAACCCCTTCCCACATACATGGACACTTCTTCCCTATCCAAGGGTGAGTAATGCCATCACACCCTTCACAAAACTCCCATATTCAAAATAAATATAAAACCATAAACAAGAATTCAAACCCAAAATTCCATTCCCTTACATAACAACAATACAAATACATTTCACATATGCAAGAGAATGAAAAGAAACATACAAATCTACTTGCAACAAAATAAATCACTTTCATGGAAATGGAGACCAACCTTCACAATGTGTTATGCAAATGAATTTTGAGAAGAGCCCAATCCCTTATGCTTTTTCCATCCAAACCCTAATGTCTCTGAAAGTAGAGAGTGGGTGAACACCCACTAACTCTACCAAAGGCCTCTAAAAAGACCTCCAACTTCTACCCACCCACCAACATTAAATTCAAACTTGACCCTCAAGTCCTTTGGCTTTTCCTTGTCCCCTATCATAAATGCCAGATTGGAAAGGAGTGTGGGTTTGGGTAAAAGGTCAAGACTTACTCCATTTTTGAAGCATGTGGAAAATAGGTCATAAAATATGTCACCAAGGCCACTAGGGGATTCTAGATGTGTTAAAAATATTCCTAACCCATACCCCTATCACTAAGGTACTAGGATTTTTTTAAATTTGACCCTTAGGACCTCTTTTTGGCCTCTAGAAGTGGCTAGAAAAGAATTAAATCTAAATGATCAAATTGGTGGAACTTTGCAAGTATCTCCAACAAGGGGTTTAATTAGGTTCCTAAAGAATCAGTTAGGCTTAGGTTTACATTTCCAACCTTAGTAGACATGTCATTACATAAACACATAACGAGTGTCAAGTGACACTATGAAATGACATAATACAACATTGACATGTCACTAATTACACAATGAAAAAACCTAGTACATACATACAATTTTATGTTCACAAATAAAATCACTTAACAATGAGGTTCAAACCTCTTCATTAGGTTCAACCTTGTCTTTACAGATTGCACATATGGTTGGTTACTGATTCTCCGACTGATTCCATGGTTCTCTTTATTGCACACTAAACTAGAGCATTAGTAGTCCAAGATAATAAAATTAAATGCAATATACATATTCTATTCATACTTAGAAACATTAATCAATAAGCATAATTAAATTCCTAATTACAATTTTCATACATAAATGTTTAAAACATAATAATTTCATAACCATCATGACATAAAATCCATGAAATAATCAAGTCTAATCATGATCCTATCTTCTAATTAATTTACCTATCTAAACATGTATAATCAAAATAAACCACATGTTCTAGGTCTAATCCATATCAGAATGTAATCCATATAATATAATCATCATCATAAACATAATATCTTGAGTCTTTGTCAGGATAATCAAAAAGTGTATCAATGTATCAAAATAAGTGTATCAATTGAGCTATGATGGGTCAAGGTGAGGCCTCACATCTACATTGAAGATGAAAATTTTGAAACCTTGCAAGGAAGAGAGAGAACAAGCTAAGAAGGATAGATACCAAAAGATGAGTGAACTAATGCATAACTTTGAAAAACATTATAGAATCAATTCTAAAGGAGTGGGGGAATATTCTATTTCCCTATTTGATTTGTCAACTTCTCCTAAGGCACATGGAAAACCACCAAGTTCTCATCCACCTCACAAATACAACTCTCATTTTGTAAGAGAGAGTGAAAAATCAGCCCTAGAAAAGGAGGATAATGAAGTGTTACAATGGCTTTACAAAGAGGAAGTCACTTCAAATAATACTGTGGAAACAGTACAACACATCAATATTCAAACCAAGAAATATGGAAAAGGGTATTAAATTATGAAAAAAATGGGATACAAGGGATGATGACCCTTAGGAGTCAGGAATAGAGGATTTCTAGAACCCATTGAACCAGCTTGGAGATCAAAAAAAGAAAAATCAGGAATAGGTTTTCAACACAAAGGAGAAAGTTCAAGTCTAATGCATGATTTTCATGAACATGTACACATGGTAGGATCTAAGAGTGAGAATGATTCCAAGGATTATGAGTGTGATTCCCTTTCTGAAGAGTCTTGTCATGATATAG
This sequence comes from Thuja plicata, assembly GCA_018584345.1. NCBI lineage: Eukaryota > Viridiplantae > Streptophyta > Pinopsida > Cupressales > Cupressaceae > Thuja > Thuja plicata. The sequence continues at coordinate 878,514 of MU228140.1, forward strand.
AAGTTGATGTTATTCACACATATGCTACCATTCCTAATGTTAAAAGTCAAGATAATGAGCATCAAGGTTCAAATTCTACACAAGTGTCAAGTGAACCTCAAGAATCTAATGTAGGTCAAGCATCTAGGAATAATAAATGGATAGGTGATCCTTGTATACCTTTGTGGGGGGGGGGGGGGGGATTCAAATGTTGTNGGGGGGGGGGGGGTGATTCAAATGTTGTATTTAATCCACACGCATTCTTTCCCATGTAAATCAACAAGGACTCTAGTGAAGGAGATTTTGATCCTACTTCCATGGAACATCTTGAGGAAGCCCATGTCATAGACCTAAGTGATACAATGTATGAACCTTTAAATGAGTTCATGTCCCTAAACCCTTCAAATTAAAATTTTCCAAATGATTCCTTAGCCCTAATGCACCCTGAACTCATTGATTGGGATTTATCTGAACCAAATGACTTATTATACTTTCCCAATGACCTTGCAATGGACCAATACCTAAATGCAGTTGAGCCATCTTCTTACACAAACAAATACAATCTGGACATAATGATAGAGGTAGGGGTTCAACCTCTCAATCCAAAAAATAAAAGAAAAAAATACAAAACAATGAAAAGGTCTAGTGGTGAAAACCACCATGTGGCAGTAAGAGAACCTAAAAAAGTAAAAATATCAGATGTTTCTAGAGGTGAAAAACCAACTGTGGCACCTAAGGAAGAGAGGTTGGATACTCTAAAATAAAATGAAGACAAAAGGTCACCCATTATTATTGAACCAACAGAGAAAGTTAACATTGGCACCGAAGTGGATCCCAAGTTTATTCATTTAGCAACATCTTTGAGTCCATCAGAAAGGAAGGAGTTCATCAAGTTATTTCAAGAAAAGAAAATTAACTTTGTGTGGTCTTATGTCGACATGTCAGGGTTAGATCCAAGATTTATAATGCATCATTTAAATGTGAGACCTGTTGTGAAACCCGTAAATAAAAAATTGAGAAAAATGCACCCTCATGTGGCACTTTTAGTAAAAGAAGAATTGGAAAAGTTACTTAAGGTTGGATTCATAAGAGTGATTGCATATGCAGAATGGATATCAAACATTGTACCAATCACAAAACATGACAAATCCATTAGAGTTTTCATGGATTTTAGAGACCTTAATATTTCTTGCCCAAAAGATGATTTTCTGCTACCTAGCATTGATGCTATAGTGGACATAACATCGGGTCATTCCATGTTTTCCTTAATGGATGGATTTAGTGGATACAATAAAATTTGCATTGCACCCAAAGACCAATAAAATATAGTTTTTACATGTCCATGGGGAACCTTTTTTTGGAATGTGATGCCCTTTAGTCTCAAAACTGCTAGAGCAACTTACCAAAGAGCAATGACCACTATCTTCCATGATATGATGCATACCTTCCTAGAAGACCATGTGATAATATTCTAGCAAAATAAAATGAAATAAAGGATGAATTACCAATATTAGAAAAGATCTTCACAAGGTTAGAGCAATTTAAAGTGAGATTAAATCCAAATAAATGTGATTTTGGTGTGCAATCCGACAAACTCTTAGGTTACATTATTTTTGCAAAAGGCATTTAAGTAGATCTTGAGAAGGTGAAAGAAATTATGGACATGGAAACTCCCAAGAATATTAGTCAAATGAGGTCTCTTCAAGGAAGACTTCAATCTATAAGGAGATTCATTTCCCAATTGGAGGAAAAATGCCATTCATTCACAAGATTGCTACATAAAGACACCATTTTTACATGGGATGATGAGTGTGACAAACCTTTCACAGTGTTGAAAACATGCTTGGTGAATCCACCCATCTTGATGCCACCTATCAAAGGAAAAACCTTATTACTTTACATATCAGCAATAGACAAATATTTAAGGGTTCTATTTGCACAAGAAGACAATGAAGGAAAAGAAAGAGCCATTTACTACTTGAGTAGAACATTGATAAAATATGAATTGAACTATAGCTTCATGGAAAGGGATTTCCTAGCAGTGGTATTTGCCTCTCAAAAGTTAAGACATTACATGTTGATGCATAAAGTGAAGTTAATTGCCAAAATTGATCCTTTACAGTATTTACTTAGTAAAACAACTCTAACGGGAAGGATTGCAAAATGGGTGATGGTGCTTAGTGAATTTGACATTGAGTACATGGATAGGAAAAGCAATAAAGGGACAAGTGATTGTTGATCAGTTGGCCAAACATCCTATACAGTCTACACATCTAATTCAAGTGGAGTTTTCTAATTCAGATATTGTTAATGTGGGAGTAAAGACATGGACCTTATACTTTGATGGATCTTATACTCAAAATGGTTCAGGGGCATGCATTCTTTTGATAACACCTCAAGGATACACAATTCCCAAATCTTACAAACTATTGTTTCCTTGCGCAAATAATATTCTTGAATATGAAGTTTTGGTCATAGGTCTCAAAATGGCCTTAGAATGGAATGTCACAGAATTGCAAGTTTATGGAGACTCTCAATTAGTCGTCAACCAAATCAATGATGAATACAACACATAAGATGAAAAATTGATGCCATATAAAAAGATGGTTGATGATTGGAAAAAGTATTTTGCCTTGATAAATTTTGAGAAAATTCCTCGAGACAAGAATAGAGAAGTTGATGCAATGGCTACCTTAGCTTCATTACTCAAAATGCCTGATCAGAATGTGAGGTACAAATTCTGGGTGGAAGAGTTGGAAAAACTAGCATTTGACTTACCTGATACCCAAATAATTGCCCTTATTAATGGACATGACTCACCCTGGTATGGACCAATTTATACTTATCTTAAAGACCAAACCTTACCTTTGGACCAAACCCATGCTCAAAAATGACATTTCATAAGACAATCAACTCGTTATACCATCCTATCAGACACATTGTATTGTAAGGGTCTTGACGGAACACTCCTTAGATGTCTAGAGGAAAAGGAATAGAGATTAGCTTTAAGAGATGTCCATGAGGGGATTTGTGGGTTGCATTTGAGTGGATTAAATTTAGCCAAGAAAATCCTTTGCATGGGGTATTTTTGGAAAACCTTAGAAAAAGATGCTTACCACTTTGTGAATGTTTGTGCAAAATGTCAATATCATGGAGACATGATCCATGCACCTACACAATAATTGCATCCATTTATCACAACTTGGCCATTTTATCAATGGGGGTTTGATTTGATTGGCATGATTTACCCACCATCTTCCATTGGACACAAATACATCCTCACCGCCATAGAATATTTCACTAAATGGGTAGAGGCCGTTCCTTTAACAACTGCAATGGGAAAATAGATTTCCATGTTTATCCTTAATCACATTATTTGTCGATATGGTATTCCTCATGCCATCATCATGGACAACGGAAAAAAAATCAAGAACAAAGATGTGGATGAACTTTGTGAAACATTTCATATTACTCACCATTCTTCCACCATTTACTATCCTCAAGGTAATGGACAAGCCGAGGCTAAAAATAAAAAAATTCTCAAAATATTGAAAAGATTGGTTAATAAATTGGGAAGAGATTGGCACATTCAGATAAACTTGACATTATGGGCCTACAAAACTAGCATCCAAACATCAATAGGAGCTACACCATTCTCCTTAGTTTATGGGGCCGAAGCTGTTTCACCCTTAGAAGTTAAGATTCCATCCCTAAGAGTTTCACTACATGGATTAATCAATAATGATGATGATAGGGTTTCTCAACTTCAACAATTGGAATTGTTGGAGGAACATCAAACACACACATATGATCATTTGAAGGTCTATCAAAATAGAATTTCAAGAAATTACAACAAGCACATTAAACCAAGAACCTTTCAAGTCGGAGACTTAGTGTTAAGGTAAAATCCTAAAAATCAAGCTGATAAGGAAAAGAAAGGAAAGTGCGAGGTGAATTGGCGTGGACCATCTGTCATCATTTCTTCTTTTGGAATGGGAACCTACAAACTAGCTGATTGTGAAGGTGACGAGTTGCAAGAGCCCATTAATAGCATTCATTTAAAGAGGTTTCATACCTAATCAGATGAAAGAGAATCAGAAGAAAGAGTATAAGACGAGTGTATCAGATGAGTTAGCATCTTCTTTGTACATGAGATAAAGATCAAAATCCCAAAAATGAGAAAAGATCAAAATCCAAAAAAATTAGAAAAAGATCAAAATCCAAAAAAAATGAGAAAAATCAAAAGTTCAAAAATAATGGAAAAGTAGAAAATCAGAAAAAGGAGAAAATTGAGCATGAAGAAAGCAAAAAAATTCAAAAATTAGAAATTACTGTCTTGGTGAAAAATTAGCAAATAGGCGCCTTGATGAGAAAAAAAAAAGAAAAAAGAAAAAAAAAAGAAAAAATTTGAAAAAGAGAAAAGTGCCTTGGTGAAAACCTAGCAATAGGCACCTTGGTAGCAAAAAAAGTAAAAAACATCAATCAACCCAAAAGGTGAAAACCTAGAAACAGGCACTTTTTGTTCCCTTAGGTCTTTCCTTGTCGCATTTGTATATATTGCCTTTTTCACCATCTCATTTGCACATATCCTCATTGCATTCGTCATTTGTGCATAGTCATAATAAAACCTTTCATCTGCATTGTTGTATTCTAGGTTTTATATTGCCCTAAGTTTAACACACAATCACATTTATCATTTGGGGGCAGAAAAGGATTGGATTTTGGTACAAATGGATTCAATAGTGCTACTTTTGGTTACATATCAGAGTGAATTATCATAGCTTCAGAAGAGAGATTTTTGGTGAACCTTTGATAGATATCATTGTTCAAAAACCCAATCATTTGATCGCATAACTTGATCCTTGACCTTCATTGACTTTATTATTCAGGATTAAAAATTGATATCACTTAAATGATCAGAATGTTTGGAAAATCTTATTGAGAATATTGATACAACACAAAACACTTGGAGCTTTTTGATGATCTTTTATTGACTTTTGTCATGTCTTTTTAGCTAGTCGATGATGTTTCGACTAGATTGGCGATGATGAAGACATGATATTTTCTTGCCTTTGAGTGATTATTTTCTAATGACATGGTCATCAAAGAACCATCGAGGAATTTCATATAGGGTGGAGGGTTTACCTTTGTCTACGCAAATGAATACCTTGGCTATTTATATCTTCCATATCTTAATACCAAAATCCACTTGCAACATTGAATCCGTTGAAACCGGTATTCATACTCCCATTGTTGGTTATTCAACTAGTGAGGGTTGTACTAGTTTCCCAAAGATTACCAAATGCGATAAAAAGTAGTATTCATATCATGATGATGTGGTCAGTGATGGTTGTACTTTCTTTTCGGTCCCACAATGCTCAATGATGAAAATATATCTCTTTTGCAATTCTTTCGCAAAATGCTAGTGACAATTAGTTGCATTGCATTGCATTTTCATGATAGATTAATTGCATTACTTGAAGTATTTTTCCAAACGAAGGGGGTTAATTATTCATATCTTGATTCATATAAAATTTTGGGGGGATTCAATTTTAAATTATCCTTGGTTCAAATCAATGATGTGAGATTATCTTTTGCATTCATTCATTCATTCATAGCATTAATCATTATCTTAATATCAAAAAAAAGAAAAAAGAAAAAAAAAAGAAAGACAAGAATCATTAATCATTATTCATTTGCATACATGTAGTTAAGGAGTGCATTTCATATCAAAGTTGCATACATCAAATTAAAAAAAAACATAGTTGCATTCATTATATCATCTCATTTACATCTATCTATATCTATACATTCAATCATTGCATTGCATCCATACATGAAATCAGAAAAGCATATCGACATAATTGCATAAATAATTTACATCCATTTATCTATATCATACGTAAGATAAAATGCATCCATAGCATAATAAAAGTAACTGCATTCATAAAACATCATATAAATATGTATAAAAAGATATCTCACATTAAAACATAAACACATCAAGAGAATCAAGGAAACTCATCATATAAATGTCCATCAAATCAAGATCCATCAAATATGTATATCAAGATATAATATCATCGACAAAATGATACATCAACAAAGTCCTGATCAAATCACTAAACATGCTACATGATACATCATCAAAAACATGGATCAATATCCAATATCTATCTCAAGATCCAAAAGGGGCACCTGATCCGTCACCTACACCTGAATCATCACCTGTCCCATCAGGCCATCTGTCACCTGATTTGTCCTATGTAGTGGGAGGAGCCTAGCTGGTGCTAGCAACACTTGACATTTGTGCCATCATAGTCATGAACTGCTGCATCATTGTAGCTACCTGATCTAATCAGCCAACAACTGCTGTCATACCTGTCTATAATGTCCACACATCCTGAGTTAAGGCATCTATCTCCTATAGAACCTATGGTACTTGTGGTGCCTAAGGAACCTGGGGAGCCTGTAATCTAACTTGTGGTGTAACTAATATCTGAGGAGGCACCTATTGTGCCAGAATTTGTCCCTATATTGGAGGAACCTGCTATATCTGTACCTGTGAAGGAGCCTGTGCTCCTCGAACCTGTCTCAAAGCTGGTATATGATCCTATCGCCAAACTCACTATCTCTGCTACCCCCATGCTACTACATGTCTAGGCCGTACCAAACCAGGTCCCTGTCCCTGTCGAGCCTATTCGAATCCCCTACCCCTCTCTCTAATATGTCCACCCCATGTCTGAGGTCCTACTCATCCTCTTCCATTCACCCTAGGAGCTCTCTAAAATCTAGGAGCTCACCGTCTTGGCCTAACACCATCACCACCATCACCTCCATCCCTGCCATCATTGTCCGAATTCTCATCCATGTCCATAATAGGCTCGGTAGGATTGATAAATCTCATAAATATGTGCCTAGAGAACCACTCTCTATACTCCATGGACATCCCTACATCTACAACATGATCCAACATATCCCATCTGATAAATATCAGTCTATCAATCTCATAACAGGCATATTAGAAATTAACCTGTGCACCCCACATCAACCACTTGGCCTGTACTCATGCATATAAGGCCATACACTGGGGCATGTCCTGAACTCGGCCATACTACCTGGAAACTCATTCGATAAAAAATATCTCAATCAAAAGTGGTGATTGACCAATCATCCACCTCAGAGAAAACATGTAGGGGAGTTCATCATCATCCTCCCATCATCCCTCGCATCCCAGATAAGGTCTTCATATAACCTGATCAATATCGTCAATCATCTGGTGCCAATACTCTAGTTTTCCCAGATGATGCTAGACAACCATCCCACCATACAAGAATGCATATGGACACCCACAACCTCAAATACATGCTGCTATTAGTCTAGTAATGGGTATATAATCCCATATCCATAACTATAGTAAAACTACACAAGAAAACAATGATGCACTAGCCCTGTATACAATCTCATGTAAATCATGGTATAGATATGCCAAAACACATGATCCCCAATCAAAATTCCAAGGATGTGCAATCAAATCCTCGAGTATGCGACCCCATCCAACAAAGAATCCTTGACCTCGTCGATCCAGAAGTAGTAAACCTCTTATCACAAGACCTAAAACTACTGGCAATGTCATAAAAGAAGCAAACTGCACCCATGTAATAGTATCATCTCCGATCATAGCATCATTGAAGACGCATCTGCATACACTCCCATCATAAATTGAATCATAATATACTCATTCTCCATGAGTTGGGATGTGGAGTAGTCTATATACATCCTCGGGAGTGATGGTCATCTCACTGAGTGGCAGGTGGAAAGTGTTATGGTCAGAGTGCCATCGCTCTACCATAGCTGTCAATAGACCCCAGTTTAGCTGAAACTGAGGGATGTCTAATAGGAAACTCAGATTGCAAAGATTGATAACGCAAAACTCTGGATCAGTCAACTCCTAAGATAAATCTAGAATCCATGAAGCTAGATTCCATAAATACAATTTACGAAAATGTGCCTATTTTGCAAATCAAGGGAATCATATCGGTATTTTTCTATCAGTGGATCATCCTAAGTCAATCAATCTAATTCAATAAATCTTTACTCTTTTTGAGTGCAATCAACTTATTGTTCCTAACTCTAGATCTTGAGGCGGGACCAATGTGATCAGTTATCTATCCTATCAGTTTTTTCTATCCTATCAGATTGACAAATCAAACATTTATTGTTATGATTATCTTAATATCCTAATCAATTGTTCACATTACTCCAACAAATCTTTCTATCTTGGAAATCAATTTGTTAATCCAGATATTCAATCAGCGATCAGTTTAAATGTTTCAAATCAAGTTTTCATCACTTTTTACTGTAGGCATCACTTGGCTAAGTGTGCATGACATTTTAACCTACATGTCATTTCAAACATCATATGCATTATTTCATCTATCGAAGGTGTTACTTCCTGGTATATGCGGCATTTATAAATCCTAGGCGTCACTTGAGATTTTCTACGCGACATTTAATTCTTACATTTGTCAAAGGTTTTTATGAGCGACATTTTAATCATGGTTTGACAATTTTGACCTAGCTACTAGGTGTGGTTAAAGTGCTCCTACATGTCATTTCCTAGTGTAGAGGCGGTGTTTTACTACCCTAGGTGTCATTTAAACGTTCCTACATGACATTTTGCATAAATTACTCTAAAAAGCATCAAAATTTGTCATAAATGCTATCATAAACATGCAATAAATGCACTAGGAAGGTCAATACCACTTACCAGAGGTCCATAATCCAAGGGTCTCTGATACCAGCGTCCTCTCTCGAACTGATGCTCTCGAATAGGGACCACCATCACTGTCAATCTCAACAGGATCAGAGCAAAATCTCAATAGTAAAAAGTGAAAATGAATAGTAAATTTGGGGCTTTCAACCTATTTAAGCTATTTGACCTCATTTTTGAAGATATTTTTGACCCTTTAGACCTAATATGCATTTATTCACATTGGGGCATTTGTTGTGACCAGGATCATCATTATTATTTTCAGAAATGAAAACATATTGGATCTATTTTGTATCAATTTCATTATTTTTTTCTATTTGGAGATCAATTTGTTTCATTTCTGAGGGGGTATCATTAGAGTATGAAATCAAGGTTCTGCATCATATCAAATATCAAATCTGGGGCATTAAAAATTAAAAAAATTATAAGTGGTGCAAACTGCATCAATTTCACATCAGGTTCTGCGTCTATCAAATCAGGGATTTCACATCAGTTTCTCATTAGGTTTCACATCAGAGTTTCATATTAGGTTATCAATTTTCATATAAGGTTTTACATCAATCAATCAACATCAAATCAGTGATCAGGACATCAAGTTTTCTTTGAATCAATGCGCTTCACACATCAATTCAAAGAGGGGCATTTGTAGACACCAAAAATTGACCAGGTGTTCTCTAGACAACCAAATTTGCAAATCTTAGCCAAATACTCTAATTTTCATCAAAATGGATCAAATCAATTTCAAATGGATATTTATTAATCAAATGAGACAAAATCAAGCTAAATCAAAGGATTAATTAACCATGACATCAAATAATAAAAAATAAGCCTAAAAGGGAGAGTCAAAATTATATAATTGATTTTTATCAATTAATTGTATAGTTTTAATCAAAAATCAAATTGAACCTATTCATCCCTACATGGATAATTTAATTAATTTATTGAATTAATTAATCCTAATATCTTTCAACATGAATTTGAGAAACCAATGGGAATTGAGAACACAAAGCACATGGATCACTCCTAAATTTGAATCTTAATCACTCATTTTCAAATTTGAATCTTAATCACTCAAATTTGTCTCTTTATCCCAACCTTTGAGACAATCATTTAAATTTTCCCCCCATTTGAAACCATCTCAAATCCTTTCACTTAACCAAGGCTTAATCATGATCAAGTAACTCTATCCCCTACACTTGGGAATTTGCCATAAATACAAGCCATTTTAAGCATAATCATATCCTAGAAATTTGAATGCAAAGCATCAAACCTATAGCCATTTTCATAGAAAAATTGAGCATAATTGAGAGATTATCATAGCATATTAGCATCATGGAGATCATTTTGATTGCATTTGGATCCAATACTATCATCATTTGAGAGAATTGAGCTAGATTTAGGCATATGTTGTTATTAATTTCTCATTCTAGGATTGTCACTAGTAGAGGTTAAGGTTGAGAGCTTTACTAGCATACTAGTTAGAGAACCATGAGATGATTATTGATTTAATTACAATTATTTAGCTTAAATTTTTTATATTTTTCCATAGAATTGTAGCTAAATAAACTAATCTCATGAAGGTGTTTTTCATTCACACACAAGGACTGAGTAATTTTTGGTCCTGAGATGCTTCATGATATGGAGCAGTAGGTGATGTGTATTAGAGAGAATTTGTTTACTACTCAGGATTGGAAGAAGAAGTATGTTGATGCCCATAGGTTTGACCATCACTTTTCAGTTGGTGACCCTATGTTTCTGTGAGTTTGTCTATGTAAGAGCCCCATCCATTATGGGAAAGAATCTTATCTTGCACAATGTTTTTTCATACCCTTTGAGATCCTTGAGAGGATTGATCCTGTTGCCTATTTCTTGGAATTTACACCTAACCTATTGTGCATCCATGATGTTTTTCATGTTTCTATGTTGAGACAATATATTCATGATGTGAACCATGTTTTTATTTGGGGTTCTTTACAGGTAGAGGATGGAAAAATTTCTTTGGAGCCCATCTGCATTATTTATCATTAGAGGTTAACCCTCAGGGGAAGAGACCTAGAGAAGGTAAGGGTCCAATGGGACCTGAGTGATGAGATTTTTGTCACATGGAAGGATGCTTCATGATTGTGAGTTTTGTAACCTTATTTTTTGTAGGCTTCCAGGAGTAAGCCTATGCCTAGAGTGGGAGGATGTAGTGCCTCCCATGATCTCATTATATTCCATGATGATTTTGATCCAAGATATACTCTTATTCTATTATTTTTATTATCTGAATGATGAGATGCATCGATGATAGTAATTATTTTGGTTGCCAGTATCTGGTTGTGCTAGATGGTTAGATTATATTTTTGTTTTAGTTTGATCATATCTACATGATAAAGTTAGTGATGTGACATGATGTCTTATGATGATATCTAGGGTATTTTGCATCCAAGACTATTGATTATGTTATCAATCTAACTTTATGGGACTTATTGATATATTGTGCCTTATATGTTGTTGGATATTTTGGTTATTTAATTTCACTGATTTATTCTATTATTTCTATAAAATGGTTTATTTAAATGCTTTATATTAAAATGAAATGTTTAAATTAAAATTTAATGTTAATTCAAATGATATGATGTTCACTACTACATTCACACAATTGCTATGCACTATGCCTTTTGTGCTTATACAAAGTGAGACAAAGTTCTAGTTACTCATTTGTGAGATCCACACAATGTATCACTCTCCTTCGCTGGTTGTTATCATGTATATTATGTGATTTGGCTATTTATTTTGTGAGTAGTTACACTTGATATTTTCTTGTTTCAATGAATAGGTACTAGACACATTCTGTCTGAGCTGCAAGATTTGAGTGTGTCTATATCCCCGATAGTGGCATAGGAGATAGTAACATTGGCCTTTCATACTGAGTCAATCTCATCCTTGTAAGGATGATGTATCTATTATTATGATTTTATTCCCTTTGGTACATGCCAGAAAATCTAGATTTATTATACCAGTGTCTGTTTGTGCATTTATAAGTTCATGCAGTTGTTGCAGATGATTTAATTAAAATGTTGTTTTTAATGTATTTGGGGTATTTTAATATTTATTTTATTTACCATCTAATTTTTCGTAGTTGGATTCTAGTTATCTAGAATCGCTTTATTTAATTGGGAAAAGGGTCAATAGTTTATTTCAATTATTTAAATAAACTATTTTAAAGTCACTTTGGAAAAAGTGTTTTCTAATTGAAAGGTGAGTTATTATTCCTCACTTTTCACTTTTGCTCTTTGTGAAAATTTGGATTTTCACCAAATTTTTGGTTGAAAATCCACATTTATGCTCATTGGGTTTTACTCATGTGTGGGATCTTCATGGGTAGCGGTTTGTTGGAACTGTGTCACAGTTTCTTACATTCTTGTGGAGCCGTTCACAATTCTGTGGGGTTTTTATATTCTTCCAACTATTTATGTGGATTATTGCTTGGTTGAGAGGTAGGGCTCTTGTGTTTTTGATCAAATATTTTATGTTTCTTTCAATTCATGTTTTCTTTTTCTTGGTGGGATGATAGTTAGTGATTTCCCCATGTTTCTTTCTACTTTTAGCACCAGTTTGGGTTTTTGTGTATACACTCGGTTTTCAATTTGAGTTTTTCTGCCATGAGGCTAGTCATTTTTTCCCACAATGTCAGAATTGATGTTTTATTATATTTTTGGGTTAGTTAGATGCTATATTAAAATGAGTTTTAATTCTGTGTATTTCTTAACATTTAAATTTTCAGGATTTTTTTGTTTGCCTTATTTTGTGTGTCACCCAGTTTTTCCATTTGGAATGTTTGGCATATTTCCAAAATTGGAGAGGATATTCTTCCATATTTTCACCAACTCTATGGTTTCACTTTGTGAATTCCAGATTCGTGGACAAATCTATACTTCTAGAAAATGCTTGGTTGAGTGTGTCATGAGCACTTATTATGGTTTTTCCTTCCTTGGGATTTTTTTACCTCCTTTCTTGATTTTTTATCACATTTGGAACACGTGACATTGGTGGTTGAGACCACATCACATGAAGATTGAGTGTACCATGACAGGATCCTATGAGACCCACACTCTTGGTTTGAGGCCAATTGAATCTTGGATGTATTTTGGGATTTTTGGACTTGTGTTTTTTTGTGCATTTTGCCTTTGTTAGCTTGTGTTGAGTAGTGGGATGGAGTGGTTCTTCAAGGAAGACCAGAGCATAAAGGGGCTCTAGGGTAACCTTACTAGAGTCTATAATAAAAAATGATAACCTTAAATGAATAATGGGGATAAAGCTTAATATAAGACTATGTGACTACCTTGTCTTCATTTAAGGACATTGATATGGTATATCTTTCTTAACATCTATGGATGTTAATATGGAATAACACCTTGTCATCATTTGAGGAAATTGATATGGTATAGTGTAGCCTTTCCATGTACAGATGTTGATATCGCTCAGTAGAGCATCCTTGATGAGAGAAGGATAGCTTGATATCGTGAGCTTTGAGCTATGTGATGATACTCTATTCCCAAGTCTCCACATTATACTTTGTTTAGTTTAGTAGTGACCTTTATCCAATTGATTTATGTGCTTTCATTGTGGTTATACTTGGGCCTTGTATTTCCTTTGAGTCATGTATTTGATTGTCATGTGTGATGGCCTTCTTTGTATGTGTGGTGACCTTGTGTATGTGGTCAAGTTACAATCTCCGTGAGCATGGTGGGGTGGTCCCGAGGCTTCCACATGGTAGGGTGGTGATTTACTTTACCACTGCTAAGGAACAGTGTATAGATAACATACTTTCTCTAGCTACAGGTAATTGGACCTTGAGTTCTCGCTTCATCTTGTATATGTATTGCATTTATGTTCTTGGGTATATCTAGTTTCCTTTATGCACTCATTTATGTATTTTAGAAGTAATCGAGTGACTTTGACCTTGAAATAATTTATTCTGGTACTCCCTAGTGTGGATAAATCTTGCATTTCATGTCCTACATTTGTGTCGGCAATACTACCCTATTGTCAAACTGAGTTACCCTATCTATTATATATTTTAGGCATCAATGACTACCTGCCTTTGGACTATACCGATGGTGAAAAAATGATGATTTAATAGTTTATTTTAGGTCCATTTTTTACATAGATCTCATCAAGATATTTCTGACGTATTTTGAAAGGAGTCAATCGGACACTGGATGCAAAAGTTATGGCCTCTAGAAGGTCTAAATGCAATTTCGAATGTCTAATTTCAAATTTTCATATCCAATTTGCTAAATTTTGTATCCAGTCAGCCAAATTTTGTGGTCCATGGGTATTATCTAGATTACGGGAAAAAAATCTTGAGAATGTGTGTTCTCCATTATGAGTGTATGTTGGTTCTTGGGAACCTTTGGAAGTTCTAGTAGGACTTCTGCTGATGTACAAACATGTGGTATTTGTAATGTTTTGATTATGGTAAAAGAAGGGTTTGAAGGGGCCTCAAAACCCTTTATAAGAAGATTTTGGCAGGAATCTAAAACCCGAATAGGATGAAATGCTGCTAATGAGTATATATTTTAAAATAGAAGCCCAAAGATAGCAAACGACCAACAACTAACAAAGACAAAACACTAAAAACCTAGCTTCCTAGAGATTGGGCCTAAGCCTCACACCATTAATTTTACTGGAGTATTCAGACTCCCCAAACAAAAATCTAGGGTTTTGACATGGAACCTAGAACCAACAAGACCAACACCAAAGAGAAACATTGCCCCAAAGCCTTCCTTTAGCCATAATCGAAAACATCCAGCATCTAGGATGGGCCCTTGAAAACTATCAACATCCATCTGCATGCACCAACCAAAAAAAAGAAACAAACAAAGTCAGAAATATTTTTTTAAAAAAGAGGAAAACTACGGGCTCCCTCCTCCTCATCTTTGGTAACAGATCTGATACCTGACAACACCAAAGGAACACTTCCCACACCAAACTAGCACCTTATCACAACCCACTCCACCTATAAAACAAAAGGGCCAACCCCCATCCATTTCCATATTTCCCTCATGTGGCTACATGAAGGAGGAGACCACACTCCACCACCAAAAACCTCCTCCTGACATTCACATACCACCTTAATAGGTTGAGCCTCCACCTCAATAGAATCTTCCACCTCAATAGGAAGTAAGGGAGAAGAAAATTGAAGTAAAGAAAGACTCCACCTCTAGGAAGCCACATGATAAACACCCACCTCAATAGGGGTATACTCAACCTCAATAGGGGTATAACATAGAGGGAAAAGGCTAAAAAGGGGGCCAACACTATAAGATAAAGCTTCCAAAAATATGGGATAAACAAAAACTACCAACACTGACACAATAAAATAGGAAGAGATATGACCTTCTAAAAATATAGGGTCCAACCATTCTGCAACCACAAAATGGGTAGACCACCATCCAAGTTTTTCACATCTTCTAAACTAGGGAATCTCTTTCAAAACTAGACTTCCCCTCTTCCACAAATAGGGAAACACAAATAGAGAAGATGAAGCTCAGAGTGATGGGTAGGCTTCACATATGCACAAAATTCTCTCCACTCAACCAAATGCACAAAACCATTCAATGCAACTGGCTCTAGTCTCATCTCCCCAACAAAAAAAGTCAGGGATCTCCAAACCCCATAGCCAATGATGCAGGAAAAGTCCTCTTCCCCACCATTGGAAATGCTCCCTTCATCCCCCTCTGCATTATCCCCTTCTTCTCCATTTTCCTCCCCATCCTCTGCTACACCCATGGTAGGAGAAATCCTACCCCCCATGCCTACGCCTATGCCTGTAGATGCCCTAACTCCCACTCCCACTCCCACTTTCATCGCCTCTTACCCCCTAGATAAGTTATGTTTCTATGGGAAATACTGGTGTTTTTGGCAAGGTGTGTGCCTTTGGTCTTAGTTAGGCCATGCAATGGTTGGTGACAAGGTTTTAAAAGCCTCCTGTGGATTCTATAAGTCTAGTGGTTGTATTAGGAATTAACATTTTGAGCTTTTGGTGCAATGAAAACCACCTAATCTAACAATTGGTATCATAGCTAAGGTCAGAGGTTCCAACCCCATGCATGTACTGAGGGTAGGATTGTTTCAAGGTGTGTACACTTGGTCTTGGTCAGGCCATGCAGCAGTTGCTGACAAGGGTTTAACAACCTCCTGTGGATTCTATAAGTCTAGCGGTTGTATTGGGCATTAATAGTTCAAGATTATGGTGCAATGATAACCACCCAATCTAAGTAATGTTACTTTGAGAATGGTTTATTTATTAGGTGATTCACTTGGTTAACTAATTTTTATGCTATGTTAACTTATAATTCATTTTTTTTTTGTTTAGTTTATGTTTTCACCCTTTATTTCAAAGGGTTCCTGGGTGGGGCATTACAAGCGGTGTCCAAGGGCTTTGTCCTTTGGACCCCAATATGGTTGCCCCTAAAGTATATGTTTGTTTTATGGGCTGACTAAAAATAAATTTCTTTGTAGAGTTTGCAATAGTTGTTGGAGTGGGACCTAAGGGTATCTCATTATCATAATCAATATCACTATCATTATCAGTATGCTTTAGAGGAATTCTCTATATTCCAGAATTTTCTAAACTCAGAATCCTCTGGGAAATCTTCAAAATCTATAATAGTCTTTGGTTCACCTAAATTCTTCCTCATACACCAAAAATCATTTATTTTCTTTTGAGTCCATTCTGCCTCTACACAAGCTTTAAATATAGAATCTAGTATAGTTTTTCTACTAGATGAAACATCAATTCTCTTGTAAACATTATCATACCTCCTAATTTAGATGTGTCGCTCTTTTGTTCTCTGTGGGTGCAATGCCATAGTTTTTTTTAACAATTGTTTTAAAGAAATACGTTTTTTAGCAACAATTTTCTCTATCACTTTTTTTTACCTCATCCCAATAATCCTTATTTTTCAAAAATTCTAGCAAAGGTTTGCTTTCATGTTGAATTCTACTTGGAGAGAGTTCTTATTTGCAAAAAAACTTTCTTTAATGACATTGTATGGTTCATATTGTTAATAGCTATCAACATCAAAATGTTTTTTTTTTTAAATTCCATGTGGCATACTAAGTGTTATTCTTTCAAATTTAAACCCTCCACATAAAAAAGGTAACAAAGAAAATATGTTCTTCCTTTTCTAACTATCAAACTAGAGTTGATCTATACTCTGCATATTTCATACACATTCTAATGCAAAAACCCTCTATGTCACATGTATTGGAATTTTTTAGGGTTCTTCTCCTTATCCATAAAGCCTTAAAACAATATATTCTTCCATGAGGAACCAACCATCCAATTGTATTTTAGGTCCCAGTATAATGCAATCTCTACAAGAATCAAGAAATATTGGCATTGGAGTGTTTGTAATTGCATGATACATTGGTGCCAAAATAAATCTAAAAAATGGTTGTAGTTCCTTTTTATCATGCATCCTTATCTTAGTGGTCCATTCATGTGTTGGACAGACTGTTCTCGCCTCATCAGTCTTA
Organism: Thuja plicata; assembly: GCA_018584345.1. Taxonomy (NCBI): domain Eukaryota; kingdom Viridiplantae; phylum Streptophyta; class Pinopsida; order Cupressales; family Cupressaceae; genus Thuja; species Thuja plicata. The sequence goes on from MU228140.1 coordinate 895,798, forward strand.
TACACTTGCATTTGAAGCTTGTTGGTCTTGAACGTTCCATGATATTTTACTAGAAGAAGATGCCACATGTAGGTTGTGAACCTAAATTTCTTAGAGGAACCTATTTTAAACATTTCAAATTATTTGTGCATGGATTAAACAACATGCTCAAAAAAATTATACCTAACAAGATGCTTAACACAATCATATTATATACCATTTTAAGGAGTCTTCAACCCACTTCCCTATTATTTTCCAATCCAAGGGAAAATGTTAGCATGAAAATGGTATCCTAAACCCACAACACAAATATATCAACTTTATAAGGAGGCTTATGATTTTGATCCAATTGGATATCATCCATTGTTATAGCTTTGAGAATTTTTTTTTTCCCTCTTCATTGATTCCTTCATAATCATAGGAAAAATTTTCTAGGTCAATGTGAATGTTTGAGTTTGTAAAATCTTATGCTGCAAATCCTAAGTCCAACAAACTTTTAAATTCTTCCTCGGTAATGGATACAATTTCATTTTGGACACTTTTATTAATAATTACTTTTCTATTTTCATCATAATTTTGGGTGCAGACCATGACAATTTTTAGGAAAGGGAAAACCTTGGGTAACATCATGCGTCCCAATCTAACATCCTACACTACAGTTTTATTTATGTTTTGTCTTAACATTTTTTCATAGATAATTTGGTGTATCTTGCCCCTTGCATCCTTATTCTCACATGAAAATCTAAGTTATGTGGTTCGCCTACCATGGATTACAAAATCATAAATATCATGGTATTCATTAGTGAAATATAGGGTTTTAACTAGTTGGGTATAGTCTATTTTCTTGTTTTTTTGCCTTTCCCCATCATTGGTGGCCTAGTATAGTAGTGGTAGTATACAGGATTGAAAATCTAAACCCTTAGCCCCTAATTCTAGAATCTAAACTATGAGATTAAAAAATTAAAAAAAAAATGGGAAGTAGGTGTCCCTAATTTTACCCAAAAATTGAAATTGAAATGATGAATAAATAGATTGGCGTAGTGATATAGTCAAGCTCAGAGGAACCAATAAAGGATTGTCCAAACTTGCAGCCAACAATAAGACAATAGTGGAAACTCAACAACATAGAGATATAACAACTTATATCAATTCATATTATCTCAAATTCCAATTACATGCAACATACCGGGATGTAAGGCCTTCCCGGTTAGGGCCAAAACAAAACATCAACAAGATCTTGTAGGATCCACCTTCACCAATCTACCCTATAGCTAAGTGGAAGAAACCATATCTAAACTTATGCTTGCAAGCCACCAAGAAATCTTACAATTCTTTATCCTATCCACTTACTACTGTCTACTCATAAATTTCTACCTCCTTCTGAATGATGCCTAAAAAATCAACCTAGACTCTCTTTTATACACACAACCACAAGTCGGCTTGTAAACAATTATTAAATGACCCAATTGGCCATACAATCCATGAAGAACAAATATTAAATGAGCTAGTCGGATGCAAATAACCACCAAATACATAGAAGAAAACACCAACTCAGATTTAGGTCCCCACAAGATCTAATGCCACAAATTCACATGCCTTGGAACTCAGTACGATCCCAATGACCCCAAAAAATTATGGATGCAATCTCCAATGCTTGCCAAATACACCAACACAATTTGGTGAACTCCAACAACCAGTCGGTAAACAAGAACACTGAGACCCAGACCACTCAGTCAAAGGAACAACCAAGTTGAACACATTGAGCAGACACCACTGAGTAATACGCTATCAAGAAAGACACCATCGAGAAGAATATCACCCAACTGAACATCGAGTCCAAACATTACCAAGTAGTGTAGCACCGAGCACCACCAAGTCTTCAATTGAGTTTACTACTAAAACCAAAGTCAAACCAAACATGTTTTTGGTGACACAGGATTAACAACTACCCTAGGATTCTCCTACATCACATATATAGACTCTATTGCATTCCTCAATCTCAATTTTGAATCTCCTTAGTTATCTGGTTAGTCCAAAGTCCAATCTCCCTTAATTTCAAGAGCTTCCTCAAAGGGAATGTCCATGGGTATTTTTGGGTCTCATCGTGGACATCACTCAACGCTTTTATTTATTCACTCTGATATGTCACACATGTCTCTTTTCTAGAAAAAAACTGTATATTTTTTTTATCCTTTAGAACTTTAGCCCAAAATAGAGAGTATATTGATCTATGATCATTCTACAATCATAAAATTGATTTTAGTTAATTAAGTATACAATCAAGTAAATTTAATTAAATTTCTAAATTTCACTAAAAAAATAATGGGTATCTAAGGGTCTCATAGGTTTTTTGGCCTCGTGGACATTTGTCATTACTAAAAGATTCCTTTCATTCATTCACTCTGATACATGTCTCAATTCTGGATACTTTTTGTAAAACTTTGTTTCCTTGACAACTTTATCCTGAAATAACTAATTAAGTATATTCCTAAGTCAATTTAGTATATTTACTATCCTAAATTGTAAGAGCCTATAATTAGATGCTCAATTAGGCCCCATTTTGGTGTTCTCTAGATTTCATGTCCATTATGGTCGATCCAGCCCTGCACCGCCTAAATTTGCAACTTTCTTTACATCTTCTTGACTCCAAAATTCAATTTTATGCTCTTTTGGTGAGAAAATGATGCTCGTACTCTTCTTATGAAGAGGACACCCACACAAACCTCTTCCCCTATTTTTTCTCTAGAATTTGAGATGGGGGCCTGTCTCATTGGTTTAGTGAGATATCTAAATTCACATTGGCCTCCTTTGATTTTTGAGATTTGAAATTTAATGAGAGGTATAAAATAAAACTATCTCTCCTCATTTTGGTAACCAAGATCATGATTTCAAGAGCTCTGCTATAATTTTGCATCCAAGTATTCAAGATCAACTTTTTAAGCATTCCTCAAGCATCCAAGACATATTTGAAGGCAATATTATCCATTCTAGAAAACTTCTCTCACATGATAGCCAAGTAGAGGATACCTCAATCAAGAAAGAAGATCCTTGGTCTATCCACTTGAATTCATCCATCCATTCTTCAAGGAAAGAGTCAATCAAGCACAACAACATTGGAGATATTTGAGGAGTATTCACAGATCTATTCATTTGTGAAAGACATACTTGATTCTTCTTTAAATTCAAAAATTCAAAGTCAACATGCAATTGTATTCAAGAAACATACAAGCATCTTCATAGGCATCACAATATCAATATTGGTTTATGGAGGTATATGTAATTACAAAGTAGATCTAATATTTACTTTACATTTATATGCTTTCCTTTCATGTGATTTCATTTCTATTTCAAGGTTGATTCCTCAACCAAGGTTTGACTAAAGAAAACCCCTTTCTACCCAATATTTTCCCTATTTTTCTGTGTACGGGAATATGTGACATTCACGTTGCTTTGGATCTAGAAAGTATAGTACCTAACAGATAGTCTACAAATGATTTATGTCAAGAGCATTAGGAATAGGATGCTCCAAGCAACCTCTTCCCTACAAAACTACATCAAACTAAAATCGTAGGTTAGTGGTGTTATCTTGTTTATATTTATGTTACCTCTACAATGTTGTTTGTTTTTTGTCAATCTGTATATTCTGTAACTTATCATTTTTGCATATTTTGTTTCCTCTCTTGCATTAGTCAATCATTTGTCCCTAATAAATTATAATATATTTACACAAAAATAAAGGATCATTGCACTCTTCTAGCGCTTAAGTCCTACTTGGGCCTAGTAGGTTATCTTCCTTCTGATTGTGCAATAATAAATAATTGGTTAGATGTTGCACTAGAGAACCACTCTACAACCCCTTGTTGTTTGCCTAAACCCATCTATTATTTTCTTAATTTACAATATATAATTAAGTATGGTCGTTTAAATTGATAATTATTAATGATAAAGTCAAAGTATAGTTATAGTTGATTTCCAATATTTCAATTAAAATCTTGTGCACCAATTTAATCAAACCCCCAATATTTTGAATGTTTGTCTTGGTATCAATCTTTGGATTTTTCACTTAACCACAATGTAACCATGTTTTCCAATTTATTTCACTTGTTTTCATGTGTGCAAATATGGACCTTCACTTAAATAAATTACTAAAATTCTCAACATTTAATTAAACCCCAACCTTGAACATTTATAGGATATAGGCATCGACATTGAATTTCCATCATTTAAGAACATTTCAATATTTTCACCATTTTGATAAATCACAATTTTGAGCACACATTGTATGACCTCATTTTCCACCCTCTTCCCTTAGTGCACATGAGGTATAGCTGTGGATTTTAAATAATTAATCAAATTTTAATATTTCCTTGCAATATTACCTTGGGCACACTATACTTAATTAACTATAACTCATTCACTCTAACGTCTCTATTCTAGATACTTTTTGTAGAACTTTGTGTCCTTCACAACTTCGGCTTGAAATAGAGCTTATGCTATTGATCTAAAATTATCCAATAGTATTAAATTTATTATAGTTTAGTATGTATAGTCAATTAAGCATACAATTACGTATAATTAATTAATGATAAATTCAAAGCATAGTTATAGTTTATATGAATGATGAGAGAATTTGATTTGGATAATGAATATTATAAATATAAATTATACAATTATTATTTTATTTTTTGTTTGATTGATTTTTTAAGTTGCTGTTAATACTCAAAGAAGTATGTATGTATATTTGAATTAGTTGATGGTTATACTTATATATCAAGTATACTTGAATATTACATATAATAATGTTATTTATCTTTAATAAAATATATCTAATATAAAATATTAGATATTTTGTATAATTTTTTTATCAGTAACAATATAATTTTATTAATAGATAAATAAAGGTTTACATAGGATTTACAATAAGATCATCAAACCATAACCAAAAGGATGACCAACCATCCATAGAACTATCTTCAACTAAGGAAACATCACATGCTAACTCCTATTACCTAAAAATACATCATTATAACAAATTCTATACAAAGCCTTAATAATGGATTCACTACCAAAAACCAAAGCATGATGCTTCAGACATATTAAACTCACCCTGATCGACCTCATTCATCTCGGTTGTCTGCCCAAGCTCACATTTGTCATGTTGGTTCCTGAAAAGGTTTTACACTATTAAGATACGAGTGCACTCTTCAATACATTCTATAGAGAATCCAACTCGAATGCTCAAAGTCTTAAGAGGGCTGGACCAACTAACAAGGATAGTGAATTATCCCTCTACACTTTAGGTTCTAAAAAACCTAGGGGGTGTTAGTTGTATTTCTAGTTTTGTAGTCTGCCCAGCAAAATTTTGAAATCCGCAGTCATTTCTATGCTCAAAAGTTGAAAATCATGTCTGAAATTGTTTAAATATCTCTGCAAATAATGGTTTTAAGCCACAAACCTAGTGAAATATGATAAAAAACCTAAATCCTAGGTTTTCTTCTATTCAAAAATGGCTAAAATCCCTAATATCACAGTCATGTTTCTATTTTGAAGTTACTTTTTCGTAACTTAAGTCCTTAATAAATCATGTGCTTTTAAGTGTTGTCGCTTAGTCTTGTAAAGCCAAGAGAATATTCCATTATGTTTAGAGACTTAGCAAAAAGGCTTTATCACGTTATCTCTTGATGGAAAAGAACATACCTCAGATGTAATGAGACTTGGCGACAACCATTCATCTTAAGTCAGATCCAATGGTGGTCGGGATGTCTCGTAATAAACTCCGCAGTTAGAAAATTATTCAGCGACACAGTTATTTCAGTCATGAAGTCTCCTGAACAAACCTGAGTTAGATGTTAGTTTCAGTATTAGTGTTGTCACTTAGTTGCGGAAGAAATCAATAGTTAAGTTAAAATTCATGAGACTTGGTGACAACCATTAGATAAAAGAAGATCCAACGGCAGTCGGGAGGCCGCTATAAAAGTTTAAAAAGTCAAAAGTGATTTGACAATTAGGAGACAAAAGGATAATGAAACACGTGTTTATCAGTCATGTAGTCTCTAATAAAAGTTTAAAATGAAGAGTACATCTGGCGACTTGGAGATAGTGGTCGTGTAGTCTCATGAAGAATTAGGTCTTGCTTTGAAAATCTGGAGACTCAACGCAGACCATCAGATGTAGATGTAAGAAGATCAATGGTAGTCAGGTTATCTCCAGATCAAAGTAATAAGTGAAAATTAATTCAGAAATTAAGAGATAAAGGTATATTCATGGTGTCTCCAAATAAACTATGAGTCAAAAGGTTTGTTCGGTGACAAGGAGATTCCACCGTTGCCAAGTCTCTGAAAGGAAACCAAGGTTAAAGATCAGCTGTTCAGAAGCTTTTGTCATGGAGTCTCCAAAAGAATATGGGCTAAGAGATTTCATCTAGCAACAAGTATATTAAATAGTCATGAGGTCGAAAGGAGCATAACCAGAGTTTGAAACAAAGACTTTTCTTTGGCACCAGGATGTACAGTTGCTAGCCAATGGAATTTCAAAAATTTATGACAAGTGTGTTGAAAAGTAGCTGAGCTGTGTGAGAGATAGCCAATCAAATTGAGTTTGGATCCTATTTGACTATAATATGGGTTTTTATCAAAAAGTACTCATTCACATTTGATTTCCTATCACTTTCAGAGGCTACGGCTAGAACAGAAATTGATTTCATAGTATGAAGAATTGAAGGCAGAAGTGACTAAATCGCAATTGTGTGAATTATGAATTGATGATTCAAGAATAAATAAGGGTTACCGTTAATCATTGTTTCTTACCAAGAGTTTATTGTTTTCAGAGCAAGAATTTTCTAAGTAATTAGTGTATGCAAAAAAAAGAGCTTCTTGGATTTGCAAAATGAAACAAGCCAATTTTCAGCCTAGAATTTGAGGAATTTGAGTGGTTATCAGTACTCCAGAATAAATCAAGTGATTCACAGTTGAAAGTGTGTAATTTGGAGATAGATTTGTCTCAATATCGGTAAGATAAGTTGGAGCAAAACTATAGGAAATATGAGTCAGGCAATGAGAATGGCTTCTACTAGCAGAAGAAATGGTGATGCAGAAGATGACATGAAAGGGAAGCGTAACTACTCAGATAAATTTATCACTTTGTTGCCAGGATCCAGTCAAAATAGAAAGGTAAATGCCGATAATCTTGTAGATGATTTTCAATACATTAGGGATGCTAAAACTCTAGGCTCTTATGGTTATTCCCTTTTTAATTAATTTTATAAAAATAGTGATGAAGGTGTGCCAATTTCAAACCCATGGACCTATGGACTAGCCAAATTAATAGTCCCTGATATATATATAGATGCTGATTTTATTTAAGAAATGGACAGTAGGTATGATTCCCTAACCAAGACTATAAAAAGGGATGATGGGAAAGCCCTAGTAACCCTAGATAGGAACTCATTCATGAAGGCATTCAATGTATATCATCCAATGGCTACAGAGATAAATTTGAAGAGTTTAGAGAACATGTATACAAGAGATTCTGGCATTGCATCAAAACTGATCTAGGAATGTCATGTGCCTAGAAGCATGAAGAATTACATAGCACCTATCCTAGGGACTGCTCCCTACTACTACAAGGACTTAAACTTCTATATGAATTACATTTCATATGCATTGTGCAAAGTGTTGGGAAAGGATGGAGGGCCTGCGAGAATAACCTCAAACATCCTTATGATGGTCCTAGATATGCAGAGCCCTCATACTAGCACAAAATTTAATTATCTTTAGTATATAATTGACAAAATGCATCAAGGGTTTATTGACATCTAGAATAAGGAGAAAGACCCCAAATTCATGCATTATTCCATATTAATTTATTTAATTTTGTACTACAATTTCCTCTAATGAACTGCCAGTATTTGAGGCCTCAGAGGTTTCATCAGAATCATGCCAACCCCATATATTTTTGGTTGAGAGTGTGGAAATACACCTCAAAGGAACAAGAATTATATGCTTTTGAGAACTGGATAGTATATCCAATACTTAAGTGTCTAGGTGTAGATAAGACTAGGCTTTTAGTAAAGGTACTACAACTACTAAGGCCATGCCAATATGTTGATAAGTGGCCAGGAGACCACAACTGGGGGGATTTATACTATGAGAAGAATTTACCACTAATCAGGGTGTATTGTTGTACTCACCCACCCCATGTTCTACCATTCCATGTGCCACCCAGGAATGCCACAATGGAGTTTATTAGACAGTTGATTTTGATAGACAAGGAGCACCTGGCTCCTCATAGGAAGGGAACATTCACCCCCAAATAGTTTAGAATTTACAATTTTGCAATTGGTAAAAGGGTAGCAGATCTAGTGAATAATTGGATGAGCCATTATAGAATGAATGTAGTTCTGTATAGGTACATTGACATAGAAGGCTTTATACTGAGTGCTAAGAAGCTCCTAACACCCACCATTCCTTATAAAAAAGAACATGAGGAATGTATGGAGGAAGACCTCATTAGGAATATACTGGAGGATGAGGAGGTCAATCAAAGGGTTGACAAGTTTACTAAATTAATGGACTTGGAGAGGCAAGTGAAGAGAAAAGGCATCTATTTGGGGGGTTTCTTCCCATATTTTCCATATTTGAAAAGGATTGATGCCATGGTTGGGTCCTATAATATGTTGTGCAATCAACTTGAAGATGCACTTGTAGTAACAGAAAAGGGCCATAAAGGGCAATCATCATTAGAGTATGATGAGGACAGTGATGAGGAATATTCAATTCCTAGCTCCCCTCTAGTAAATCAGCCATTTGTTGAAGAACATGCAGCTAAGGGAGATAATATAATTGACCTAACAGAGGTCCCAGAAATAGAGGTCATTGATGAGCCCCCACCAAAGAAATAAAGAATAGAGACAAGGGAGCCATCACATGATAAGAAGAAAGAAAAGAAAAAATATAGAATTGGTGCTCTTATCACTACTGATAGATCTTATTACCATCAACTTAGGAAGCATACAAGAGAAGGAAAAAATCTGTAGAAAGATGATGAAGAGGAAATAGAAATACCTCTTATGACATGCACTGATGAGAGATTGTTGCACCAAGATGAATTTTTAAGTGATGATAATTTCATCAAGACCAAAGAGTTTAAAGATTTTCTCATCTGAAACAACTAAAAGCAAGTAGGTGCACAACTATAGTTGGTAGGTGGAGATCCAGTGACAAGTGAGGCTTTGAAAATATTGCAGGATTATGATCTTGATTCAGAGCAGATCACACCAGAGGAACCAAGGAAACTGGTAAAATCTAGTGGGATGTTATTGGTAGAAGGATGTGATTTGGCCTTTGCCTTCATAATAGACCGGATAAGAAAGCAACGTGATGTCAAGTTGTCATCAGAAATACAGGTTGGGGAAATGATAAGAGGATTTGGATACAATCCAAAATCCTAGGCCTTAGCAATGTGGAGCTTAGCTCCAAAATATCAGAAGCCATCCTTGTTAAACATACAAGAGAAAATGGAGGGGAAAAAGATTGTTTGGTCTGTTCAAAGCACATGAGACTTGGAGATTTCCCAATTTCTCACCCATTTTGCATAGTTGCATGAGGCTAAGACTATCCAAATGTCTGAAAGATTTGATAAATTGGCTAGTGAAACTAGTGACATATTCAAGGACAGGGAATTGGTTCTAATAAAGATTAAGGCACAAGAGAAGCTGATTGTAGAATTAACACAAAAACTGCTAGATATGCCTGAGGTTTCCCCTACAGAGCACAAAGAGTGAAAGGATGCGAAGACTTAGATAGAGGAAATAGAACATTCTGCAACAGAAACATGGCAAAGGGTTAGTGAGAGAAACAATGTTGTTTTGGGTGCACTAAATGAAATTTTTCAACATAGGATCAATATAATAAAGGATAAGATAGACATAGTATATGGTGTCTATGGAAAATTTCCAGGCTTGCAAGTTGAAGTCAACATTTTTGTTTCAATTTTGAACCCATATTATGCAACATGGTTAGGGAGAAAAATATTGTTTGAAAGGTTGGCATCTTTGCAACCACATAAATCAGATTTGCCAGAGGTAGTAACCCAGGTTGGGGTTGAGATAGAACAGATAGGAACAACCTTGACCTTTTTCAAAGGCAGGGGTAATCAGATTGAGGCAAGGTTAAATATGTTTGGGCCTAATTATAACAGATTTGTGCCTCCAATCAGATTAGCGGACAATCAAATCAAGCTACTAGGGGTATGGGGCTTATAATTTGACACCGTGTTGCCTAGTAAAGAGGTATATGTTTCTAAAAAGGATGAATTGGATATGGAAAGATATAATAAGATTCTAGATGAAGCAATTAAGGTAGAAACAAATTGAAATAAATTCATTACATATGTCAAGAGTATCACAGATGCCAGGTGGAAAGACAGAAGACCCAGTTGGAAAACATATAGAGCTTTGAATGGCCAAAGGAAGAAGATGTTACAAAATGAGATGTATTAACAAAGCCCAAGAAGAAAAATACTGTCACTGTTGACCTAGACATTATGGATGAAGAATAGGACACATGGCACCTATTCTTTGAGCACAAGGAGGTTAGATATCTTAAAGACTAGTGTAGGTTAGCCTATAATGGAAGTCACTAGATCTCGATACAAATATCAAAAGCTATCCTAAACATATATAGACAAAGGAACCAAAGATCACAAGAAGACAAAGACAAAATTAGATCTTATTCTTCATTATTGTCCATCCATCGCTTGGTTCTTTCCTATCTTTTGTCTTTTATATATTTTAGGGTTAGGTCTTAAAATGATCCAAAGCTTGTTGCATACTTAATTCTTAAGGTTTCCAAGATGGTTTTAGCCTATAAATAGAGATTATTGTAATATTTTTAAAGATGATGGAATATAATTACAAGGCAGCCTACTACAATTTTATGTGAGCCTTTGTAATTTTTGTCTATTGAATGTATTTTGAAGCAGTTATACATTAATAAAATACATCACAATCTCTTTTTTATATCTTGTGTTGTCTCTTTTATTTCTATTCAAGATTTTATGTGTTTATTTGTAAGGCATTTAAATACATCAACTGCAAGGTAGTTGTGCAGTCATTTGTGAGGTCCTTTAAGGAAGGAGTAATTCTTTCATATGATTCCAAGAAGCTAAATATTGATGTTTAAGATCTGATGAACAAAGATATGAGAGTGAATGGATAGTTTGTAAGGCTTTCTATCTAGGTTGAAATTATTTTCATTAGTCACCTAATTGTGGATTTGCATTCAACATTGACTTTGTAGACCATAGGATCAGGCACTGGTTTATAGTTTTGCAAGTAATTGTTCAATCATACAACATTTAAGAACAATTATTCAATTACATTAATTTTATAAGAAAGTATACATTCATAAGAAATTGTACTTAGAGAGTATACAATTCAGTTTGTTGATTCCTTTAAGAGAGAATCAAATAGGTTAACCCTCCTATGTTCTAAGAACTATAAAAGGAAGAAGGATGAGAATCCTTATTGCATTACTATTAGCTATTGTCAAGATAATGGTTTGGCTTATTAATATTTGTATCAGATTATTCACAGTCATTTGCATAGTTATTTACTTATTGGTATAGTAAAATGCATTCAAAAAGTTAGTAAGAAGACATATTCCACTTTAAAAGTACTGTAAGATCAGTAATCATTTAAAGGTAATGCCTGCGTGAGTCAGTGGATATCAATAAAGGAGGATCATATCCAAATCCTCATCAATTAGGATTTTATTTCATATAGAATATATGAAATATACAAGAGAAAGAATTCATACTAGTTTTAAAAGATATTTTCAAGAAAAATCCCTAACAAATTGGTGACTCTGCTTGGGAATTTTAAGTAAAAACTTGAAAAGAACTTTTAAGGAATCTCTGGTGTGTTCAAAAGTTGAATCAAGCAAGAGTTGAGTTTTTGTCAGTTTAGGTCATTCTAGTAGTATTCATATTTCCCAAGATTTTATTGGGTGATGACTCTAAAAGAAAATCTCTATAATCAGTGTATGAAGTAAAACAATTTTACAAATATGAATACTAGGTCAAGAGTGAGAGATAATCCCGAAGTTGAGTTGGACAGTGGGATCCAAACTACTTCAAAAACTAATTTATCTTGGAGAGAAAAGAGGAACCAAGAAAATATTAGTAACTCTACTCAAAGAAATGAAGAAGGAAACACTAGAAGGAATGATACCAATCAGTCTAGTCGTGAGGTCAATACCTCAGAAAATGAAAATGCCCCAGAACTTGGACTAGAAACCTATGGAGTCACTACCACTTCTAGTGAGAGAGAAGGAACTAACACAATTAGCTCAGGCTCTGAAGTTCCTTCTGATGAGCTTGTAGAGGAAGAAAGAATCCTCATAAAACAACTAGCCCTTATTCAACAAATGAAAAGGGAAAAGGAGCATAAAAAGAAAAAGCATGAGAAGAAAGATGTCAAAAAGTTTAGGAGAAGATCTTTGAGACATCAAGCTGCAAAAAATTTTGAGAGGTCTTGCAGAGACTAGGAGACTCCAAACACCCACAAATATTTAGGTTCTCAAGCCTTTAAAGATAAAGGGAAAAATAAGATTGCAGAAATGAAGTTGAGGAACCAAAAAATCACAAAAACCTGACCGAGCAAATGTCTAAACTAGACATTGATCTTGAAAAAATTAAAAAAGAAAGAGAAACTATGGCCAAGATGCTTGAGAAAGTTGAAGTTGAAGTTGCTACTATAGAGATGAAGAAGAAAATTGACTTCTTACAAGCCACTACAATCTCTTTTTCTGATACAGAGAATGCTACAACATCAAGAAACAAAGCTTCTTATTTCAAAGACCATAGAAAATTATTTGCTCCTAAAGATACAGAAAAATTCCAAAGGAGACATCTTCCTATAGAAAGGTACAAAATTTTTTATTTCTTTGGAATTCCAGGTTACCCTAATGCAATACCAGAAGATATTGGAGAAAAACTTCCAAAATTCTTAGGAAATAATGTTGTAAGTTGTGAAGAACATTTAAGAATATTTTTTGATGTTATAGATGATTTAAATATCAATCATGAAGATGTCCTTATGAAGTTATTTGTTCAATCTCTAGTAGAATATGCTAGGGAATGGTTTAGGATTCTATCTCATGGTTCTGTAGGAACAATGGATGAACTGATTGATCTATTCAAGGATCAATATGGTGATAAGACTAATGAAGGATTTTTTCTCAATGAATTCAACAATATAAGGAAGAACTCAAAAGAAGAAGTAACTGAGTTTAATACAAGATTCTAGCGATCTATGCATAAGTTGTTTCAAAAGATGAAGTTAGATCAAATGGTATGTCTTGCTACCTATCTCAATGATTTTGATTCAAAAATGGGTTATTCACTTAGAGATAAGAATCCAAGAACTCTAATAGAAGCCTACAAAACAACTGTAAATATAGATATGAATAGGAGGATATCAGGAAAATTGGATAAAAGAGATGATCCATGCTTTACTAGGAGTATTCAAAAAGAACCTGAATACAGAGAGTATTAAGCTCCACATAATAACAGACAATCCCATAATAATAACTATAACCCACAAAATAGGATGGAAAATTAACCCTATGGTACCCAGTTCATGGATGGTAAGCCTATTGCTCCACCAAGGAAAGAAAAACCTGAGAATAGGACTCCTGATCCCCTACATAAAAATACTATTCACATGTGTAATGATGATTTCTGGTGTGAGGCCTATGAGGCACCACACAATCCTGATTTTTGCATTGTTTCCTTAGATTTAAAAGCAAATTTAGAACAAGAAAAAGATGAAAATGAGTTATGTGATTATAGTATGAATAATGCTTATTCATGTCATGATATGGATTCTGATGAGGAGATTGAAAATCATGACATATATGGCTCGCAAGGTAGAATGGAAGTTCATCATAAACAAATCTTGTCTGATAGTGAAGAGGAAGATAGGGTTGATCACATAAGGTGTTATGCCCAAAATAGTCAGGAACCCTCAGTAGTGAGAAACACCTCTAATGAGGAAAAAGCCAAAATCACTGCTAATTTGGTGAACAAAGAAAGAAATAACTATCACCTAAGAAATAGAGTTGTGGGCAATGTTGGTAGTCAGCCATCAGGCATCTTCATAAAAGAAAATATAAAAGATGCCAAATATGTACCAAAGAGAGATGGACCTGGGGAAAATGCAAAAAAAACCTAAGGTCAAGATAGTGAACAAAGCTAATGAACCAAAAGATGTACATGTAGAAAAGGCTAAAGTGCCATAGGCAATTTCTTCCTCCCCTAGAGTTGAAAATAAGAAATCTAAGAAGGAAGAACCTTCTGTGAATATTCAGATAGAGGAGAATAATATTATTGTAGAAAAACCTAAAACTTATGATGTAAAATATACCCTAGTGGATATGGGACAATGTTTATCTCAGATGACTGTGAAGGTCCCATTCCTAGAGATGATGAGAATAAAAGAACACAAAGAGAAAGTTCTTTCAGTGTTGAATAATGTATCACCAGTAAAACCTCAGAAAACATAACATATTGAAAAGAAACTCAACAAGGGAAAGGAGCCTGAAGGGATTGATTTCTAAGATCCCTCAAATTTACCTTAATACAAATAAATTTGCAAGGGTTGTTGACCCCTTTTTCTTAAGATTGGTAATAAATGGAAAAATGCTCAAAAATTGCATGATAGATTCAGGAGCATCCAATATAGTCATGCCTGCAGAAATCATGAGATCCATGGGTTTGCAAGTAGATACTCTTCATGGGAGGTTTCAAGCAATGGAATCAAGAGAAATCCCTATTGTTGGAACCATTGAAGCCTTACCTTACAAATTAGCCGTATGCCCAGATACAAATTTGACTATGAGTGTACTGGTGGTTCATATTCCACCACATTATGGCATGTTGCTGTCCAAAAAATGGAGTGCTTCAATGGGGGGTAGTATTTAGTGTAACTTGTCCTATGCCACTTTAAATATAACTAGAAATAATGTAAAGGTGTCTAGAGAGGGAAGAACACCTCATATGATAGAATTGCATGAGGATACAAATATTAATTATTGTGTTGATATTGACATGGAAAATTTTAGAATCAAAAGGAGTGCTCACCAATGTGAAAATGTTGATCCTTTGGTGAAAGAATTGACTACACAAAGTGATGGTTTATGGAAAATGTATTTTGATGGGTTCTATTCAAAAGAAGGATCAGGGTTTGGAGTTCTACTTATATCTCCATTAGGTACCACATACAAATATTTTTTACTGCTATCTTTTCAGTGTACAAATAATACAATAGAATATGAAGCTTTGTTTCTAGGGCTAGACATTGCTACTAAACATGGTATAAAGTGTTTAAAAGTTTATGGTGACTCAGAGTTAGAAGTAGCCCAAGTAAGGTCCAAATATGCTGTGAAGAATGATAGACTAAAAATGTATATGAATGCTATTTTGGACCAAATATAAATTTTTAATGCCTTCAATATAAATTGGATAGAAAGGTCTAAATAAATTATGGCAGATTTCTTAGCTAATGTTGCTTTGAAAACTGATGATTTGACCTTAAATAGGGTATCAATTGTTGAGGTTAAAATAAGACCAGTTGTCCCTGAAAAATATTTACAACTTGCAAGTATTTCAAGATGACCAAGATATCCTTAGATTTCTTCAAAGCCTTGATCATTATGAAGACCAGCAAATAGATTGCAATAATTTACTTGAGGTCATTGATGGTAAAGATTGTATACTGGGGGATGAGGTTATCCAACTAAGTTATAACTAGATTCCTAAGGGTTTGGTAGAACTAGAGGCATTGTTTACTAATCAGAGTGAACATACATCATGAATAAGCAATGCCAAAATTGAGGATCTAGAGGAGATAAATTTGGGATCACAGACCACTCCTCAAATAGTTTATATTGGAAAAGGACTGGATTCTCATGTTAGAACCAACCTAATAAAATTATTGAGAAAACATGAGCATGTTTTTGCATGGTCATATGAAGACTTAAAAGCTTATAGAGAAGACCTTTTCTAGCATGAAATCCCACTCAAAATAAATGTAAAACCATTCAGACAAAAATAGAGACCCATTAATACACTGTTGGCTCCCAAGATGCAAAAAGAGTTAATGAAATTAAAGGATGCTAGAATTAACTAGCCTATCAGACATTCAACCTGGGTTTCTAACCTAGTACCAGTGAGAAAAAAGAATGGTGATATAAGACTATGTGTTGATTTCAGAAATATGAACATTGCTTCTTTGAAAGACAATTATTCTCTACCAAATATGGAAGCAATGTTGCATAAGGTTACTGGTTGTGAATTGTTATCAATAATGGATGACTTCCTAGGCTACAACCAGGTACTTATAAAAGAGTTGGAACAATTTAAGACTGTATTTACTACTCCATGGGGAACTTATGTATATGTCTGAATGCCCTTAGGATTAATAAATGTAGGAGAAATTTTTCAGAGAGCAATGGATATAGAATTTAAAGATTTTATTGATCTATTCATGGTTATCTACCAAGATGATTTCACTGCATTTTCTAAGAAAGTAGGGGATCACCGTGAACATCTAGGGAAAATTTTCAACAAAGCTTTAGAATATGGTGTTTCACTAAACCCTAGAAAATGTCCTTTTGCAGTCACCGAAGGAAAGTTACTGGGACATATAGTGTCCAAAGATGGAGTAAGGGTAGACCCTGAGAGAATATAAGCTATCTGAAAGTTCACTGCTCCTAAGAATATAAAAGGTGTGCAATCTTTCTTAGGAAAGATTAATTTTACTAGAAGATTTATTTCCAATTTTGCTGAAATTGTCAAGCCAATTATCAAGTTACTAAAGAAAGATGCAAAGTTCCAGTGGAATGAAGAGGATTAGTTAGCCTTTGAGAAAATCAAGCAAGCTGTACAAGAGGCTCCTATTTTAAAATCTCCTGATTACAGTAAGCCCTTTTCTTTGTTATCGTTTGCATCTTTTCATACTATCTCTGTTGTTTTACTATAGAAGGATGAGGAGGGATTTGAACATCCAATTTCATTCTTTAAAAAATCTCTCCAAGTTGCAGAGATGAACTATGAAATGGTGAAGAAGCATGCATATGCATTGGGAAAAGTTGTTAAATCATTTAGACCCTACCTATTTTGTGCCAAATTTATTGCATATTGTGTGTGTAAGATTACACCTTCATGAAATTAGGATCAATAACAAAAACTCTCTGGAAAGAAAATACAATTTAATCTAAGAATTGAAGTTAAACCCATGACATCTCATGGTTCTCTATCTAACATTTGTTAAGAGAGCTCTTAGCCTTAATCTCTCTCAAGGACAATCCTAGAATGAGAAAAATTGATAAACATGCTCTAATCTAGCTCAAATTCTCAAAGATATGTGTGCTTTCTATTCAA
This sequence comes from Thuja plicata, assembly GCA_018584345.1. Taxonomy (NCBI): domain Eukaryota; kingdom Viridiplantae; phylum Streptophyta; class Pinopsida; order Cupressales; family Cupressaceae; genus Thuja; species Thuja plicata. Next base: position 913,219 of record MU228140.1, read on the forward strand.
ATGATCATGATTCATGCTATGAAATCAACAAATGCTTCTCAAAATGATGCTCTAAATGCTATGTAAATGCTAAAATACTATTAAATGCTCTCAAATGCTCTCCAAATGCCTATAATAAGGATGCTTTTCTCTTGAATTACTTGGATCCCTAAATACAAAGAAAATGGCTTGTATTTATAGCAATTTCCCAAGGGTAGGGGGTAGAGTGAATTGATCATGGTCAAGCCTTGGTTGAGTAAAAATCTTTGAGGTGATTTCAAATGGAGGGAAAATTAAA
>MU228140.1:913545-937966 GCA_018584345.1 Thuja plicata
TTGAAAGAAATTAGGAATTATTTAATTCAATCATTTAATTAATTTAGCCATGTAAGGGTGAATGGGTTGGATTTGATTTTTGATTTAAACTATACAATTAATTGATTAAAATCAATTGCATAATTTGTTTAATCCATTTTAGGCTTGAATTTAATTATTCGATTTCATGATTATTTAATCCTTTGATTTAATTTGACTTTTGTCCACTTTGCTTGATAAATGTCCATTTGATTTGATTTTTATGCATTTTAATGCATTTTGATGAGATTTGGGGAAATTGGCTGAGATTTATAAATTTGATGTTTAAGATACACCTGGTCAAATTTAGGTGTCTACAAATGCCCCTCTTTGAATTGATGTGCAAAGCGCATTGATTCAAAGAAAACTTGATGTCCTGATCATTGATTTGATGCTGATTGCTGATTGATGCAAAATCTAATGTTGATTTGATGCGAAACTCTGATATGAAACCCTGATGTGAAACTTGATGCAGAATGCCCCACTGATAAAGTTTGAATTTTTAATGCCCCATATTTGATGAAAAATGTGATGCAAAAACCCACTTTGATGATATGATGATGCCCCTCAGAAATGAAAACATGTTGATGTCTGAATGCAAAAGATTGGATGCAACAGATGATGAATAGATCCAAAATGTTTTCAAAACATGCCCCAGTTTGAAGAGAATTTGATGATAATAGCTATGATTGAGAAAATGTTGTTGATGTTTGAGATAAGTTGATGATGTTCGGATATCACTTGATGTCAGTCAGAATCACTTGGTTGATGTTGTATTGATGTCAATCAGATAGGATAGGTTGATGGATTGATTGGATAAACTGATAATTTTCTCTCAAGATCTAGATAGACAAACAAATGGATTGATTTTCCTTCCTCAATATCTAGAGGTAGGAAATTTGATGCGCTCAAGATGAGCAAATGGATTATAGGATAAATGATTGATGTTAGATGATCAATTGGATGAGTCAACTAATTGATATTCGATTGGATTGGATTGGATTTGATGGTGGTGTGAGGCTGATAGATAGGGGCATTTGATATGAGTCAGGTGCAAATATAGGGACGAGTAATGAACAAAATTAGGTTGCCCCTAGTTGATCAGATGGTGAGGTTGCCCCTAGGTGAGTAGATATATATTGATGATATCCTTGATGTAGCATTGATCATTTGATAAATCAGACATTTGATGATGTAACCATGATTAACTTTCACCTCCTTGAACTTGGAAAAATCCTCTAAATAAATGTAATTAATCTAACATGAATGCAACTAATTGTCCTTGAGGTTTGCGAAAGAAATGAAAATAGAGATATATTTTCATCATTGAGCATTGTGGAACTAGGAGTTGATACAATCATTACTGGTGCCACTGCGACCATAAGAATATGAATATGACTTTCATCTCATTTGGTAACTGTTTAGGAAACTAGTACAACCCTCACTAGTTGAATGACCAATTATGGGAGTATGAATACCGGTTTAATTAGATTCAATGTTGCAAGTGGATGTTGGTATTAAGATATTGAAGATCTAAATAGCCAAGGTATCCTTTTGCGTGAACAAACAAAGGTTAAACCTCCTTCCTATACGAATGTCCTCGATGGTTCTTTGATGACCATGTCCTTAGATGAATTCACACAAGTTAAAGGATATTCCTCAAAAAAGTCACACATAAGCCAAGAAAACACCATATCTTCATCATCACCAATCTAGTTGAAACATCATCGATTAGCTAAAAAGAACATGACTCGAAAAAGTCAATGAAAAACTCATCAAAAATTTCAAGTGTATAGCAATGTATCAAGATTTTTAAAAAGCATTCCAAACATGCTGATCATTTAGGGTTTGCCAATTTTTAATCGTGATAAAATAAGGTCAATGAAGCTCAAGGATCAAGTTATATGATCAAACTGTTTAGGTTGAACAATGATATCCATCAAAGGTTCCAAAATATCTCTCCTCTGAAATTCTGAAAATTTTCTTCTGTCATTTGACCAAGATGTAGCACTTATGAATCCATGTAGTACCAAAATCCATGATGACTGCCCCCAAGTGAAAAATGAAACCATGTGAATCTTGGGCAAATGAAACCTAGTTTGCAATAATGCAACTCAAAGACTTTATGCAAGAATTTTGGATTTTTAGATTTTTTAATGTTTTTGGATTTTTAGATTTTTAGAATTTACCATCTCTCAAACAAGATCACATTGGTTTTCCCCCAATGGCTAGAAAGGTATAGGACATGAAAGATGGATTTGGAAGCTGATGGATTAGAGATGGAAAAGCCCTGGTAGATGAAGCATGTGAATGTGACCCATAGGACCATCTCCTCAAGATTACCCAAGCTAAGGAAAACGGATATAGCAATGCAAAACATGTTTTTGGATATGAAATGAAAGCCAATGATGAAGTGCTAGATAACATATAGGAGAATGACCTGATGTCATGAAAGTGAGTGATCCAAAAGAGTGGACATGTCAAGGGGTTTTTAATAACAAATGTTGTACTTTATGTCCTTCATTTTTGATCAAGACCAATGGATAAATTTGGGTAAGATGTGGATAAGATAGCACAATCAGGATAAAGGGATGATGGAGGTTATGAGGGGATGATTTTGGGATTATGGAAAGACTGCATAGGAATAATGAAGGTGGATTGGGGATAAGCAAGATCATGATAGGGTAACATGGATGCAACAAGTAAATAAGCTGATGGAAAGGATAATGCTGTCAAGATACTTGATGCTCATGGACGTGTTCAACCTTGTCAAGACCAAAGGTAAAAGAGGGAATATGGATGCAAGTGAGATTAATGGTAGAATATGGAGGATGAAGGATAAAATGGATGAAACTTGCCCCCAAGTGTAGAGTGCAAGAGGAAGGAATTACGCATGATGCCTATTTGCTAGGTTTTCATCATGGTACTTTTCCAAGGCACCACAAGAAGTGGTTTTCACCATAGGAAGAATTGATTTCTCTTTACTTTCGCTACCAAGGCACTTTTCTCTCTTTTTTTTTCATTTTTTTGTATTTTTCAAAGTTTCCCCAACATTTGGATCTTTGGACAATGCTCTTCTGAAAGATATGCTATAATAAACCATGGAAATGGAAAGGATGCTCAAAGATATTGATAAGGTGATGAAAAAGGATAGATATGAAGGATGAGGGTAGATGGTGGTGAAGGTTTTATGCGATAGATTGGATAAGAGGGATGGAAAGATGGAAAGTAGGTGTAGGATAATGAATGTGAGGATAAGAAGAAGGTATGTTTTGGATGGAAATGTTGGCAAGATCAACTTTGACACACACTTTGAAGGGTGGTGGAATGATGGAGGAACAATGGATGAAGGAGGTGAGGATTTAGCTAAGATAGTGGATTTTGGGATATAGGAACCCAAAGTAGACTTGGAAAGTGGAAAATGTTTGGAAGGAGATGGAATGGAAGCCTTTGGAAGCTTTAATGTCAACTTTGATTTTCCTTTTGTGTGCAAGTATTTCAAAAGTGACTTGGGAATCCACATATTCTTTGATTTTTCTTTCTTTTGTGGTGCTTTTGAATGCATTTCTTCAATGAGGGATTTAGGAACCCACATTTTATTTGATTCTTCTTTTTTCTTGGTGGACCTTTGTGGCCTTTTGGATATTTCTTTTTTTCTTTTCATTCACATGTCGATTAGATGGGATATTGTGATTTTTATACACGTGGATTCTTGGATTTATAATTTTTATGTTACACATCCAAATTATTTCCAAAAGACTTGGTAATTGTGGGTGAATAGGAATAATATGGAGGGTTCATATGGATTTGTGTGTGGACATTCTTCAAGTATGTGTGCCTTCATTGATCTTGATACATGGTAGGGTAAGTGGATGGTGAACTAGGGATGGTAGGCATGGTTGATGGAGGAATATATGGACCCAATATGGATGGAATGGATGAAGACTTGAACTTTGGGACATAGGAACCCAAAATGGATTTGGAGAATGGTGAAGGCATGTGGTTGCATTTGAATGGAGGGAGATAAGGTGTGAAAGGGATATCAATATTTTTGGAGTGAGTTATATTTCCAAGGCTCTCATCTTTAAGATTTATCTTTATACCAATAGGCTCATGAGTAGCTTTCATAGGAGAAACTTTGATAGGATCAAATGAATCTTGAAGGAATTTATTATCATGCAAGGAATTTGGAGAAATGATGGTTTCTTGAGGTGAATATGGAGGAGTATGACAAGGAGTTGATGGGATACTTCAATCTTGACAAGGATCTTTGGATGGTGTAGAGTGGATGTTTTGCTCTTGATTTTCAATATGCTCATTGGAAATGATGGAAGGGATATCTTGACCTTGCTTAGGAATCAGACTAGGTATAGAGCTTGGAAGGACACTTTGTTCATGAAATGGAAAGATATCAGCTTGGAAGACATGAAAGGGTGCAAGGGGATCATCACAAGCTTCTATGGATATGGGACCATCATTAAATATTGGAGGGGATTATATAGAATCTTGATCTTGATCTTCATTGATACTTGTTTCTTTTCTCTTTGGATTATCCTTTTGACATGGAGCCACTTCTTAGGACAAGGTAGATGCTTGGATATGCGTGGGGAATGTTTGGAAGAATGATGGAGAATCCTTTTGAATGGGCTTTGAAGCACATGGAAGCTTAGGGTCTATGATCTTTGAAGCATGGAAAAAATTTGCAGCAAGATGTAAATTAGCTTGGGTTTCTTTTAGAGGTATCCCTTGAGGGTAGACATAGTCAATGTGGAAAGTATCATCATTAGGCTCACTCTTTGATGGAGGAATTTTGGATAGTTGTGAAGCTTTGTGAGATGGATGAAGGATGAAAGGAGTAAAGGCTATGGGAGAAACCTTACTAGATAGAGGTTTGTGCATTAGGTCTTTCTTGAGAGTGGTACCTTGCTCTTCATTCTCTTGATCAAAAATAGGGTGGTCATGACATTTCTGTTGATCCAAGATAGGTTTGTTGCTCTCAAATTCCTCTTTGTTTGGAGAAGATGAAGATACATATGGCCCATCATCATAAAGAGAAGGAAAAATTGATCGTAATGATGGTGCGTTAAATGATGTATGCTTTTGTTTTTCCTTATTCTTCCTCAAGTTTTATGTGTCATAGTTATGAGGAAGCTTAGCTCCTGATTGAGAAAAATATGTTTCTTTATCTCTCTTCAAAATTATGTGCATTGTTTCCATAAATCTAGGATATTGGGATGCCTCCAATATTTCATCTTCAGTTACTTCAACATATGGAGTCCCATGAATATTTTGATCTTAATTTTGATAATTATTCTCCACCATAGGATTGATTCATTTCTCAAATAGATTCATCATTATAAATGTTTGAAGGAATATGATCTATTTGTTGCACTGGATAGAAATATCTCTGAAAAGGGTATCCAAATATGATTTCAAAATTTTTCCAAACCCTTGGGAAATTCCCCCTATTTTCCCTTCTTTGTTTTTGGGTGGCTCTTGTCTGTGTGTAGGCAGCCTTTAAATGTTGGTTCGCGGTTACCATAATTCCTCTACGCGGCACTTTGCAGTTTGCAGGTGGCACAAAATTGTTTGTAGGTGGCCCATAATTGTTTGTAGGTGGCTCAAAATTGTTTGTAGGCAGCCCAAAATTGGTTTTAGGCGGCCTAGAATTGTTTTTAGGTAGCCCAAAATTGTTTGTAGGCAGCCCATAATGTTTTGTAGATATCTCTTTGCTAATCAAAGTTAAAATTTTCAATTTTTTTGAATTTTAAAATTTTAAAGGTTTTGATCAGACCTGTTAAAGAATATTATTGCATGAAAATGAAGTACAAACTCAAAACACACATCAAATTTGCACCATATCCCTAAAATAATACTAAAAGTGTATGTTCTCAGATGTTTTTACAAGTATAACACAACAAATTCTTCCAAGCAATCTACCTAGAGTCAAATTTGGCTTTTAACAATGGCTCTACAAGGTAGGCTTACTATTTTAACCGGTTATAAACACACCTCCATTCTAAATCATGTCAAGTTCCTTTACCCCCTTGCGGGCTTCCCACATGCATGAAAGTACAATTTTGCACAATCCTGAAGGACTACTCGAGGAAGTGAGGGTGACTTGCACAAGACTTAGTCACTTTTTGATTAAGGTAAAGTGCATTTTTTTTTATAGTGGGTTGGATGATATCATGGAAAAAGTGATTGTCTCCCACTTTGGGTCATTCCCTCTCACCATCTTCAAAAAGGAATTCTTGGGAGGCAGGCCCTCTAAAGCTCTAATTTAGCTAGCATGTATAGAAAACAAGAAATCAAATTTGGTTCAACAAGTTTGGGAATTTGATTCACTCAAAGAGTGAAGAGAATATCCCTATTGTTGTTCCTTATTCAAAACACCTCAAGCACGCTTATTCTTTTTCAACTCCTTGATAAGGGGGTTCTCAAAATTGAAGTGTTTGGTTAATTCCTTATCCCTTTCTTTCTACCAAATTGAATTCACACGTTTGGCTTTTTGATTCACTTCAAAAAGTCAAGAGCATATGCCTAATGCTTGTTTAATTTGGACAATAATAGGGGTTTTTCTAATTAGACTAGATTTAAATGAATGCCACAATTTAATCAATTCAAGCTTGATAAGATAAGTACCTCATTTTTGAAGCTAGCAAAGGCTAGGCATATTTTTGATTGATTTTGCTTATTTCAACTCATCTAGTGGTGATCGTTCCCACTCTGGATCCTCCAACAAGTTAGTCAACACAATCAAAACAAAGTGAAGATAAACTTGGAAACTAAATTGACAATTTCCCTTCTAAAATCTCTTTTAATCAAATTTTTTCAAATCAAAGCTTAAAGAACTAAGAATGAAAATCAATCAAAGAGTAGGAAATTTTTCTCTATAAGCAAAAAACACTTTAATATAGTGATCATAAAGGTGTTCTTCTTCCTTTAAGTTCTCTAAAAGATTAGATGCATGTATTTTCTTATCATGTTTAGTTTTAATCCTTACCTCTTTTCTAGGCCTTGTGACTTGCTTCTCTGGTTTCTGCACTTTCAGATGATTTTCATCTGTAGCAATGAAAAATATAGAGGATTAAAATAGTGAGAAAATCATCAGAAATTTGATTTAAAGAAAAAAGATCTACGTGGCATTTAACAGCTAATACGCGGCTTTTATCTGTTACTAAATGTAAATAAAAACTTTGAAAGCGGCTTTTAAATCTTAATAGGTGGCTCTAGAAATTCCACAGGTGACCAAATAAAAACCACAGGTGGCACAGAGCATGCAAAGTGTAGTCAAACATTGCTAGTACGCAGCTCTTGGAAGTTCATAGGTAGTATTTAGTGTCTGACAGGAAGCGCTTTATAGATCCAGGTGGCACACTTTATCTCATAGGTGGCCTCAGAATGAAAGATAGAAATAGAAGAAAAATCCTTAGGCGGCTCTTAAATCTTTGTACGTGGCTCTTAAATATTTTTATGTGGCTCTTAAATCTTTGTATGTGGTTCTTAAAGCTTTGTACGCAGCTCTTAAATCTTCTTACGTGGCTCTTAAATCTTTGTACATGGCTTTTCACCTATTTTCTGCAAAAATGTCAAGAAAATGATGCAAAACACACAAAATTTTTAAGATAAAAATGATAAAAATGAGGCCTAAAACCCCACGGTGGGCGCCATTTGTGTGTGTAAGATTACACCTTCATGAAATTAGGATCAATAACAACAACTCTATGGAATGAAAATACAATTTAATCTAAGAATTGAAGTTAAACCCATGACATCTCATGGTTCTCTATCTAATCTTTGTTAAGAGAGCTCTCAGCCTTAATCTCTCTCAAGGACAATCCTAGAATGAGAAAAATTGATAAACATGCTCTAATCTAGCTCAAATGCTCAAAGACATGTGTTCTTTCTATTCAAATGCTCATGATTCATGCTATGAAATCAACAAATGCTTCTCAAAATGATGCTCTAAATGCTATGCAAATGCTGAAATACTATTAAATGCTCTCAAATGCTCTCCAAATGCCTATAATAAGGATGCTTTGCTCTTGAATTTCTTGGATCCCCAAATACAAAAAAAATGACTTGTATTTATAGCAATTTCCTAAGGGTAGGGGGTAGAGTGAATTGATCATGGTCAAGCCTTGTTGAGCAAAAATCTTTGAGGTGATTTCAAATGGAGGGAAAATTAAATGGTTGTCCTCAAAGGGTGGGACAAGAAAACAAGATCCTCAACTCTCATTGGTGGATCAATTTGAGTTGAAAGAAATTAGGAATTATTTAATTTAATTATTTAATTAATTTAGCCATGTAAGGGTGAATGAGTTGGATTTGATTTTTTATTTAAACTATACAATTAATTGATTAAAATCAATTGCATAATTTGATTAATCCCTTTTAGGCTTGAATTTAATTATTCAATTTCATGATTATTTAATCCTTTGATTTAATTTGATTTTTGTCCACTTTTCTTGATAAATGTCCATTTGATTTGATTTTTATTCATTTTAATGCATTTTGATGAGATTTGGGGCAATTGGCTGAGATTTATAAATTTGATGTTTAAGATACACCTGGTCAAATTTAGGTGTCTACACATATGTACCTCATTCAGCAATGAAGGATATTCTTACCCAATCAGAAGTGACTGGTAAGATATGTAACTGGATTAAAAAAATTCAAGAATTTAACCTACAAATCCATATTACTAAATTGCTTAGAGGATAAGGTTTAGATAAACTTATGACTGAAGAAAATCTAGACTTGGTACAAGTGAATAATATAGTGATGCAAGATTCAACAGTCACAAGTATTGAAAGACAACCATTCTATGTTGATATCATGTATTACCTTAAAAATGCCAAGTGTCTTGAAATCATGTCTGATAATCAAAAGAGGAGTATTAAGTTACAACCTCAGAAATACACTTTAATTCAAGGAGATCTATATTGGAAAGACAGAAATGGAAAGTACTAAATGAAATACACGCTGGAGTATGTGGTGGGTATTTTTCTACCAAAACCACTGCTCATAGTATTTTGAGGGCTGGATGTTATTGGCCCAGTGTATTTAAAGATACTCATGCATTTTTCTAGAAATGTGAGCCTTGCCAGAGGTTCTCAAATAAATTGAAGTTCTCAGGTGCCCTGTTGCTGAACCCTGTGAGTGCTGAAGTGCCTTTTATAATGTGGGGTATTGATTTTATTGGAGAGTTTTCAAAAAAATACTATGTGTTTCAGATCTGATGAGATCAAGGATTTTGTAATAAATATGGGATTATAATGTCTTATTCATCCCCATATCATCCTCAGGATAATGGCTAGGCAGAGTCCAGCAATAAAATAATTTTGAATATTTTAAAGAAGACCTTGGAAAAGAACAAAAGAGCTTGGCACACAAAGTTGAAAATAGCTCTATGGGCTAATAGAATAATAGTCAAGAAAGCCACTGGTAAATCACCATTTGATCTTGTGTATGGTTTACAGTATAGGATGACTATAAACAATTTATTACATGTATACAAGTTTATGCAAGAGGAAGAGCTAGAAATCTCTGACCCAATGAAAGACAGAATAATGCAACTAGCTGAATTTGATGAAATCAAAAGAGAGGGTCAGAAAGAGAATATAAAGCTACAAAAAAAATAAAGTATCTTTTTGATAAAAGAGAAGGTTACAGAAAGTTTATACCTGGTGATCTTGTACTCCAATGGAATGTAAGAGCAGAGGATAAAGGGAAACATAAAAAGTTTGAATCATTATGGCTTGGTTCCTTTATTGTTTCCCAGAGCTTTGGTAAAGATTCCTATATCTTGAAGAACATGAATGAAGAAGAATATGAATTTCCAGTCCATGGGCAGTTCTTGAAGCCTTTCTTTAGTTGAAAATAAAATTTTTATGCATAGTAAATGTTTCTGTATTAAATGTAAATAGGTGTGTTTCTTTCATTTGTGTGTTTCTTTCTGCAATAGGTTAGTAGCATCAATAAGAGCGATCTGTAACCAGAGATTCTATGGTTCTTGATATAAACTTGCGTATACACATCCTTAGATAGAGCCACTGTTGGTTGTATTTCTAGTTTTGTAGTCTACTGAGTAAAATTTTGAAATTCTTAGTCATTTCTATGCTCAAAAGTTGAAAATTATGTTTGAAATTGTTTAAATATCTCTGCAAATAATGATTTTAAGCCATAAACCTAGTGAAATATGTAAAAAACCCTAAATCCTAGGTTTGCTTCTATTTGAAAATGGCTAAAGGCCCTAATATCTCAGTCATGTTTCTATTTTGAAGTAACTTTTTTGTAACTTAAGTCCTTAATAAATCATGTGCTTTTAAGTATTGTCTCTTAGTCTCATAAAGCCAAGAGAATATTCCATTATTTTTAGAGACTTAGCAAAAAGGATTTTTTGCGTTATCTCCTGATGGAAAAGAATATACCTCAGATGTAATGAGAATTGGTGAAAACCATCCATCTTAAGTCAGATCCAACAGTGGTCGGGATGTCTCATGATAAAATATGCAGTTAGAGAATTATTCAGCGACACTAAGTTCTTTCAGTCGTGAAGTCTCCTGAACAAACTTGAGTTAGATGTCCATTTTAGTATTGGTGTTTTCGCTTAGTTGTGGAATAAATAAAGAGTTAAGTTAAAATTCATGAGACTTGGTGACAACCATTAGATAAAATAATATCCAATGACAGTCACGAGGCCACTGTAAAAGTTTGAAAAGTCAAATGTGATCCGGCGATTAGGAGACAAAAGGAGAAATGAGACACGTGTTTATCAGTCACGTAGTCTCTGATAAAATTTTAAAATGAAGAGTAAATCTAGTGACTTGGAGATAGTGGTCACGTAATCTCATGAAGAATTAGGTCTTTCTTTGAAAAGCTAGAGATTTAATGCAGACTGTCAGATGTAGATATAAGAAGATCAATGGTAGTTGGGTTATCTCCAGATCAAAGTAATAAGTGAAAATTAATTCTAAAATTAAGAGATAAAGGTATAGTCGTGTTGTCTCCAAATAAATTATGAGTCAAAAGGTTTGTTCGGAAACAAGGAGATTCCACAGTCACCAAGTCTTTGAAAGGAAACCAAGGTTAAAGATCAGTTGTTCAGAAGCTTTTATCGCGGAGTCTCTGAAAGATTATGGGTTAAGAGATTTCATTTGGCAACAAGGAGATTACATAGTCATCAGGTCACTAGGAGAATAACCAGAGTTTAAAAAAAAAGACTTTTCTTTGGTGCTAGGATGCACAGTTGCTCGCCAATGGAATTTTAGAGATTTATGACAAGTGTGTCAAAAAGTAGCTAAGCTGTGTGAGAGATAGCCAATCAGATCAAGTTTGGATCCTGTTTGAATATAGTATGGGTTTTTGTTAAAAAAAACTCATTCATATTTGATTTCTTGTCACTTTCAAAGGCTACGACTAGAACAAAAATTGATTTCACAGTATGAAGAACTGAAGGCAGAAGTGACTGTATCACAATTATGTGAATTATGCATTGATGATTCAAGAATAAATAAGGGTTACCGTTAATTGTTGTTTCTTACCAAGAGTTTATTGTTTTCAGAGTGAGAATTTTCTAAGTAATCAGTGTATGCAGAAAATAGAGCTTCTTGGATTTACAAAGTGAAACAAACCAATTTTCAGCCTAGAATTTGAGGAATTTGAGTGGTTATCAGTGCTCCAGAATAAATTGAGTGATTCACAGTTGAAAGTGTGTGATCTAGAGATAGATTTGTATAAATATTGGTAGGATAAGTTGGAACAGAATAGTAGGAAATATGATTTAGGCAATGAGCATGGCTTCTACTAGAGGAAGAAGTAATGATGCAGAAGATGACATGAAAGGGAAGCAGAACTACTTGGATGAATTCATCACTTTGTTGCCAGGATCCAGTCAAAATAGAAAGGTAAACACTGATAATCTTGTAGATGATTTGAAATACATTAGGGATGCTAAAACTCCAGGCTCTTCTGGTTATTCCCTTTTTAATTACTTTTATAAAAATAGTGATGAAGTTGTGCCAATTTCAAACCCATGGACCTGTGGACTAGCCAAATTAATAGTCCCTAATATATTTCTAGATGCTGATTTCATTTAAGAAATGGCTAGTAGGTATGATTCCCTAACCAAGACTATAAAAAGGGATGATGGGAAATCCCTAGTAACCCTAAATAGGAACTCGTTCATGAAGGCATTCAATGTATATAATCCAATGGCTACAGAGATAAATTTGAAGAGTTTAGAGAACAAATATACAAGAGAGTCTGGAATTGCATCAAAACTAATTTAGGAATATCATGTGCCCAGAAGAATGAAGAATTACATAGCATCTATCCCAGGGACTGCTCCCTACTACTACAAGGACCTAAAATTCTATATGAAGTACATTTCATATGCATTTTGTAGAGTGTTGGGAAAGGATGGAGGGCCTGAGAGAATAACCTCAGACATCCTTATGATGGTCCTAGATATGCAGAGCCCTCATTGTGAGGCCTCACCCTGATCCATCATAGCTTTATTGTTTGATCACACTTTGACACTTTATGTTTTGATACATTGATACACTTTTTGTTATCCCGACAGGGACTCGTGATATTATGATATGATGATGATTATATTATGTGGATTACATTTTTACATGGATTAGACCTACAACAGGTGGTTGAATTTGATTATATATGTTTAGATCAGTGAATTGATGAGAAGATGGAATTATGATCAGACTTGACTATTTTATGGATGTTATGTCATGGTGATTAAGGAATTCTTATATTTTAAACATTTATGTATGAAATTTTCAATTAGGGACTTAATTATGCTTATTGATTTATGTTGTAATTATGAATTGAAAATGTATATTACATGCGATTTTATCATCTTGGACTACTGATGCTCGAAGTTTAGTGTGCAGGAAAGGCAACCATGGAATTTTTAGAGAATCAGGGCTAAACACATGTGAATTGAGTAAGCCAAGGTTTAATCCAATAAGGGGTTGAAACCTCATTGTAATATGACCCTTGTTGTAAATGTAATCTGAATGTGTGTTAATAGTTTTAATTTATGTTGTTATTTAGACATGTCATTTGTGAATGTGATGTATATTTTGTTTGGTGTCACTTGACACTTGTGTTGTCCATGTGGATAGTGACATGTCATTTAGGGCTTGGGAAAGAATCACTTAACCTTATATGAAATTATATTAATCACTTGCATATAGATGTCTTGTAGGGATCCTATCATGTTGAAACTCATATTTGAACCTTGGGGGTACTTTGGAGGGATTGAAAGTGACCCTAGAGTGTATTTTTGACCAAAATTAGTTAACCCTAAGGGAGTACCTTGGGTTAGGGCTAGTTTTTACCTATGGAAGAAACCTAGGTCACCATTATGACTCTCTAAAATGCTCACTTTTCAAAAGTGGCGAAAATAGAGATGGTCTTATGCACCTAACTTGTCCCACACTCCTTGCTAACCTCACAATTAAGAGGGGAGACAAAAAGGCTAGTTGTCATATCTCATTATTGCTAATTCTTGAGTGCACTTTTGGAGGTCTTTTTAGAGGGTTTTGGGAGACTTAGTGGGTGTTCACCCACTCTCTAATTTTAGAGACAATTAGGGTTTTATAAGGAGGAAGGATAAGGATTTGGGCTCTTCTCAAGTTTCATTTTTCCATAACACAATTGAAAGGTTGGTTTCTCTTTCCATAGAGTGCTTGATTTTTTGCAAGAAAATTTGATGTATTATTTTATGAATATGAGATCTTGTATGAGATTCATGTATGCAATATTGTGTAGTGTTGTAGTATGTAAATTTTGTTGTCATGTGTTGGGGAGGGAATGCCTTTTGATTTTTTTGTATCACCCTTTGTTTCCTTGAATTGGGAGTGTTGTTCATGGGAGTGAAGGCATTACTCACCCTTTGGGAAGGGAAGAAGTGGCCTTGGGTGAAGTTAGTTGGGCTCTCCATTGTAGTGAGAGTTTTTTCTCTTGGAGAAGAGGGATAAATTCATGGAGTATGGGCTCCATGAAGCTATGTTGGAAATATTGTATTTTGACATAGAAATGACCAATCTGTAAATGGAAGCATTGTCAATATAGCCTTGGAGAGGCATGGAAAAATCTTGTTGAGAGATTTGGAAACTATATTGGCATTCTCCTCCTTGGAAAAGCCCACCTTCACCCTTCTTCAATGGGTTTGTAAAACCCATTTGTGAAACCTTGAATGGGAGTTTATTGTTGTCTTTGTGCATGTAAAGGTTGTGAGAATTTTGGATGTGAAACCTTGTTTAGCCTTGGTTCTCCAAGCTTGGGGGTGGCCTCCTTGAGGCCTTGGTTGGGAGGTGAACTTCTCATGGTTTCCCCTCTTGAAATTTGTAGGTTTTTGAAGTCATGAAAGAGGTGGAAGAAGCTTGAAATAAATCCCTATTTGAGGGTACTTGTGTATAAGCAACTTTATTTTTTTGCATAGACACTCATTGTATTGAAATTCATTTTGTTGATTGTTGTAATGTTCAATTTTGAAGCTTCTTAAGCTAGATGTGGGGAGATATCCTTCTTATATAATGATCTATTAAAGTAAAATATGTTGTGAACCATTCTAGCATTGTGTAAATCTATCATTTTGAAGATGTTGTAATGTAGATTATAAGATTACCATGTTGTAAAAGATTGGATCCTTAGTTCTTGAATATTGCATTTAAATTCCTAAAAGAAGAGGAGTTAACCACCCATGAATACAAGAATAACCAAAATTGAAAGAGAAGAACAATATTGTAGTTTCATTCCCTTCAATCTTAAGAAATTTTGCATCTTGAAAACCTCCTAGATTCAACTTTCTTTAATAGAAATCTGTATTTTAATCTCAGCTCTTGAGGAGGAGAAATAACTTTGAAAATCAACAACAAATTTAATTAGTTAGCATGTCAACATGAAATTCAGTAAATACTATTGGTCCCTCTTGTATATTGTTCATTAAATCAATGCTAATATGCACTATGAATTTCTACAAAAAAAAATGAACTAAGCAAATCAAAATGTAAGAGCTTATAACAAAGCCCATAGCATTTTCTAGAATTAGAGCATAAAAAGCTCTCTAGAATTTGTATGGGAAAGGAAATATTCTCTTACCACAGAGAATATTCCTTTCCCAAATGGGCTTCCCTCTAATTAAATTTGAAATCATATCTCAGTAATTAAAAAATATAATTTAATCCTAATTACTAAGCTAAACTCACCTTGATTCTATTACCCCTCCTGTGGGTCCCACCTTGATGTCTCACCTTTTTGCATAAAAATTGTTGTGCTATGTTAAAATAAAAGAAATTCTATCACCATGTAAAAGGGGTAAACTACTTGGAAGTGGCGCCACCTTTCCCTTGCTGTCCACTTCCCTAAGCACTCTGATATGACCTTTTTCCAAAGTCAACTCCCTCCATCATTTTTGAAATTGCTTTGGAGGATGAAGTACTTGGTTTGGTGGGCCCCCTTGAGAATAGTCCTTTTCCTTCAATTTGATCCCCTCCCCTTGCAAATTTGATTTGACTTTGTGGTAGGGGATAATATATATTAATAAGTAATAAATTATTAAGTAATGCATTAGTAGGTTGTATGGTGGGCCCAACATATGTCTTGTCACCCTGTACTTCCCCCTATTTGCAGATTTCAAAAACTATGCTATGTTTTGTTTGTAAATAAAGGGTTAGATTAATTGTTAGTGGGTAGTTAGGGTTAGAAGTTAATGGAAGGTTAGATGTATAAGTTAATAAGTTAGTTAGAGGATAGTAGATAGTTAAGCTAGTTTATTAGGCCCTTCTTCATATTGGTTTTTAAATTCTTTTTGGTAGTATTTCTTTGCACATTAAATTAACTTAATGGTGTAGTATGTAATATTAGGTATAAAACCTTAGTGTTTAATTTTAATTTTAATTTGGTATTAGAATTATTTAGTGTATTAATCATGTCTTAATTATAATTGATATTGGAATCTCTTTTGTCAATATAATAGCTCATTATTTTTAAATGGATACTTGCCCTTAGTTGTTTAGGTTACTTTATCATGGAGAGTTTTTATGGATTTAATAAATCAAAAATTTGTGTGTGTGTTTTGCCCTAGTTTTGGGCATGACACTCATACTAGAAAAAAATTTGATTATATTCAGTATATAATTGACAAAATGCATCAAGGTTTTATTGACATCCAGAACAAGGAGAAAGACCCCAAATTCATGCATTATTCCATATTAATGCATTTAATTTTTTACTACAATTTTCCTCTCATGAACTGCCAATATTTGATGCCTCATAGGTTTCATCAGAATCAGGCCAACCCCATACAATTTTGGTTGAGAGTGTAGAACTATGCCTCAAGGGAACAAGAATTTTGTGCTTTTGAGAACTCGATAGTATATCCAATACTCAAGTGTCTAGGTGTAGATAAGACTAGGCTTTGAGTAAAGGCACTGCAACTACTAAGGCCATGCCAATATGTTGATAAGTATCTAGGAGACCAACCTTGGGGGGATTTCTACTTTGGGAAGAATTTCACTCTAATCAGGGTGTATGGTTGTACTCACCCACCCCATGTTCTACCATTCCATGTGCCACCCAAGATTGCAGCAATGGAGTTTATAAGACAGTTGATTTTGATAGAGAGGGAGCACCTGGCTCCTCATAGGAAGGGAACATTCATCCCCAGACAATTTAGAATTTACAATTTTACAATTGGTAAAAGGGCAATAGATCCAGTGGATAATTTGATGAGCCATTATAGAATGAATGTAGCCATGTATAGGTACATTAACACATAAGACTTTATACTGAGTGCCAAGAAGCTCTTAACACCCACCATTCCTTATGCAAAATAACATGAGGAATGTATGGAGGAAGGCCTCATTAGGAATATACTGGAGGATGAGGAGGTCAATCAAAGGGCTAACAAGTTTACTAAATTAATGGACTTGGAGAGGCAAGTGAAGAGAAAAGGCATCTCTTTTGGGGGTTTCTTCCCAGATTTTCCATATTTGAAAAGGCTTGATGCCATGGTTGAGTCCTATAATCTATTGTGGAATCAACTTGAAGATGCACTTGTAGTAATGGAAAGGGGAAATAAAGGGCATTCATCATCAGAGTATGATGAGAACACTTATGAGGAATATTAAATTCCTAGCTCCCCTCTAGTAAATCAACCATTTGTTGAAGAATAGGTAGCTGAGGGAGAGAATATAATTGACCTAACAAAGGTCCCAAAAATAGAGGTCACTGATGAGCCCCCACCAAAGAAACAAAGAATAGAGACAGAGGAGCCATCACATGATAAGAAAAAAGAGAAGAAAAAAGATAGAATTGGTTCTCTTATCACTGCTGATAGAGATTATGACCATCATCTTAGGAAGCAGATAAGAGAAGGAAAAAAGCTGTAGAAAGATGATGAAGAGGAGATAGAATTACCTCTTATGACATGTACTAATGAGATATTGTTGCACCAAGATCAATTTTTAAGTGATGATAATTTCATCAAGAACAAAGAGTTTAAAGAGGTTCTCATCTGGAACAAGGAAAAGAAAGTAGGTGCACAACTATAGTTGGAAGGTGGAGATCCAGTGACAAGTGAGGCTTTGTAAATATTGCAGGATTATGATCCTAATTCAGAGCAGATCATACACAAGGAAGCAAGGAAACTGGTAAAATACAGTGGGATGTTATTGGTAGAAGGGTGATATTTGGCCTCTACCTTCATAATAGACCAAATAAGAAAGCAACCTGATGTCAAATTGTAATAAAAAATATAGGTTGGGGAAATGATAAGAGGATTTGGATACAATCCAAAATCCTAGGCCTTAGCAATGTGGAGCTTAGCTCCAAAAGATCAGAAGCCATCCTTGTTAAACATACAAGAGAAAATGGAGGGGAACATGATCATTTGGTCTATTCAAAACACAGGAGACTTGGATATTTCCCAAGTTCTCATCCATTTTGCAGAGTTGAATGAGGCTAAGAATGTCCAAATGTCTGAAAGATTCAATAAATTGGCTAGTGAAACTAGTGACGTAGTCAAGGACTGGGAATTGGGTCTAATAAAGATTAAGGCACAAGAGAATCTGATTGCAGAGTTAACATAGAAACTACTAGATATTCCTGAGGTTTCCCCTACAAAGCACAAAGAGGGAAAGGATGCAAAGATTCAGACAGAGGAAATAGAGAATTCTGCAGCAAAAACAGGGCAAGGGGTTAGTGAGCACAAAAATGTTGTTTTGGGTGCACTAAATGAAATTTTGCAACATAGGATCAATATTATAAAGGATAAGATAAGCATAGTATATGGTTCCTATTGAAAATTTCCAGGCCTACAAGTTGAAGTCAACAATTTTGTTTCAATTTTGAACCCATATTAGGCAATATGGTCAGGGAGAAAAAGATTATTTGAAAGGTTGGCATCTTTGCAACCACATAGATCAAATCTGCCAGAGGTAGTAACCCAGGTTGGGGTTGAGATAGAAAACATTTGAGAAACCTTGTCCTTTTTTAAATGCAAGGCTAATCAAATTGAGGCAAGGTTAAATATGTTTGGGCCTAATTATAATAGATTTGTGCCTCCAATTAGATCATAGGACAATCAAATCAAGCTACTAGAGGTATGGGGCTTGGAATTTGACACTGTGTTGCTTAGTAAAGAGGTATATGTTTATGACAAGGGTGAATTGGATATGGAAATATATAATAAGATTATAGATGAAGCAATTTAGGAAAAAATAGATTGCAATAAATTCATTACATATGTCAAGAGTATCACAAATGCTAGGCGGGAAAGACAGAAGACCTAGTTGGAAAACATATAGATCTTTTAATTGCCAAAGGAAGAAGATGTTACAGCATGGGATGTGTTAAATAAGCCCATGAAGAAAAATCATGTCACTGTTGACCTGAACATTATGGATGAAGAATAGGAGGACACATGGCACCTGATCTTTGAGCACATGGAGGTTAGCTATCTTAAATACTAGTGTAGGTTAGCCTATAATGGACATCACTAGATCTCAATACAAATATCAGAAGCTATCTTGAACATATATAGACAAAGGCACCAAAGATCACAAGAAGACAAACACAAAATCAGATCTTATTCTTCATTTTTGTCCATTCACCGCTTAGTTCTTTCCTATCTTTTATCTTTTATATATTTTAGGGTTGGGTCTTAAAACAATCTAAAGCTTGTTGCATCCTTACTTATTAAGGATTCCAAGATGGATTTAGCCTATAAATAGAGCTTATTATAACATTTTTAAAGATGATGGAATATAATTACAAGGCAGAGTACTACAATTTTGTCTGAGTCTCTATACTTTTTGTCTATTGAATGTATTTTAAAGCAGTTAGAAATTAATAAAATACATTGAAATCTCTTTTTTTATATATTGTGTTACATCTCTTTTATTTATTTTCAAGATTTTATGTGTTTATTTGTAAGGAATTTAAATACATCAACTGCAAGGTAGTTGTGCAGTCATTTGTGAGGTCCTTTAAGGAAGGAGTAATTCTTTCATATGATTCCAGGAAGTTGAATATTGATGTTTAATATCTAAGGAAAAGATATATAGGAGTGAATGGATAGTTTGTAAGGCATTCTATATAGGTTGCAATTATTTTCATTAGTCACCTATTGTGGATTTGCATTCAAGATTGACTTTGTAGCCCATAGGATCAGGCACTGGTTTATAGTTTTGCAAGTAATTTTTCAATCATCCAGCATTTAAGAACAATAATTCAATTACATTAAATTTATAAGAAAGAATACATTCATAAGCAATTGTACTCAGAAAGTATACAATTTAGTTTGCTGATTCCTTTAAGAGAGAATCAAATAGGTTAACCCTCCTATGTTCTAAGAACTATAAAAGGAAGAAGGGTGAGAATCCTTATTGCAATACTATTAGCTGTTGTCAAGATAATGGTTTGGCTTATTAAGCTTTGTATCAAATTATTCACAGTCATTTGCATAGTTATTTACTTATTGGTACAGTAAAAGGAATTCAACAAGTTAGTAAGAAGACATAATCCACTTTAAAAGTATTGTAAGATCAGTAATCATTTTAAGGTAATACCTGCCTTAGTCAGTGGATCTCAAAAAAAGAGGATCATATCCAAATCCTCATCAATTAGGCTTTTCTTGCATATAGAATATAGAAAATATACAAGAGCAAGCATTTATACTGGTTTTAAAATATATTTTCAAGAAAAATCCCTAACAAGGGGACTCCCTTTAATTCCTTTGAATATATACTAAATGGAATTAATACAAGCATAGATTGCATATAAGGCTCAACATAACTTAGAGATACTGTATAATGGTTAATTATCCATTGAAAATCAACCTTGCTTGGAGCACAAGATGAAATAACTTAACAACTATTGGAAAAGAGATGAGTAACTGAGAGGGGAGGGGTGAATTAGTTACTAAAAAAAAAAATCCAAGTCCCTTAGATGTCTCAAAAAATATATCACTGTCACTCAGTCAATTAAGATATTCTATTGTAACTCGGAGAACCAATCAATCTTAAGATATTTAAAGTAATTATCCTTTTAGAGATTTTGTGCAGAAAAATAAAGCATAAAGTAAATGAACACAAATGACACCAAGATTTAACGTGGAAACCCAATATGGGAAAAACCACCAATTGCAACTAGTTACTATTTTTCACTCTTCTAAAGTGAACCCTGTTAGGAGCAAACCTTGTTAAAGGTTAAAATAACACACTGTTAAGTGTGACCTTGTTGGAGGATTTAATCACCCTTTAAGGAGTGGCCTTTTTAGAGGTCTTCAAACACTTCAATATAGAAATGTCAACTTGTGAGAGGATTTACAAAAGACTGTTAAGTCTAATTTGTTAAGAGATTTGAATCAGTGCTACAATTGTTATAAAGTAACAATGGATTGACTTGATTGTACATGCAACTATCTTTTCTAATTCAGATCTTTCTCTTGTTGTAAACTGGATCCTAACTAATCAAATATTCTATTGCAGCTCTATCTGGATGATTTGTCCTTAATCAGAATCCCATCTGATTTTGCCTCTGCTCTTTATATCAAATGCTCGTCCACTTACTCAATTACTACTACTTTAAAATCCAAACTTGACCTTATATATATGATAGACCTTGTCAAGTCAGCCTCTATAATCTTCCAACTGAATAATAAAACTCAAATCTGTCAGCCTTATATAACCAGTTAAACATAAAATGTAATCATCTATTAGTCGGCTAACACTAACTGTTTAACATGGTCAATACTAAAATTATTCAATGCCCACCCTTCATTGTAATGCCCGAGTGAACTCAGTAAGAACTGAACTTCTTCAATACCTGATTGAGCTTGGAAAACATTGAGATTCACTTGGCATATACTAACTCTGCTCGGTTTGGATGCAAACATTTGTGTAACATCACTATATAAGTGCATATACATGTGTAACATCAATGAAAATACACAATTGAATAATTGTCATCAACAATCTCCCTCTTTGGCATTGATGGAAACACATGTCATGATACAAATAATTTTAGAGCAACAGTAAGATGAATCAAATTTTATTAATGTCCTTAGCTTCATTCTGATTCACATCCATAAAACTCCTTCTGTCAACAATAGCTGAAATATAAAATTATTCCTCTTACATTAATCTTTGTCTCTAATAAAGTTCACCCTCTATTATCAATCTCTCCATCAGTAATCATTATGACATACTGTAGACACCTAAAATTGACCAGGTGTTCTCTAATCAACAAAATTTGCATTTTTCATCAAATTGTTCCTAATCTCATCAAATTGCATCAAAATGGATCAAAATGAATTCAAATGGACATTTATCAATCAAATTGGACAAAATCAAATTAAATTAAAGGATTAATTAACCATGACATCAAATAATCAAATATCAACCTAAAAGGGACAATCAAAATTATATAATTGATTTTAATCAATTAATTATATAGTTTAAATAAAAAATCAAATTGAACCTATTCATCCCTACATGACTAATTTAATTAATTGATTGAATTAAATAATCCTGATATCTTTCAACATGAATTTGAGTAACCAATGAGAATTGAGAACACAAAGCACATGGATCACTCCTAAATTTAAATCTCAATCACTCATTTTCAACTTTAAATCTCAATCACTAAAATTTGTCTCTTTTTCCCAACCTTCGATACAACCATTTAAATTGTCCCCCCATTTGAAACCATTTGAAATCCTCTCACTCAACCATGGCTTAACCATGATCAAGTAAATTTACCCCCTACACTTTGGAAAATCCTATAAATAGAAGCCATTTTGAGAGCATAAGGATCCTAGAAAATTCAAATGCAAAGCATCAAACCTCTTGTCAATTTCATAGCATATTGAGAAATATTGAGAGATTTCATAGCAAATTGATAGAATTAAGGTCATTTTATGAGCATTTGGATTATATATCATAGCAATTTTGAGAGAATTGAGCTAGATTAGGCATTTACTATCATCAATTTCTCATTCTAGGATTGTCATTGATAGAGATTAAGGCTGAGAGATCTATTAATAAAGCTTAGATAGAGATCCATGGGATGTTTATTTATTTAATTGCAATTCTTAGTTTAAATGTTCATTATTCTTCCATAGAATTGTAGGTAAATAAATCAATTTCATGAAGGTGTACTTTATTCACACACAAATGGTGCTCACCATGGGGCTTTGAGCCTCAATTCCTTGTTTTATTTGAAATTTTGTGTGTTTTCCTTCACTTTTGTGTTTATTTTGCAGTTTGTAGGATAAATGACGTCTACGAGCAATCTAATGATGCTTACCAACAGAGAAGTGATGCCTACAAAAATCTTTCTTTCTCTGTCTTAATTTCTTTCATTGCCTGCGAGATAAAGTCTGACACCTTGGACCATAAAGCGTCTCTTGTGACTTGATAAATACCACCTGCTAGCTATCATTTTCCACCTGTGATCATCCTTTCACCACAATTAAAAATTTCTGTAGTGCCTGTGAATTTTGTTTTACCACCTATTCATTTTTAAATGTCACGTATTAAGCTTTAAATTTTGCATTCAAAGTTTTAAATTATGCCTGTGAACAGTTAAACAACACCTATTAGTAGTTATATGACACCTAGAATTTACTACTTGATATTGAGTTTAAATTGATTTGTTCTATGTTTTGACTCTTTGTTTTTTTGTTTCCTATAGATGAAAGAACCCCTGAAAGTGTAGAAGCTAGAATTGAGGGTTACAAGGCTAAATATAGAGGTAAGGATTCTAACAAAGTACTCTAAACAACTTCATAACACAAATATTTTGGAAATTTTAGAGGTAGAAGAGAATTTGTATGATCATTACATAAAAATTAGTAGTGCATACAAAAAGAAGTTTCCTACTTTAAATTGATTTTATGCTTTAGATTCTTAAGCTTGATTTGATAAATTTGATTAAAAGAACTTAGGTGCATTTTTCAATTTGGTTTCAAGTTTTCTTCACTTTGTTCCTTTGTGTTGACTAACTTGTTGGTGGATCTAGAGTGGGAACCATCACCACTAGGTGAGTAAGAAAAACAAGCATCAAAAATCTCAAAAAAGTGCCTAGCCTTTGCTAGCTACAAAAGAGGTACTTTTTGAAACAAGCTTGTTTTTCCCTTAAATTGTGGCATTCAATTATATCTAGTTTAAATTGGAAAAACCCTATTATTGTCCATCTTGAACAAAGCATTAGGAATATTCTCTCAACTTTTTGAATTTGATCGAAAAGCCAAATATGTTAAGTTTGAGGTGGTACAAAGAAAGGGAGGCAATTAATCACACATTTCAATTTTTAATAACCCTCTTGTCAAGGGGTTGAAAAAGAACAAGTGTTTTTGAAGTGTTTGGAACAAAGAACAACAATAGGGATATGCTCTTCACTTTTAAGTGAATAAAATTCCAAAACTTGTTGAACTAAGTTCATTTGTGGCTTTCCTATATATGCTAGTTAAATTAGAACTTTAGAGGGCCTGCCTCCCGAGTACATCCTTACAAGGACGGTGAGAGGGAATGAACCAAAGTGGGAGACAATCTCTTAAGCCCGATACCATCTGACCCACTATAAATAAATGGTTTCTTCCTTAATGGGAAGGTGACTAAATTGTGTGCAAGTTATCTTCACTTCCTTGAGTAGTCCTTCGAGATTGTGCAAAATAATACTTTTGTGCATGTGGGAAGCCCACAAGGGGGTAAAAGAACTTGACATAGTTTAGAACAGAGGTTGATGGGGAGGTCACCTAACTCTCTGAAATTCCCACTCTACTCTAGGAATCTCACCTGGAATCCTCTTCACTTCAGGATTCTCTAGACTCACTCTTGAGTCTCTTAGGGCTACTCTCAGACCCTAA
>MU228140.1:944949-991935 GCA_018584345.1 Thuja plicata
TTCCAGCTGTTCTTTGTTTTTCATGCTCTCTGCAAACTGTCTTTAAGTTCTTTGCATGGTTGACACTCTGGTCACCTTTCTTTTCTTCGTGTCATTCCTTCTCTGTTTGGCGGTTAATACTTTTCAACGTCTTCTCCTTCTGACACGTCAACATATCTGACCACTTGACTGATCTGTTTCTCCATCGCGTAGTCGCGAGCTAAACTGACCTTTTACATTTTGCTCAGCGACTGAGCGATGACCTTCTCGTCGCGCTCTCGCTATGACTTTACATAACTTGGCTTTTTCCTCGCGACTGAGCGACGAGCTCAAGTCATGCTCTCACAAAGTCTTTATCCATTCTGTCTTTTCCTTGGCGACTGAGTGATAAGCTCATGTCGCGCACCCGCACTTCTTTTTCATTAACTACTCCTTGCTCTGCGAGTGTGCGATGCACATTAGTCACGCACTCGCTGCACTTCTAGATGAGCTGGAAATTCATTGGCAACTGAGCGATACAATCAGTCGCGCACTCGCAACTCTTTCTAACGAGCTGGTCCTATCTCAGCGACTGAGCGATATGATCAGTCGTGCACTCGCTATGTTTCTACATGAGCTGGCTATGTCCCTGCGACTGAGCGATGAGATCAAGTCGCGCAGTCGCTGCGCTATGACCTGAACTGCCATTCTCTTCGTGACTGAGAGATTAGCTCATCGTCGCATACTTGCACCTTCTCTTCCTAAGCTACTCTTTGCCTGGCGACTAAGCGATTCCTGCTCGTCGCGCACTCGTCATGCTTTTCCCCGAGCTGATCTTTTCCTTGCGACTTGACGATGCATTGGTTGTCGCTCACTCGCTCACCAGGACTGAACTATTTTCCTTCGCGACTGAGCGACTGATCACCCATCGCGTTGCCGCACCGTATTTTCTCTGACTGCGAATTGACTCACGATTGGGCGACGAGCTCCTCGTCGCACTGTCGCGCACTATTTTTCCTACTAGCCGTCTGCGACTAAGCGACTAGTACCTCATCGCGCACTCGCGCACTATCAGACTTAAAACATAACTAGCTCGCGAGTGTGCGATGCATTCTTTTGGCTGCTCTCTGCTGCTGCGCGACTGAGCGACTAATAAAAACATGACTTGCTCATTGAAAGAACTGTTTCAAAACTTGTTCAAAATGTTGGGGCTAGGGTTTGGGCTAAACCCTAGGGTGCTCTGCACCAGAGGTGTTCATTAAATCCCAAATAAGTAGCAAGCTACCTTTTAGACCCAAATGTTAAAATCCAAATCTGACTCTAGGTAGATTGTGTGGAAGCTCTTCTTGTTTTATACATTTGAAAATGGCCGAGAACATACACGTAGTGTTGTTTTAGGGACATGGTACAAACTTGATGTGTGTGTTGCATTAGTATTTACTTTTAAAGGAAGAATATTCTTTGGAAGACCTGATCATAACCCTTAAACTTTTAAAAACCAAAAAAATTCACAAAACCATCTTTGATCTGCCAAATGTCGCGTATGTACATTTAAGTGACGCCTAAAAATCTGAAACAAGACCTAACATATTTTAAACACCATGTAAGTGACTGGAAAGTGACACCTGGAAACATTAAATCAACACATATCAATAGGAAAATGCTGCCTGCTAACTGCAGAGTGCCACCTACGCAAATTCCAGTAAACACCTGCCAATAGTTAAGTCACGCCTATACATAAGGAAGTGACACCCAAAAACAAAGAAGGGAAAATAATGGACATTTATCAAGGGCTTGGAGAAAATTGGATTTCATTCTTGAGTACCCTTTCAGATTTTCCAGCTATCCATAAGTTCAACCCAGTCAGAAACCCCATTTTTGGACATTTTTACAAAAAATCATAAGGGATTGATAAACTTTATAGAGAAAGCCAAGATTTTATGCAATTCATATCCATGCAAAATTTTACTCGATCTCACTATATTAAAAACACCTTGTAATCAAATGGTTCATATCTAAGGTAGGAGCTTCCTTTTCCAAGTGACACATTCACTTCTTCAAGACCAACGCAAGAACCTATAAAGGAAGCAGAACCAACTATGTCTTTCCCATTTGGAAACATGAACCCTAATCAAATCAACCATGCTAATAAGGATATGAATAACAATGGAGGTGGTATAGTTGATAACAATAACAACACTGGCAGAGGAATTGACCCTAATAACCAAGGGTTAAACAATAACAATAATGGAGGAGGAATGGACCCTAACAACCAAGGGTTAGATAACAACAACAATGGGGGAAATGTTGACCCTAATGATGAAGAAGCAACTGGTGAGAAGGTTAATGAAGCCATGCAAATCCCATTCTTCATGAGACTCATGGAGAAAGTGTTGGATAGAGTTAGGGAGAAGTAATTTTTAGACCTCACACAAGCGGGTCTCAAACTCCCTCATGATTATGATGTCAATCAACTCAAACAAAAAGAATCTAAAGTAAATCCTATTGATGTCATGAATAAACAATTTAATTTATTCCAAATGCAATTGGACACAATGAAACAAATCGGGGATCCTAAACCCTTTTCCATTGAAGCTTTGTGTCCTTTTCCATTTGATAAAACCCTAATTATGGTCCCATTCCCAAATAATGTTGTTTTTCCTAAATACGACAAGTATGAAGGAGCATCCGATCCCCAAGATCATTTGAGGGAATTTTGTGCATTAAGCCTAAAGTTTATGCATGATACAATGTATTTAATGAGGTTATTTCCTAGAAGTTTAGGAGGCATGGCAATGGAGTGGTTTTCCAAGTTACCCTCTGACATTTGAAATTTCAAAGAATTAGCCTCCAAATTCATGACTCATTATTCCTAGAATATCAAACATGAGGTTATGATGATAAATTTAAGCAATACCAAGAAATGAGAGGGAGAAGGATTCCTAATTTTCTTGCAACGATGGAGAGCAGTATTTGCCAGATACCCTCGAAGTGTACCTGAAAAATATTAGATGGACATCTTTAATAATAGCTTGAATAATGAGATGAACTATCAGTTAAATTTACAATGTCCTAGGTCTTTCCAAGATGTAATTGAGAATAGGGTTACCACAAAAGAGGTATTGGTGAAAAGTGGATAACTTAAGCTTTACAAGAACAACAACAACAATACCTCCAATAATAATCAAAATAGAAATCCTCCTAACAATAACCAGTTTTGGATGAGGAATAACAACAAAGGAGTGGTCAATGATGGAGTTGTAGAGGTAAATAATTTGAAGGCCACCCCTTTTAATCTTACAAGAGGATCCTATCAAGCTAATAATGTGACTCAAGAACCCAAAGTACCTTTCAACAACAATACCAACAATAATAACTTTGGGAATTATCAAGGGGCTAATAAACCTAAGCCTTTCTTTGCACCAACACCTAAGAGGAATTTCACTTGCTTCGGTGAACCACTTGAGAATGAATTAAGGACTCTTATTGCAAATAAGATTATTGATTTACCAAGGGCTCAACCCTATGAACCACAAATAAAACCTACATAGTGGAGTGAGTCTAACCACTGTGAATACCATAGGAACCGAGGACATAAGATGAATGATTGCATGTGCCTAAAAAATGTGGTGCAAAATCTAATTGATAATGGTGTGATTAAGGTAGAAGGACCTCAAAATAATGAAGAGCACATGACATTTAAAACTCCCTTCTAAAAACATCAAAAAGGTGAATCTTCCAATGCCAAGAATGGAGGAAACAATGGAAACAATTTGAGAGGCAACAACAATGTAAAATTTTCCCATAGCTATGATAATACTATTAATGCCCTACTAGACATGATAGTACTATCAATGTGGTGGTAATAAAAGAACAACCTAACAAAGAGACCTCTAATGTTGTAACTAGGGGGAAAGAAACAAGAGTTACCCTACAAGGAAGTTCCCCTAAAACCTTTGGTCTTACTCCAACAACTACTTTCGCTAAACCAACATCTTCTTCAATAAAGCCTTATAGTTTGGTTGATCAATTGCATAAAACTCCAGCACAAATATCTATCTTGGAGTTGTTGAAACTTTATCCTAACCACAAAGAGATCTTGGAAAAATCCTTAGTGGAGACTAATGTTCCTATAACTTTGGAGGAAGATAAGTTTCAAAATATGGTAGGAAATCTCATAGCCCCTCATTGTCTTTCATTCTCTGAACAAGATGATATGTCGATTACCCACCCTCAAAATTTTCCCTTGCATATATAAGTGTGAATCCAAAGGCATATGGTTAAGAGAGTTCTCATTGATGGGGGCACCAGTCTTAATATTTACACATTGAACCTTGTCAAGTCTTTAGGGATAGCTGAGTCATCCATTCATCCTAAAAAGAATATTACCATTAAGGCTTATGATGAGGAAGAAAGGTCTTCAAAAGGCATGATTTTTCTACCTATTCAAGTGGGACCTATCAAAAAAGACACCATATGTCAAGTCCTTGACATGAAACTAACTTATAATATCTTATTCGGAAGACCTTGGATTCATGAGATGCAAGTGGTACCTTCCACCTATCATCAATTCATAAAGTTTCCACACATGGGTGAAGAGAGATCACAATCGAGGAGATTCTAATCCCTTTCAATATTGCAACACATTGAAACCAAGTAATGAGTTATTTATTACTCACAATAGGGAAGAAGTCATCCATAATGTCACCATTGAAGAATCTAAAGAGGAAAGTTCAAATTTAACATCAAATGCTACATCCACCTCAAACCCTAATCAAACTAACTCAACTACATCAACCAAGGGAAAGGAAAAAGTGAGTTATGAAGGTCAAATTCAACATGATAATTCACTTAAGAATTTTATATTAAAGATGGAAATTTTGAAACCTTCCAAGGAGGAAAGAGAACAAGCCAAGAAGGATAAATACCAAAAGATGAGTGAATTAATGCATAACTTTGAAAAATAATGTAGAATCAATTCCAAAGGAGTGGGGGAATATTTTGTTTCCCTATTTGATTTTCCAAATTCTCCTAAGACACATGGAAAACCTTCAAGTGCTCATCCACCACACAAATACAACTCTCATTTTGTAAGAGAGAGTGACAAATAAGCCCTAGAAAAGGAGGATAATGAAGTGTTACAATGGATTTACAAAGAAGAAGACACTTCAAATCATCCCATGGAAAGAGTATAAAACATAAATATTCAAACCGAGAAATATGGAAAAGGGTATCAAATTATGAAAAAAATGGGATACAAGGGATGAGGACCCTTAGGAGTCAGGAATAGAGGATTGCTAGAACCCATTGAACCATCTTGGAGATCAAAAGAAGAGAAATCCGGAATAGGTTTTCAACACAAAGGAGAAAGTTCAAGCCCTATGCATGATTTTCGTGAACATATAAACATGGTAGGATTTGAGAGTCAGGATGATTCCAGGGATTATGAGTGGGATTCCTTATCTGAAGAGTCTTTTCATGATGAAGAAGTTGATGTTATTCACACATATGCTACCATTCCTAATGTCAAAATTCAAGACAATGAGCATCAAGGTTCAAATTCTACACAAGTGTCAAGTGAACCTCAAGAATCTAATGTAGGTCAAGCATCTAGGAATAATAAATGGATAGGTGAACCTTGGGTACCTTCATGGGGGGGGGGGGGGGATTCAANGGGGGGGGGGGTGATTCAAACATTGTATTTAATCCACATTCATTATTTCCCATGGAAATCAATGAGGACTCTAGTGAAGGAGATTTTGATCCTACTTCCATGGAACATCTTGAGGAAGCCCATGTCATAGACCTAAGTGATACAATGTACGAGCCTTGAAATGAGGTCATGTTGCTAAACCCTTTGAATGAAAATTTTCCAAATGAGTCCTTAGGCCTAATGCACCCCAAACTCATTGATTGGGATTTATCTGAACCAAATGACTGATTATACTTTCCCAATGACCTTGCAATGGCCCAATACCTAAATGAGGTTGAGCCATCTTCTTCCACCAATGAGTACAATCCAGACATAATGATAGAGTCACGGGTCCAACCTCTCAATCCACAAAAAAAAATAAAAAAACACAAAAATGAAAAGGTCTAGTGGTGAAAACCACCATGTGGCAGTACTAGAACCTAAAAAAGTAAAAATATCAGATGTTTCCAAAGGTGAAAACCCAATTGTGGCACCTAAGGAAGAGAGGTTGGATAACCTCCCAGAACATGAAGATGAAAGGTCACCCATCCTTATTGAACCAAAGGAGAAAGTTAACATTGGCACCAAAGTGGATCCCAAGTTTATTCATTTAGTAGCATCTTTGAGTCCATCAGAAAGGAAGGAGTTCATGGAATTATTTCAAGAAAAGAAAATTAACTTTGCATGGTCTTATACCAACATGCTAGGGTTAGCTCCAAGATTTATAATGCATCATTTAAATGTGAGACCTGGTGTGAAACCTGTAAAGAAAAAATTGAGAAAATGGCACCCTCATGTGGCACTTTTAGTAAAAGAAAAATTGGAAAAGCTACTCAAGGTTGGACTCATAACAGTGATTGCATATGCAAAATGGATATCAAACATTGTACCAGTCACAAAACATGACAAATCCATTAGAGTTTGCACATATTTTAGAGACCTTAATCTTGCTTTCCCAAAAGATGATTTTCTGCTACCTAGCATTGATGCTATAGTGGACTTAACAACGGGTCATTCTATGTTTTTCTTAATGGATGGATTTAGTGGATAAAATAAAATTTGAATTGCACATGAAGACCAAGAAAAGACAACTTCTACATTCCCACGGGGAACCTTTTGTTGGAATGTGATGCCCTTCAGTCTCAAAAATGCTGGAGCAACTTACCAAAGAGCAATGACCACTATCTTCCACGATCTGATGCATACCTTCCTAGAAGACTATGTGGATGATATTATAGAAAAATCACATGAAAGAAAGGATCACTTACCAATATTAGAAAAGATCTTCACAAGGTTAGAGAAATTCAAAGTGAGACTCAATCCAAAGAAATGTGCTTTTGGGGTACAATCCGGCAAACTCTTAGGTTACAATGTTTCTGCAAAAGGAATTGAAGTAGATCTTGAGAAAGTCCAAGAAATTATGGACATGGAAATTCCTAAGAATATTAGTCAAATGAGGTCTCTTCAAGGAAGAGTTCAGTCTATAAGGAGATTCATTTCCCAAATGGTGGAAAAATGCCATTCATTCACAAGATTGCTACATAAAGACACCATTTTTACATGGGATGAGGAGTGTGAACAAGCTTTCAATTTTTTGAAAACATACTTGGTGAACCCACCCATCTTGATTCCACCTATCAAAGGAAAACCCTTATTACTTTACATATCAACAACAGAGAAATATTTAGGGGTTCTATTGGCACAAGAGGACAATGAAGGAAAAGAAAGAGCCATTTACTACTTGAGTAGAAAATTGATAAAATATGAATTGAACTATAGCTTCATGGAAAGGGCTTGCCTAGTAGTGGTGTTTGCCTCTCAAAAGCTAAGACATTACACGTTGATGCATAAAGTGAAGTTAATTGCCAAAATTGATCCATTGAAGTATCTACTTAGTAAAACAACTCTAACAGGAAGGATTTCAAAATGGGTCATGGTGCTTAGTGAATTTGACATTGAGTATGTGGATAGGAAAGAAATAAAGGGACAAGTGATTGTTGATCAGTTTGTTGAACATCCTTTAGAGTCTACACATCCAATTCAAGTGGATTTTTCTGATAATTTTTTTTTTAATGTGGAAGCAAAGACATGGACCTTATATTTCGATGGATCTTATACTCAAAGTGGTTTAGGGATAGGAATAATTTTGATAACACCTCAAGGATACACAATTCCCAAATCCTAAAAACTATTTTTTCCTTGCACAAATAATATTGCTGAATATGAATCTTTGGTCATAGGTCTCAAAATGGCCTTAGAATGGAATGCCATGGAATTGCAAGTTTATGGAGATTCTCAATTAGTCATCAACCAAATCAATGATGAATACAACACCAAAGATGAAAAATTTATGCCATATAAAATGATGGTGGATGATTGGAAAAAATTATTTTTCCTTGATAACTTTTGAGAAAATTCCACGAGATAAGAATAGAGAAGCTGACGTAATGACTACCTTGGCTTCATTACTCCAAATGCTTGATCAAAATGTGAGGTAGGAATTCTTGGTGGAAGAGTTGGAAAAAGAAGCATTTGAATTATCTGATACCCAAATAATTTCCCTTATTAATGGACATGAATCACCCTAGTATGGACCAATTTATACTTATCTTAAAGACAAAACCTTACCTTTGGACCAAACCCGTGCCAAAAAATGACATTTCATAATACAATCGGCTCATTATACCATCCTATTAGACACATTGTATCCTAAGGGTCTTGATGGAACACTCCTTAGATGTCTAGAGGAAGAGGAATCAAGATTAGCTTTAAGAGATGTCCACGAGGGGATTTGTGGGTCTCATTTGAGTGGATTAAATTTAGCCAAGAAAATCCTTCACATGGGGTATTTTTGGAAAACCTTAGAAAAAGATGCTTTCCATTTCATGAAAATTTGTGCGAACTGCCAATATCATGGAGACATGATCCATGCACCTACACAAGAATTGCATCCATTTATCACACCATGGCCATTTTATCAGTGGGGTTTTGATCTGATTGGCATGATTTACCCACCATCTTCCAATGGACATAAATACATCCTCACAATGACAAAATATTTCACCAAATGGGTAGAGGCCATTCCTTTGACATCTGCAATGGGAAAATACATTTCCATGTTTATCCTTAATCACATTATTTGTCGATATGGTATTCCTCATGCCATCATCATAGAAAATGGAAAACAATTAAAGTACAAAGACGTGGATGAACTTTGTGAAACATTTCATATCACTCACCATTCTTCCTCCATTTACTATCCTCAAGGTAATGTACAAACCAAGGCTATGAACAAGAACATCCTCAAAATATTGAAAAGATCGGTTGATAAATTAGGAAGAGATTGGCATATCTAGATAAACCCAACATTGTGGACCTATAGAACTAGCATCCGAACACCAACAAGAGCTACACAATTATCCTTAGTTTATGGGGCCAAAGCTGTTTTACCCTTAGAAGTTGAGATTCCATCCCTAAGAGTTTCACTACATGGATTAATTAATGATGAGGATTATAGGGTTGCCTGACTTCAACAATTGGAATTGTTGGAGGAACATTAGACACAAGAATATGATCATTTGAAGGTATATCAAAACACAATTTCAAGAAATTACAACAAGCATATCAAACCGAGAACCTTTCAAGTGGGAGACTTAGTGTTAAGAGTTAACCCTAAAAATCAAGTTGATAGGGAAAAGAAGGGAAAATGGGAAGCGAATTGGCTTGGACCATTTGTCATCACTTCTTATTTTGGAATGGGAACCTACGAACTAGCTGATTGTGAAGGGGATGAGTTGCAAGAAACCATTAATAGCATCCATTTAAAGAGGTTTCATACCTAATAAGATGAGAGAGTATCAGATGAGTTAGCATCTTCTTTGTACATGAAAAAAAAAAATCCAAAGAAATGAGAAAAGATCAAAATCCAAAAAAATCATAAAGATAAAAAAATCAAAAACAATGGAAAAATAGAAAATCATAAAAAGAAGAAAATTGAGCGTGAAGAAAGAAAAAACATTCAAAAATCAAAAAATTGTTGTCTTGGTGAAAACTTAGCAAATAGGCGCCTTGATGATATAAAAAAAATAAAAAATAAAAAATAAAAAAAAATTGAAAAAGAGAAAAGTACCTTGGTGAAAACCTAGCAATAGGCGCCTTGGTATCAAAAAAAGAAAAAAAAAAAAGAGAAAAAAACAATAAACCCAAAAGGTGAAAACCTAGAAATGGGCACTTTTTGTCCCTTAGATCTTTCCTAGTTGCATTTGTACATATTGCCTTTTCGCCATCTCATTTGTACATATCCTCATTGCATCCATCATTTGGGCATAGTCATAATAAAGTCTCTCAACTGCATTATCACATACTAGGTTTCAGTTGCCCAAGGCTTTACATGGTTTCACTTATCACTTGGGGTAAAATCATTGGTTTTTGGTACAAATGGATTCAAAAGTGCTACATCTTGGTCACACGATAGAAGCAGATTTTCAGAAATTTTGAGGAGAGATATGTTGGAACCTTTGATGGATATCATTGTTCAACCTAAAAAACTTAATCACATAACTTGATCCTTGACCTTCATTGACCTATTTTATCAAGATTAAAAATTGACAACACCCTAAATGATCAGAATGTTTGGAATTCTTATTGAAAATATTGATACATTGCAAAACACTTGAAATTTTTGATGATTTTCATTGACCTTTTCAAGTCATGTTCTTTTTAGCTAATCGATGATGTTTCACCTAGATTGGCAATGATGAAGACATAATTTTTTTCTTGACTTTTGTGTGACTGTTTTGAGGAAGATCCCCTAACTTGTGTGAATTTGTCTAACAACATGGTCATCAAAGAACAATCAAGGACATTCATATGGGAAAGAGGGTTAACCTTTGTTTGTCTATGCAAAAGGATACCTTGGCTATTTAGATCTTCCATATGTTAATACCAAAATCCACTTTTAACATTGAATCCAATGAAACAGGTATTCATACTCCCATAGTTGGTCATTCAAGTAGTGAGGGTTGTACTAGGTTTCTAAAGAAGTTACCAAATGAGATGAAAGTCATATTCATATTCTTATGGTCGCAGTGGCACTAGTAAGGATTGTATCGACTCCTAATTCCACAATGCTCAATGATGAAAATATATCTCTTTTGCATTTCTTTCACAAAATATCAATGACAATTAATTGCATTACATTTCATTTTCATGTTAGATTAATTGCATTATTTAGAGGATTCTTTCCAAGTTACAAAGGGGTTAACCAGTTTTTGGGAGTTCAATCAATTCAATGGTTTCAAATCAATAATGTGAGATTATATTTTTCATCCATGCATTCATTAATCATTAATCATTAATCATTATATTTATACATAACAAGAAAAGCAAATAAAAGAATCATTCATTCATTTTCATCCTAAAAATTGCATTTCATCTATAAAAGTTGCATACATCAAAATCTAAAAAGAAGTTGTGTTCATTTTACCATTGCATTGCATAAACCATAAATATCATGATAAGATAAAAAAAACATATAGAAGTAGTTGCATAAATCATTTGCATCAATTTATCTATGTCATAAAATAAGACATTGCATCCATTCCATAGTATAATACAAAGTAACTGCATCATAGATATCATGTAGATCTGCATATAAAGAAATCTCACATCAACATCATAAAATGGGGAATCAAAGATTCATCATAGATAAATGTCCATCATCAAAGAGTATATCAAATCTGTATATCAAGATACATCGACAAAATGATCCATAATTCAAAGTCCTAATCAATAAATAATAAATGATACATGAATGCAATATCCGATGATCAAATCTCAGATCTATCTCAAGACCTAGAAGGGGCACCTAATCCATCACCCGTAGTAGCACCTAAACCTAAACCTGTACCCCCTATACCATCTGGATCCTTGTCACCCGATCTATCCTGAGTAGTCGGTGGTGCCTGGCTAGTACTAGCAACCTGAGGCAACTATGCCATCATCATCATAAACTGTTGTAACATAGTGGTAACATGATCTAATTGTCTAATCATAGCAGTCATCCCTACCTACAATGTCCTCACATATTGAACTAGAACATCCACAACTAGAGGAAACTGAGGAGCCTATGGTGCTTGAGGAGCAAGAGGTACCTATGGGGAAACATACACTTGCGATGTAACAACCTGTGGATCTACTCAAGGAGGTTTCTGTATCTGTGGAGATGCTGGTCTTTGAGGAGGACCCTGACCCTATAGAGGAACCTATCTAGCTACCTAAATCCATCAATGTCTCTGTCTACCCCAATCAGTAGCTATTTTATGCTATGCCTGTCTATGCCTATGCTTCCCAAAACCACCACCTCGAGCTCTAACATGACCACCTCGCATCTGAGGTCTTGTAGCTCTCTATACTCAAGGAGCTCTCTATCTCTATACTCTTCTCTTGCCACCACCACCTTCATCACCCCCATCTCCACCATCATAATCAGAGTTCTCATCTACATTTAAGATAGGCTCTACTGGATCTATGAATCTCATAAATTGATGACTCAGAAACCACTCTCGATACTTAGCAGTCATCCTTGCATCAGCCATGTGGTCTAACATGTCCCACCTAATATGAATCAATCGATCAATCTCTATACACGCAAACTGATAGTCTACATGTGCACCCCACATCGATCTCTCATCTTGGACTCAGGCGTATAAAGCCATACCCTAAGGCATGTCCTGTACTCTACCATACTTCTATGAAACTCACCTAAATCAAAACCTCTCAATAATAAGTGGTGATCATCCAATCATACACCGTGGTGAAAAAATGTAGGGGAGATCATCATCATCCTCCAACCAACCCTCACAGCCTAGATAAGGTCTCCACATGACCTGGTCAATATCATAAATGGTCCCTCACCAATACTCAAGCTTTCCCAGATGATGTTGGACAACCATCCCATCATATAAAAATGCATAAGGCCATCCACAGCCTCAAACTCAAGCAGTAATCGGTCTCGTAATCGGGATATGCTCCCAATTCCATAACTGCAATAGAACTGCACCTGCAGAAATAGGTGTGCTAGACCTATACATAATTTCATGTAAATCATGATATAACTAGGCCAGTACATAGGATCCCCAATCCAATCTCTAAGGATGAGTGATCAAGTCCTCCAGAATGCGGCCCCATCTGAAGAAAAATCCACGACGTCGTTGATCTAGTAGAAGCAACCCACCGATGAATGCACCCAATATCACTGGTAAAGTGGGAAATGAAGAAAATTGTGCCCATTTCATCATGTCATCACCAATAGTGTCATCTCTAAACACTCATCTGCATGCACTCTCTCACCACGGGTAGAAATCCTTAATAATCTATATGCATCCTCAGGTGTGATTGTCATCCCACTGAGGGGTAGATGGAAGGTATTATGGTCAGAGTTCCATTGCTCTACCATAGCTATAAGAAGACCTCACTTCACCTAAAACTGAGGGAGATCAAGAAGGAACCCTAACCCACACTACTCAACTATCTGTCTCTTCAGATCTGTCAGCTCATCGACTAAATCAAAAATCCAATGCGCCACATTCCGTACATACAACTTACGGAAATGTGCCTACATTTTGAAATAAATTGAATTATATTAGTATCTTTATATCAGTGTATTATTTCACGTTAATCAAACACAATCAAATATATCCTTTCTCTATTTTGAGTGCATCAACCTATTGTTCCTAACCTCTAGATCTTAAGAAGGGAGCAATACATCAGTTTTTCTACCCAATCTGATTGACACATCACAAATCCATTTATATGATTATCCTAACATCCTAAAAAGTTAGTAGCATCATGCAAACACATCTATCTATATTGGAAATCAATATGGTATTCCAGAGAATCACTCGAATGCAGTTTGTTACTCCTAAATCAGGTTTTTGATCAAATTTAGGGCAAGCGTCACTTGGCTAAGTGTACGCGTCATTTCAGGAACCACACATCATTTTAGACATCAAACACATTATTTAAAGCATGGTACACATTAATTCACAGTATACACAACATTTCACAAACCTAGGCGACATTTAAAACTTCCTAGGCGACATTAAAAACATGATTTTGCAGCAGGATTTTCTACGCGGTGTTTTATACATTGTTTGTCATCTTTGACCTAGCTAATAGGCATGGTTTAACTACTCCTATGTGTCATTTCATAGCACGGAGGTGGCATTTCACTACCCTAGGCAGCATTTACAATTTTCTAAGCGACATTTTGCAGAAATTAATTTAAAAAGTATAAAAAATTGTCATAAATGCTATCAAAAACATGGAATAAATTCACTAGGAAGGTCAAAAACACTCACAGAGATCCATAATCCAAGGGTCTCTGATACCAATAACATCTCTTGAATTGATGCTCACAAATGGGGACCACCATCACTGTGAATCTTTATAGGACTAGAGCAAAAATATCAATAGTAAAAAGTGAAAATGAATAGTAAATTTGGGTTTTTCAACCTATTTAAGCTATTTGACCTAATTTTGGAGGGATTTTTGACCTAGTGAGACCTAAATCTACATTTTCTACACACTAGGGCATATTGTGACATCATCATCATCAATTTTTCAGAAATGAAAACATCTTGATCCTATTTTTCATTAGTTTCATCAATTTTTTGCATCTGGACATCAAAATGCTTTCAGTTCTGAGGGGGCATCATCATATCAGCAAATTAAACTTTTGAATTTTTAATTTCTTGTCAATTTCATAGCATCTTGAGAAATATTGAGATATTTCATAGCAAATTGATAGAATTAAGATCATTTTATGAGCATTTGGATTACATATCATAGCAATTTTGAGAGAATTGAGCTAGATTAGGCATTTACTATCATCAATTTCTCATTCTAGGATTTTTATGGATAGAGATTAAGGCTAAGAGCTCTATTAACAAAGCTTAGATAGAGATCCATGAGATGTTTATTGATTTAATTGTGATTCTTATTTTAAATGTTCATTATTCTTTCATAGAATTGTAGTTAAATAAATCAATTTCATCAAGGTGTACTTTATTCACACACACATACAATAATCTCTCCCTCTTTGACAACCAATACCAAAGACACCAACTAACATATCCAATTAAGTTGTAATGTACCTAAATGTACTGATTCATATGCAATGAGCTCTGACAACCTGCATCAACATGTTTGATCTTTTCTATAGCTTGGTTGATGCAACACTAAACTGTTCTTTAGTGAGCCTCGGTTAGGGAATCACCCCTAGCTTTCCTCTGAGATACAAGAATGCATCCTTAGGTAAAGGCTTGGTGAATATTTTTACAAATTTTTCTTTAGTATTCACATATTCCAACCTTACTTCCTTGTTCTGAACCAATTCTCTCAAGAAATTATACTTTATTTCAATATGTTTGGTCTTGGTATGCATCACTGGGTTCTTTGAAATGTCAATAGCACTAGTGTTGTCACAGTAAATAATATCTGGTTCTTTGATTTCTTCCTTCATACCGGACACCAATTGTTTGAACCATATGATATTTGAACTATTGACTGCTGCAACAACATACTCTTCATCTACTAAAGACTGAGAAATGCAGTTCTATTTCTTACTAGTCCAGGAGACTAACCTCTTTCCAAGAAAGAATGCTCCACCACTTGTGCTCTTCCTATCATCAATAATTCCTGCCCAATCAACATCAGTAAAAGTCCTCAAGTCAAATTTTCCTCCTTTCTTATACCATAATCCATAATCTTCAATACCTTGAAGATATCTCATAATCCTTTTGATAGCCATCAAATGATTTTCTCTAGGATTAGCTAAAAACCTTGAAACAATACCAACTTCTAATGCAATATCAGGTCTAGTGTGAACAACATATTGTAGTTTACCAATCATGGACCTATAGGTAGTCTGATTTACCTCCTTTGAATCATCATCCTTAGACAACTTATGTTCAATAGACATAGGTGTCCCAACTGGTCTGGAATCTTCCATTCCAAATTTCTTTAGTATCTCTTTGATGTATTTTGACTGAGTAATGTAGATACCATCCTTCATCTGATGAACTTGTAAACCAACAAAGAATTTGATTTCACCAAACATAGACATCTCAAATTCCTTACTCATAGCTACAGAGAATGCTTTGCATAAATCAACATATCCAGTGAATAATATATCATCAAAAAATATCTCAGCTAATAGTATCTTGTCTTTTGGTCTAGGTACAAGAGTCCAGATCTTTTATTTTCTATATGGTCAATCTCTTCATTCATTGCTTCTATCCAACTTTCATCATTCAATGCATCATTGATAGATCTAGGTTCAATTTCACTAAGAAAACATGTACCTTTAATTTTTCTCCTTGTCATTGTACTTTCTATCTGATCTCCAATTATTTTCTCAGGTGCATGATGCCTTCTAACATATTTGGCAAGTATAGGATCCTTCCTTCTTGATTCTAGGCTTGCTCCACTACGTTCACCATCCTCAAATATGTTTTCCTGTTCTTTTGTCTGATACTTAGGTTCCATTGTCTGAGACTCGGGTGTCATTGTCTGCCACTCAATTTCTTCTATCTGAGACTCGGTTCCCTCTATTTGTGATTTGGTTTTCTCTGCTAGTAGCTCAAGTTGCACAAGTTGTAACATAGTTTGTACTGATGAATTCAATGGTTGACAGGATTGTTGTCCAATTACCATTGCTTATGTCTTAGGTATAGTATCAAGTTCATAGTGCACAAAGTTTCTATAGTCCTCAAGCTCTTTACTGCTTTGTTCTTCACATCTTTCTACAAACTCATCAATATTTACATGTACACTCTCTATGACTTTATGAGTAGCAAGATTCAAGAATTTATATGCTTTTCTTTTTTACAGGAGTAGCTTAGGAATATGTCTTCATCTCCTTTTACATCAAATTTTCCATTTCTTGCTTCCTTTAATATGTAACATCTACTTCTAAATAATTTGAAATAACGAACATTAGGTTTATAGCCATACCATAATTCAAAAGGTGTCTTCTCAATACCTTTCTTCAATTGAACTCTATTCAAGGTGTGAATTGTAGTGCTGATGGCTTCCTTCCAATATTTGGTAGCAACATTATTTTCAATCATTAAGGTTCTTGCACAATCCATGATGGATCTGTTTCTTCTTTCTGCTATACCATTTTGTTGTGGTGTACCAAGGGAAAATACTTGTCTCTTGATTCCTCTTTCATTTCAAAATTCATTGAATTCATTAGAAATGAATTATCCTCCTCTAAAAAATATTAGGCACTTCAGTTTCTTTCTTGTTTCCTTTTCAAATCTGGCAAGGTACCATTTGAACTTTTGAAAAGATTATGATTTTTCTCTGAAAAACATAACAGTCATCATTCTAGAATGATCATCAACAAATAGAATGAAATAATTCTCTCCATTGTAACTTGTTGTCCAAATTGGTCCACACAGATCAGTATGTACCAATTCCAAGACGTATTTAGTATTATAGTTCTTTCTCTTGAAACTAGATTTTCTCATTTTCCCAATTTGGCATTATTTGCATGTTGCCAATTTAGGTTTCTTTAAAACATGAATGCCTCTTACTTTTCTGTTCTTGCTTATGTTAACCTAGTTATCAAAGTTCACATGACATAGCCTTTTATTCCATAACCATATTTCTTCTACTTGTACAATAAAACATGAGCTTTCATTGAGATCAAGATAAAATAGATTGCCTTTTGTTTGCTTGCCAATTCTGACTAGGTTTCCTTTACCATCCAGGAGCTTGGCCTTACCATTCATGAATTCTACCTTAAGACCAATGTTATTCAGTTGTGCCACACTTAGTATATTTCACCTTAGTCCTTCAACCCAATAAGCATTATCACATTTAATTCCTTCAGTTAGAGAAATACAACCTTTACCCTTCACATAGAAAGGTTCATTATTCCCAAAATTGACACTCCCACCATCATAGTGCTCAAGATTTTCAAAGTTTGTTTTATCACCAACCATGTGGTGAGAAAAACCATTATCAATTATCCAAGTGTCATTTTTGCTAATATGAGAGAACAGTGCAGTATTTTCATCATCTTCATTATCTGACTCATCCTTAATAGTAATGTAAACCATTTCATCTTCATCTTCATCACTATTAGAATCTTTAGAAATATAACAAGATTTCTTACCTTTGTCCTTGTAGTTTTTGTAACTATTGAAATCTTTCTTGGCTTTATATTTTTTGAACTCTCTCATCTTTTTCATCAGTATCACTATCAGTCTGTTTACTTTTAGAGTATCTATCCTTGTTTCCAAGGTTTAGTTTAGCTTTGAATGCAAACTTAAGATTGCTAGTGTTAGGAGAATAATTGTCAAAATTGACCAACTCAAAAGATGATAACCTTCCAATCAGTGCATCTAGAGATATATCATTACTACACCTCATCTCTTGATTAGCTGAAACTCTAATTTCATAGATAGGAAGTAAAGTTCTCAAAACCTTACTGACCACTTTAGTATCTTGAATTATTTCACCTGCGGCTCTGATGGCACTTACACTTTTCTTGATTCTTTCACTATATTTTGTAATGTTTTCTCCTTCTTTATTTTTCATCATATCAAACTGATCTCTGAGAATTTTTTCTTTGGCTCTCTTTACATTTTCATATCCTCCATGAATATCATGCAATTTTTTCCAGATATCAAAGGCAGTAGGGTAGTCCTTGACTTCATCATATTCTAAGTAGCTAAGTGAAGAAGCTATATCAATCATTGTTATGTTATGATTCTTCCTTTCCACCATTTGTTCCACAGTCAAAGGTACCAGTGGTTCCACATATTTTTTATCCAGGAATTGTAAACCACCTTCTCCAATAGTAGATAAATGTAGCTTCATCATCTCCTTCCATGTCTGAAAGTCATCTTTGTTAAGCTTGGGGATCTCCCTTCTGTAAGACATCTTTGATCTTTAGCTTAGGCCTTTAAACCTTCCCTGTAAGCACTTGGAGCTCTGATACCAATTTTTGGAAATGAGATGAGTAACTGAGAGGGGAGGGGTGAATTAGTTACTACAAAATCAAATCCAAGTCCCTTAGATGTCTTAAACAATATATCACTGCCACTCGGTCAATTAAGATATTCTTTTGTAACTCAGAGAACCAATCAATCTTAAGATATTTAAAGTAATTATCCTTTTATAGATTATGTGTAGAAACATTAAGCATAAATTAAATGAACACAGATGACACCAATATTTAACATGGAAACCCAATATGGGAAAAACCACCAATTGCAACTAGTTACTATTTTTCACTCTTCTAAAGTGAGCCCTGTTAGGAGCCAACCTTGTTAAAGGTTAAAATAACACACTATTAGTTGTGACCCTGTAAGAGGATTTAATCACCCTGTAAGGAGTGGCCTTGTTAGAGGTCTTCAAAAACTTCAATATAGAAATGTCACCTTGTGAGAGGATTTACAAAAGATTGTTAAGTCTACTCTGTTAAGAGATTTGAATCACTGCTACAATCGTTAGAAAGTAACAATGGATTGACCTGATTGTACATGCAACTATCTTTTCTGATTCAGATCTTGCTGTGGTTGTAAATTGGATCCTCACTGATCAAATATTCTATTGTAGCTCCTTCTGGATGATCTTTCCTTAATCAGAATTCCATCTAATTTTGCCTCTGCTCTTTGTATCAAATTCTCATCGACTTACTCAATTACTACTACTTTACAATCCAAAATTGACCCCATATATATGATAGACCTTGTCAAATCAGCCTCTATAATTTCCAGCTGAATAATAAAACTCAAATCCGTCGGCCTCATATAACCAATTAAACATAAAATGTAATCATCTGTTAGTTGGTTGACACTAACTGTTTAACTAAGTTAATACTGAAATTATTCAATGTCCAACCTTCACTGTAATTCCCGAGTGAACTCAGTAAGAACTGAACTTCTTCAATACTCGACTGAGCTCAGAAAACACTGAGATTCACTTGGCATATACTAACTGTGCTCGGTTTTGATGCAGACATTTGTGTAACATCACTACATAAGTGCATATACATGTGTAACATCAATGACAATACACAATTTAATAATTGTCATCAACAACAACATACAAAAAAATTAAAGATATTCATGATTTAATCAATTTTCTTGCAAGAAGAAACAACATAAGTCTGAATGAAAACACACTTGTAAGGCCCACAAAATCTAAGATCAGTTCCTTATCCCATTGGGAACTTGAGTCATAAAAAATATAACATTTTACAATAGAGTTTCACCCATAACATATGAAATAAGAAATATTTCCTCAAAATATTCCTTCAATAGTAATCCCATCCCAACCTACTTATCACAATCCCTGGATAACCCTGTCAGATTTACAATC
Organism: Thuja plicata; assembly: GCA_018584345.1. NCBI lineage: Eukaryota > Viridiplantae > Streptophyta > Pinopsida > Cupressales > Cupressaceae > Thuja > Thuja plicata. The sequence goes on from MU228140.1 coordinate 965,000, forward strand.
TTAATCAAGCATTTAATTGATCCCTTGGATCGAAACATGAAAGAAAGATTACATGCATCACAACAATGCATTGAATGAATAAAACTCTTGATTTTGTTCATTCAAAACATGACAACATTAAACACTAGAGGGATCTAAACTAGTACTATATTTCAATATATTCCTCTACTATCTCTTCAATACAATATTCAATACAACTTTCAAACTAAAAAAACCTTTACAAGAATTAACACAGATTCACTTAAATTTCTCTATGGAAAGAAAATTACAATGCTTCTCATTCTCAACTAAGACTTCCTACAGGGACTGTAAAAACTAGAACCCCTTTTCCATGGCCCTGGAATCCCCTTTTATAAGATCAAGGGAGCCAACAAGCTTCAGGCCAAGAAAAACTACTTGTTACAAACTCGAACTACATGACACAAAAAACACCAGGAAAAGACAAAAACTATGCTTCCAATGTAACTAATCATTTTTGCTTCCAACCTTCACTATTGAAATAAAATCGATTTGTCTGATAGCAAAGTAACTTAAGAATATTTCAATATAAGGTATGTGTCTCCCTTAACTTATTCTAGCACACATCAACTGAATCATTTAGTAACAATAATTTCACTATCAGGAGTAATAATCACCAGAGCCATGCCAATATAGCATAGTGTGTGGCTCTAGTACTAGAGAAACGAAGATGCAAAGTTCTCAAAAAATATATTCCAAGGGCATCTCAATATTGTGAAAATAATCCAGAAAGAAATACCCAAGGTCTTGACATCTCCTTGTTCTCTTCTCCAGCCAACTAACCAATATATCTGAGCCAAAGGGAATAAAAAAGGCACTCTCATGAATTGTGATTTTGCAATATAGTTCACCTTTTAGTATTCATTTAGTTTCCCACCTTCATTTTAATATCCATTTAGTTACTGTGTATTCTACCCCATGCAATAAGTCCCAAATACTTTTTCTGCATTATTATCCAGAGATATTGCTTATCCTCAATAATATCCATTTTTTTCTAAAAGATGGGAAAATAAGCCACGGAAAGGTCATACTTATAACCTCCAAATCCTTTTTCACTTCTCTAAAATGTACTTGAAAATCACCTTTCAGTTTCTGAATTGCATGCGTATAGAAGTAAACAATCAAAGCCATATTAGAGTCCATAATAATTCTTACTGAAAACACCATGATCTTCTGAAAATTCTCTTTGAATGATATTTTTTGTTTCTCGTGCATGTCTTATCAAATAAAATTTCCAACATGGGTCCCTTCATGTGCCTACCCATTTCTGGAAACCTACCCTAAACAAAAACATGTTAGAATAACTGAGAGGGGGTGGGGGGTTGAATTAGTGCCCTAAAAAATTAATCCAATAATACAACCAAAACTTTATATCTCAAATATAAAACCTCTGTTTATCTCCATTCCTACGAGATGTATGCCTTTAAATAATCTTATCAAATAACTACTTCTTGGAGTATAATGTTTATCCTTTTTCTTAAGCTTTACTGAATAGAAGTCTAGCCTTTACCAAAATATAGTAAACAACTTAGTGTTTACCGATCAATACTATTTTAGTAATGTGTAAAGAAAAACATCAAAGAAATGAACCATATACACATTTGACACATGTATTTTTAATGTGGAAACCCTGTTAAGGGAAAAACCACTTGGGACTGGTAACCCAAAATTTTTACTCTTCTGAAGTGAGCTCAGTGAAGAGCCAACCCTGTTAAAGGTTACAAACACACAATTATGTGTGACCTTGTTAGAGGATTTAAATATTTTGGTTAATCTTTTGACCTTCTGCATTCACTATGTTGTCACCAACTAAAAACCTTTTGATACTCCTTGGGATGTATCTCAATATATAAAGGATGGTTAAATCCTACTCTGTTAAGAGATTTTCTGATCCAATGGTTAAACTGAAATAGTATATGATCTGTTCATAAATACAACTTAATCTTTGTAGATTTTTAGATCTATTGTAAGCTCATAATACCTTTCTAATCAATTTTTCACTTCTATTCCTTTTCTCCACTTCTTTCTTATTGGTGAATGTTGTTGCTTCTCTGTTGCTCGATGTTTGTAGAATTGTTTAGCTCTATCCTTCAGCTTGTATGAAGACTTCTATCTTCACCAAAATTCTCTTCATCATTCCTCTTTCTTCCCCATTTCTTATGAATTACTTGTCTCTTTATATAGACATGATTTCACCATTTCTTGTCCTTCTTGTTTTCTTCATTGATCAGTTCTTGACCTGTAAAGCTTGCCATGATTGATTTAGTTTTAGTCTACAAATTTCTCCTTGTTTTATGGAATAAAACATGCTTTAAATCTCCTTCTTATCTTTATATTTTAACTGATCGATGAAAACAAAGTAAATAATCAGTTAACTCTATCTTTAGCTCTACCAACTAAGTTGTTTTGTCATCTTCCTAAATTTGATTCTCATCGGTCAACACTTTAGTTGTGCTCGGTGACTACTACACATAGCTCGAGCATTAACTTCAGTTCTATTCAGTGAAAACTGTAGTTAGCTCGGTAATGATTTCTCGAGAAACACTTTTCATCGGGAAATACTATGACCTTCTATGCTCGGGGTTCACTTTCACTCGGTGTATGATTACCGACAAAAAAACTTTGTCTCTTCAGATATTTAAGTATTGTGACAATATGTGTATGATCAATCATACCATATTAAGTTGACATCAATGACAATACAATACATTAATTGATTTAATGTCTTGCATTTACTTTCTGTAGCTCGGTGATCATCAACTTTCTCATCTTCAAACATTCAGTCAGTTATAGTTCATCCATCTCTTCCTTTGGCATTGATGGAAACATACTACATACTATTAATACAATATGAAATATATTAGTTGTAGTTCACAATCTCTACCAAACTTATTGTTCTATAACCAATACAAATATCCGACTCTCGGTAAGCTCTTCTAGCTTAGATTTGATTCTTGTAGATTATTTTCTTCCTTCTTTATTCCCTTCACTGGATAGATGTAGAAAATTCTGATTCTATCTCTCCCTTTGTTGTAGAATATCTTCTCCTTTTTCTGGATAGAAATTCAGTGTTAACTTACCCAATTCTCTCCCTTAGATGGATGTTTCTTTGAATCTTTCTCTGATGTTTTTCTCTCGCTTTGAATGTTACTCTTTTTTATGGATGGTTCTTTTCTCTTTGAGAACAATATATTTCATTGAATACTTCTCTCAATATTTAGTACATATCTCCATAATCTCTCCATAAGTACATCTCTCCCTTTGACAACAATGCCAAATTCAATCTTTTTTTTTTTTATAATATATTCCTTGAATTTCCTCTCCATCAGCAATATAATAACTCTGGTGTTCGATGTAGATAAGTACCTTGCTATGTACTTATAGATATTTGCATTCCATCTCTTTGTTTGCATCAACATGAATATTATTCTGATAATATGTAGGCTGATGTAGCCTCCTAGTCAATTTAGTGACTAGTAGATAAGGGTCAGACCCCTAGTCTCTTCTTCAGGTACTCAAATGTATCTTTAGGAAATGGCTTTGTGAATATGTCTACTATTTATTTCTTGGATTTCACATATTCTAGTATCACTTCTTTCTCTTGTACTTGTTCCCTTAAGTAATGATACTTTATTTCTATATGCTTTGTCTTAGCATGCATGACAAGGTTCTTTGAGATGTTTATTGCACTTGTATTATCACAACATATAATTACTTGTTCAAGAATTTTCATATTCATACCTTCCAGTAATTGCTTGATCCATGCAATGTTAGAGCAATTTACAGCAGCAACTACATATTCTACTTCTATAGTAGATTGTGATATGCATCCTTTCTTTTTACTTATCCATGTGACAAGTATGTCACCCATATAGAATGCTCCTCCTGTTGTTCTCTTTCTGTCATCTATGTTTCCAGCCCAATCAGCATCTATATAGACTTGAAGCTCAAATTTTCCTTCTTTATTATACCAAAGACCATAGTCCTCAGTATTCTTTAGATATCTGAGAATTCTTTTGACAACATTCATGTGTGATTCCTTGGGATTAGTAGACAATCTTGCAACTATTCCAACTGCATGTGCTATATCTGGTCTAGTATGTACAACATACATTAGTTTACCAATCATTGATCTATATAAGGTCTGATTTACCTCGGTTGACCTATCTTCTTTTGTTAGCTTGCATTTGAATGCCATAGGTGTTCCAACTGGTTTGGAATCTTCCATCCTGAATATCTTCAACACTTCTTTGATGTATTTGGATTGTGTGATGTAGATGCCTGCATCCTATTGAAGAATTTATAGACCAAGAAAAAATTTGATCTCCCCAAACATTGACATCTCAAACTCTTTTCTTATTTCATCAAAAAATGACTTGCATAGTACATAATTACCTCAAAATATTATATCATCAACAAATATTTCAACAATCAAAATATTATCATCAGTATCTTCTTTTAAATACAAATTATTGTTTTCACTTGTTCTTACAAATCCAATACTTATGTGATAAGAGTGAAGTCTTCCGTACCATTCTCTCGGTGCTTGTTTCAATCCATACAAAGATTTGTGTAGTTTATATATCATGCTCCTCTTGTTAGGGTCAACAAACCCTTCTGGTTGTTCAATGTATACCTCTTCTTCTAGTATTCCATTTAGGAATGCAGATTTGACATCCATTTGGTATACCTTGAATCCTTTGTAGGAAGCATAAGCAAGTAGAATTCTTACTCCTTCTAGTCTAGAAATGGGTGCAAAGCTTTTTTCATAGTTAATACCTTCTTCTTGTGCATACCCTTTGCATACTAATCTTTCTTTGTTTCTTGTGACTTCTCCATTCTCATTCAACTTGTTTCTAAATATCCATTTGGTACCTATGACATTTTTGTCATCTGGTCTAGATACTAATGTCCATGTTTTGTTCTTTTCGATATGCTCAATTTCTTTAATCATTGCACTAACCCATTCCTAATTCTCAAGTGTAATATTAACAGATTTAGGCTCAAAATCACAAATTAAACATCTAGTGTTCAATGACTAATTTCTTGTTCTCATTCTAGCCTCTTTGTCTCCTATGATCCGGGTCTATGGATGGTGTCTTCTAACATACTTGGAAAGTACCGGTTCAACTCTTTTTTCATCATTATGATGATCATCTTGACCTTCATTTTGATCTTCATCACTCGGTATATCATTGTGAGCAATTTCCTGATTTTCAGTGTTTGTAGCTTGATGCTCGGGTGCATTGTTTTGTTTCTTGGGAGTGATACACTGTTGCTTGGGCAGAGTGTCAGGTTCTTCACTATAGAAAAACATGTTGTAATCTTTTGGTTCCTTTATGCTTTCCTCATCATTTTTCTCAGCAAATTCATCTACTTTGACATTTGCACTTTCAATGATTTTGTTACAGGATTTGTTAAGACATTTATAAGCCTTGCTTTTGGTAGAATAACCTAGGAATATTCCTTCATCACCTTTGGAGTCAATATTTCCATTTCTACCATCTTTCAATATATAACATTGACTTCCAAAAATTCTGAAGTGACTTACATTGGGTGTGTGTCCATACCATAGCTCATAGGGTGTCTTATTGGTGTCTTTCTTCAATTGAACTCTGTCCAGTGTGTAGACATCAATACTGATAGCTTCTCTCCAGAATGTTTGTGTGATGCCTTTCTCAAACATCAGTGTTCTGGCACAATCAACAATTGATTTGTTTCTTCTTTCAGAAATCCCATTTTGTTGTGGTGTTCTTGGTGCAGAAACCTATCTTTTAATTCCATGCTCATTAAAAAACTTAGTAAATTCATCAGAAATAAATTCTCCTCCTCTATCTGACTTAAGCATTTCAGTTCCTTTCCACTTTTTTTTCAACTATATCTTTATACCATTTAAACATCTTAAATGCTTCTTATTTCTCTTTTAAGAACATAATAGTCATCATTCTAGAATAATCATCAACAAAGAGAATGAAATATCTATCACCATAGTATCCCTTTGTTCTCATTGGTCCACATAAGTTAGTATGGACTAATTCTAGAATAAAATTATATGTGTAGGTCTTGCTCTTGAAACTAGGCTTTATCATTTTACCTTTTTGATAATTCTTACACATGACATGGTCAGACTTTGACATGCTTGGTAAACCTCTTACTTTCCTTTTATTTATTATACTAATCATGTTGTCAAAATTCACATGACATAATATTTTATGCCATAACCATATGTCTTCATTTCTAGCCAATTAAAAAGTGGTCTCAATATTATCAAGATAGAATAGGTTACCTTTTGTCTGTTCACCAATACTGATCAACCTTCCTGATTTATTAAAGATCTTTGCCTTTTTGTTCTCAAATGCAACTCGGTGACCTATGTTATTCAGTTGTGAAACCCTCAATAGATTATAGATAAGTCCTTTCACCCAATACACATTTTCACATCTGATAAGATTATTTAACATGATGGCTACTTTACCTTCAACTAGACAAGGTGAGTCATTACCCATTCTTATTGATCCACCATTATAATATTCAAAAATATCAAAATTTTCCTTATCTCCAGTCATGTGGTGAGTATAGCCACTATCAATAATCTAGACATCATTCTTGCTAACCTTAGATATGAGTACAATTTCTACATACCTTTCTTATTTGTTTGAATCATCCTTCATAGCAACAAATACCACCTCAATATCTTCATCAGATTGGATGTCAGTATTTGTAGCTTTTTTCTCAGCCAGGTAACAAGCTTTCTTGACTTTGTATTTGTAGTCTCAGTTATCTCTTATGTCATATTTTTGGTTGCTTCGGTAATCTCGGTCATCACTTCTATCATACTTCTTTTCATAAGATTTGTCATCTTTTGTTTTTTTAGGACATCTAGCAGAAAAGTGTCCAATCTCTTTACAATTAAAACATACCAATGGTAATTTACCTTTGTATCCACCTTTGCCTCTCTGAATTCTTCTAGCCATTAGTGCTTCAATTTCATCAAGTTCTTGTTCATCACTATCACTTTCACTATAATTTCTCATAGTGTGTTTATGACTTGATTTACTTACTTTCAGAGAAGATTTGAATGCAGACTCAATAGATGGTAAGACACTATTGTCAAAGTTATTCATTTCAAATGAAATAAGTCTACCAATCAAACTATCTAGATTAACATTGTTATTTTCTACTGCTCTCATTTCTTGTATAGCAGATACTCTAATAGCAAAAACATGGAGTAAGGTTCTTATAATTTTACTTACCACTGTTTCTTCTTCAAGTACACCTCCCACTCCTTGGATAGCATTAATAGCTTCTTTGATTCTACTACTATACTGAGTGATGTTTTCTCCTTCTTTCATTCTTAGGTCATCAAACTTTCCTCTTAGGATTTCATCTTTAGCCCTTAGCACATTTTTATCTCCTTCATGTACTAACTTCAATTTGTCCCACATCTTCTTTGTAGTGGTGCATGATTTGACATCTTCAAATTCAGCATCGGAGAGTGAGGAAGCAAGTTCTATCATCATAGAATTGTGTTCATTCTTTTCTCTCAATTGATCAAATTTCATAGGTCCAATAGGTAACACATATTTAGTATTTAGGTACTGTGTGACATCATTTCCAATACCTAATAGGTGGAGTCTTATCCTACTTTTCCATGATACAAATTTGTCCTTGTTCAACTTAGGCACATCCCTTTTTCTCATCTTGTGATCTTTAGCTTAGGTCGTTAAAAATTCCTTTCAAGCACACAAGCTCTGATACCAAATGTTAGAATAACTGAGGGGGGGGGGTTGAATCAATGGCCTCAAAAATTAATTCAATAATCCAACCAAAAATTTATATCTCAAATATAAAACCTCTAGTTATCTTCAGTCCTACAAGATGTATACCTTTAAATAATCTTATCAAATAACTATTGCTCGGAGTATAATGTTTATCTTTTTTCTTAAGCTTTACTGAATAGTAGTCTAGTCTTTACCAAAATATAGTAAATAACTTAGTGTTTACTGATCAATCCTATTTTAGTAATGTGTAAAGAAAAACATCAAAACAATGAACCATATACACATTTGAGACATGGATTTTTAACGTGGAAACCCTGTTAATGGAAAAACCACTTGGGACCGGTAACCCAGAAATTTCACTCTTCTAAAGTGAGCTTGGTGAAGAGCCAACCCTGTTAAAGGTTACAGACACACTGTTAAGTATGACCTTGTTAGAGGATTTAAAACTTTTGGTTAATCTTTTGACCTTTTGCATTCAGTATTTTGTCAACAAGTAAAAACCTTTTGATACTCCTTGGGATGTATCTCAATATATAAAGGATGGTTAAATCCTACTGTATTAACAGATTTTATGATCCAATGGTTAAACTAAAACAATATATGATCTGTTCATAAATACAACTTAATCTTTGCACATGTTCAGATCTATTGTAAGCTCATAATACCTTTTTGATCAATGTTTCCCTTCTATTCCTTTTCTCCAATTCTTTCTGCTCAGTGACTATTGTTGCTTCTCTATTTCTTGGTGTCTACAGAAGTCTTTAGCTCTATCCTTCAGCTTGTATGATCAAGTCTGTATGAAGAATTCTATCTTCACTAGAATTCTCTTCAACATTCCTCTTTCTTCCCCCTTTCTTATGAATTACTTGTCTCTTTATATAGACATGATTTCACCATTTCTTGTTTTTGTTTTCTTTGTTGATCAGCTCTTGATCCAAAAAGCTCGCCATGCTTTCTTTAGTTTTAATCCACAAATTTCTCCTTGTTTTATGGAATAAAACATTCTTTAAATCCTTCTTATCTTTAGCTTTTAACTGATCGATGAAAATAAGGTAAAAAATCAGTTAACTCTATCTTTAGCTCCTACTAGCTAACTTATTTTGTCATATTCCTAACTTCAATTCCCATCGGTCAACACTTTAGTTGTGCTTGGTGACTACTGTAGATAGCTTGGGCATTAAATTCAGTTCTATTTGGTGACAACTATAGTTAGCTCGATAATGCTTTCTCAAGAAACACTACCTGTCGAGAAATACTATGAACTTATGTGCTTGAGGTTCACTATCACTCGGTGTATGATTAGCGACAACAAAACTTTGTCTCTTCAAATCCTTAAGTGTTGTGACAATATGTGTAAGAGAAATCATACCATATTAAGTTGACATCAATGAAAATACAATACATTAACTGATTTAATGTCTTGCATTTACTTTTTGCAACTTAGTGATCATCAACTTTTTCATCTTCAAACATTCAATTAGTTATAGTTCATCAAAACAAGTCCATCAGTACAAAAAAGAATTAAAAATTATAGCTCACCCTAGTCAATACTTCCTTGATTGTCATACAATAACTCCTACCACATGGCATAATCTAAAAATTCCATGAGTCCACTTGTTCATCATCTCAACACTAGGATTGTTCCTTCTCTCTCTTATCCTTAATGATCATGGACACGTGGGAATCTATCGCAACTTTCCTAACCGCAACATAACCTTGTGACTTCATGAATTTAAATTTTATGTCTATCGCAACATCACAACACTTTGACTTAACCATCACAAACTGTTGTGATGTTGCGACACCGATATCTTGATGGTTTTATCACATGGTCACAAGTCCCTCTACTAACCATCAATATGACTTGTGATGATAGGATAGGAATTTATTTATTCACAACTACAACCACTAACTGTCAGTCCACCTTGCGATGCTCCGATCTCCCTTTTGTTTTCCACGCGTCACACTCATGCACCATCACAGCTCCACTTCCTGACTATTCCATGATCTTGCAAAGTCATGAAAAGATTAAAACTATCTTCCACGTATCCCCTTTCCATATCATCATTCAATCAACCTCCTAGATGGCATGCTCTGATTCACTATTGATTCTACCAAGTCATCACCATATGGGCACAAGTGAACAAAATATCATTTTCTATCACCAGTTGACCACATCACACGTGAACCACTTACCAAAAGGGGCATGCCTTTTGGCATTTCCATTTGTGTATTAATGAATAAAAACATTAAATCCTTCCCTAGTATGACCAATGTGGGATATATTCATGTGAGCAGTCTTTTGAATAAATAGTGCAACATAGGGAAACATGAAGATAACCCTCATTTATAAATTTTTTGTATGTAGGAAAGATCCCATAACTAATGAACACAAACAACTATCTCCCTTTTTAAATCTCTTAATCTAAAAATGAGACCATGTGACCTTTGAGGTAGTCTATTTCTATGGCTTGGCTAGATGTTTTGTACAAAAATTTAATATGTCAACCTCAAATTACTTTAACATTTGTAGGTGCCAACATATCTCAGCTCTATCATTCACTATTTTGATGCTAGGAGAGGAGGGATCCACTGCCCTACAGTCATGATCCACTAAAAACCCAAAAATCCTGCGTGTCTAACACTATCTTTGATCAAAATCCAAAAAACCCAAAAAGAGTTCATGTGCTCCATTACAACTCACAGACGTTGGAAACATTTCCTGTTGCTTCTGGTGTGAATTTTCCTTGGGATCAAAACAGAGAAAACCCAAGGAATTTCTGCAACATGCCTTTCATGGTCCCAAATTTCTTGTTTCATCTTACCCTAGGCCATTATAATATCTGCCATATAGGTCTCCTTATTGACCTTCCCCCAACATCGCAAAAAAGGCACTAAGCCATAGAAATTTTCTTCCTCTTCATCTCCAAAACATTCTAAAATTTCTGACCCATTTCTCAGGATTTCCAACTCCAAAATGGAGTCCAATCCAGGTAGCATATCCTCCTCAAACAAACTAGTAACCACCCACTTAACCATCATCATTTCTTCACCTATTTCTAACCCCCATGCTATAATCATTGAGATTATATCTACATTCACCCTCCATTTCCTTTTCCTCTCCATAAATTGCCTTCCAATAACACCAAGAACCACATAGATCATGACTTCGTCCTTGATTTTTAACAGATCCGTCAGCCTCTCCCTTCTAACTGGGCCTTTGAAACCCTTCTATTGCTTTTCCCTATCTACTTAAAATGTCACGTCCATTTCACAGAAAAATTAATTTTCAACTTACATGCAACTCACTACTCTACCCAATACCAAACTAGAGTGGTGTATCAAGCACTTCACCTATTCATTTAAGAACTTCACGACTCACCTTTCCACCTTACAAAATGATGCCAGCTATAAATTTGCACCAGATCCTTTAAAATCAATTCAACAAAGGAAAAAATAATGATGATATCACCCATCCTTACACATGCTCGATCATCTTTAAAAACTTGGAAATTATGAACATGCAATTACCCTCATCATTATAAATCACCCATCCAAATATCAATACATTAGAGTGTGAAAGGAGGATTAAAACACACACATTAAATGAAAAGATGGAAAAGTCACATGGCCAAATTTATATTATAAATCAAGTTGTAGGGATCCCAAGTCCTCCATCCTTATTTCATTCACCTTATCCAAAGTTAATTCCCATTTTGATAATATATCAGCCTCCATATTACAACTCCTCGAATGAAAACAACAACTCTTTGAATGAAAAAATAATACTTTGTAGATGCCAAGCATTTGTATGACCTTTTTGAATAGCCTGCACAATAACTTGAGAGTCACCTTCAAGATGAACCTTATACACATTAATCTTTCTCCCAACATAGAGAGTAAGAAGGGTGTCTCTGGCTTCTGCTATGTTATTTTTTCCATCTTTCAATTTTTAGGTTGTGAAGGCCAAAGTGTTACCAAGATAATTGTGAGAAATGACACTAGCACCAAAGTGACCAGGGTTCCCTTGCAGCAGCCCCATCAAAATTGAGTTTTATCCAACTAAACTTAGCTAGTTCCCATCTAACCTCATCCTTCCCCTTTCCATGAGAAAATTTTAGCTTCCCATTGTTTCCAAATCTAATCCTAATCCCAGGCCATGCCACTTGAATAAAATTATCCTCTATCATATAGGGAACACTCGAATGAAGATTTTTTTATAGAAGCTCCCAACACCTCTTCAATTGATATATTAATCATATTTTTGATCCTATCAAGTGATTCCACCTTTCCTTGAAAATTCTTTGATTGCGCTCCTTCCATACTTCCCATATCAAAATTAAGGGACTAATCTTCCATACTTTAGATATCACTAACCTTCTCTGAACTATTGGATAGCTCATGAAAACCTCCTTCATAGTATTCTACAACAACCATGACCAACCCAACTTATCCTGCAACATCTCCCAAAAAGCTCTGGAAAAATCAAAATGTAGAAGTATATGATCAACATCTTATACAACACTTTCACACAAAACACACTTGGTTGTCCTAGAGAAACCATACTTTTTCCTCCATTCCCCTATCAAAATTTTCCCTTAAATGGCCAATCAAGAAAAGGATCTCACCTTTGGGAGGCCTTCTTCCCCGTAGCATAGTTTGGTTGGCCATCCCAAAAGCTCAATAGATTTGTCCAAAAGCTGATATCCTAACTTCATCGAATACTGTACTCTTTTAGAAGCACGCCAAATAAGACTATCCTCCTTATTAGTCACCATAATTTACCTTCTCTATAATAGGTCCTTTATTAATGATAAATGAAACCTAAAATCCCCTAGATATCTGGACTCTTCCACCCCCATTGTTGACCAAACTAGGTCTGCTTGATTTCCATATAATCAGATGTTTTGTCCCCTCATCTATCCATAAATAAATTCTTTAATTCATGAAAATATTCAGTGTCTTTGATAACTGGAAATCCATTCCATGAATAATTCCAAAAGGATTCCTTCCTCTCATTTCCTACTTTCCAATTCAGGTGATCAGTCACAATATTCTTAAATTCAATGATAAAATTCCACATAGGAGAACCTTTTGGTGGATCTTTGTTTATTAAAATATTTTCAGTCTGCAAAATCAAGGAATCTCACTCTTAGGATTTTGACCCATAGCGTGTATGGGTTTGAGTATATTCTCCAAGCCAATTTAGCCCCTAAAGCCAAATTCATTTTGTGTGAATTCCTAATGCCAACACCACCACATGCCTTAGCCTTGCATATTTTTACCAAGGTAATAAAGGGATCTTTTCATCATCATTAGAGCCATTCAAAAAGAATTTCCTCATCCTTTAATAAAAATATTTGGTTATCTTCTTAGGGATCTTTAGACAACTCATAGAATAACTCAGAATAATAGAGATAACTGATTGCAACATGAGAATTCTACCAGCCAAAGTTAGCCATTTACTCTTCCACCCTTCCAATATTTTGACACAAATGTTGGTTAGATCCTTCTATAGAATTGATCTACATGCTCCCTCAAACAAAGGAATGCCAAGATATTTAACTGGAAACTTCCCTAATTTTATTCCTAAGATCCTACAAATATGTCTTTGTTGCATAACACTAGTGTTGAAAACGTATACCTCAAATTTGTGTCAATTAACATTCTTGACCTAAAATAGCACTATAAATGTCAATCATGGATTTAATGATTCTCTCTTCTCAGGAAGAGGCCTCCCCCATCAAATAAGTATCATCAAAAAATTATAGGTAAGATAAAGGATCAATGCCCTCTACTACTTTGATTCCTTTCCACTGGCCATTCAACCTTTTGCTAGTTGTAGACACCTAAATTTTATTAAACATATTTAATTAGATTTAGTGCTTTCCTAGAACATTATTGATTAAATAATTATATATTATTCAATTAATTTATGTTATCCCCTAGTTCAATTAATTTAATTAATTAGCTATAGTCCAATTAATTATCAAATGACAACCCATAGTCTAATAATTAATTAAATCCCTTTTCCTCTATTAAGTTGAATGAATATATTTATTTATTTAACTTAATTCATAAATCCCCTTTTATCCCACTTGTGAATTAAATATTCTATTTAATTCAATTTGAGCACATGGCTCCTAACTTTAATCCCTAAGCTAACCTTGCTCAACCACTTAACCTATGGTTCCAACTCAACCCAACCCATTCACACATACTAACCCTTCCTTATTAGTTAATCAACCACAATTAACTAATTCACCCCTCCACTCATTCTCTCTCCTCCATCACATCTTCCTAATCACCCCACTTGTCCCTTAAACCTAAGCCTAATCACCCCTTAAGCATATGCACAATCCTAATCCAAGGATTAAGAACTCAACCCCAATCCCAAAGTCAAATCTCATATCACATCCCTCAAATCCCCAACCATATGCATTCAATTATTCCTTAAATGCTCTTACATCCCTCTTACACACTCCATCCATCTCTTACATCTTTGTCCCCTCTCACATCTCCCAAAATGGTCACATTCCCCCATTCTTCCAAACCTCTCTCCTTGTGACACTTGTCACTATGAGAGCCATTTTAGAAAGCACAATCCATGTGCTCTCTCTCAAATTCATCTTGACCCTTCCTCAAGTTTGCATCTTGACCCTCCATTTCCCCCTCCATTTGCCTATAAATTGAACCCTTAACTCTTCCATTTTCATCCACCTTTTATGCAAATTTACCATGTCATTTTGAGAGAAAAAAATCATCCATTGCAACACCATAATGCCCAAATTATCCTAGAATTTATATTTAGCCCCATCCTTTGAAGTTTGAGAAACTCATTTGAGCACACATATCATCTCTTGGATAAATCCAAACACCAAAGGGAGCTTGCTAAGTATTAGAAAGGTTTGCACTTGCTTAGGTTTTTTTGCTTTGTTTTCAAGTTCTCTTTTGTCTAATGTTATATGTTTGTTTTGGTTTTAGTTGTTTGAATGCTCTAACTTGTTATTGTGTTCCTTTAACCACTATTTCCTTTAATGCATTTTGGCACACCTAGTGGGACCCACTTCACGGGTCATTTCTTTCTATTTCCCTCAATCTTGTTCTTTGTAACTAACCCCAAAACTAATGTTTGCTATGTTATAACTGGTTTTTGCAAGCTTCTTTGATTTTTTGTAGATGGGAGGAGATAAAACCAACATTTGCATCATCAAATCTGGGTACAAAATCACCAGATTGCATTTTTAGTCCTCTAGTGGGATTGAAGGCCCGAATCGCAGGAACATTGTCTCTATTCACAGGAATGCGATCTCGTGACACTGCAGATAGACAGGGCACAAGACCTTTCTTTTCTCATTTTTTCTGTCTTCTTTCTATTTTCTAATAGACCCACGGGAACGCATTCCCAAGAGTGCAAAAATGTTGTTTGTAAACTTGTAAATCCTTAAGGAAATTTATCACGTGTTATTTTATTTCTAGGCTGCAAAATCCTAGTCAAACTCTCATGGGATTGTTGTTTGACCTTGTAGGAATGCACGTTGACCTCACAGGATTACGTTCTAGACTCGTGGGAATGCTACTATACTAATTCTACACTTTGTTTTTGTGCAGGTCGCGGGATCGCTATTTGAAGACGCCACTTAGCTATTAAAGAAACCAAACAAACTCACTCACATAATTTTCAATAAAATAAAAAACTTGGCCTAAAATCTAATCAAAACATTTCATTTGGTGCACTAAAAATTAATCAAAACACACAATCTTGACTGACTAAAAGAAATTTAACTAGCAATCAACATTTCAATTTGGGCATAAAGAAAGAACATTCACAAATCTTGAGTGCACTAAGGAAAAAAAATCAACTAATTTTGCAAAATTTAAAGTTTTTTTTTTTTTTTCAAAGCAAACAAAGAAAAGAACCTTGCATGTTAACCATGAGTGTTTGATGTCTTAGATAGAAAACACTTAGTTTTAATAGGTTCAATTTGGAAATAATGGGTGTCTTGCGTGTTTGAAGGAGTGTTTTTCAACACTTCCTTAAGAGCTATTTCCTTTCTTGCAAATCCTTGTTAATCTAAGTCACACACTAGAAATAGATTATATCTGTATCCTCTCCCCTTTCCTTTGTAGATCTTGGGCGTTGAGAAAGATTCAATTTTTTTTCTTCTAGAGAGGCCTATCCAAAAGAAGCACAAGTACTTTTGGAGAACAACCTCAAACCGGTAAATCCCTTCACCGATATAGAAATAAGGTGCGACCCAAAGGTCTTCTTTATATCCCTTCAAGCTTGGGCGAGTTGTGTTGATGGTAGTTCATACTGGGTGAATATCCCCAACATACTGGCATGGTCAACTAGGCTCTTAAGTGAGTCATGAATGTACAAACTAATTGTAGGGACGCCACAAATCTCACTAGCAACTGTTAACTAGAAACCTGCTTGGTTCACCTCTGAAAGCTTGATAATCGGCTATACAAGGAAGATAGTAACTTCCCCAAGATCACTCGCACATTCATTCCACCTTGAGAATTTGGAGTCAGATAATACAACATCATGACTAGAGACATTGCATGCTTGGTGGTGGCCATATTCTGATTAGCTCTCGTGTGTGTACCTACGTTTGCGGGCAAAGGTTTTCAAGCTCACCATATCCTTAGGTAGAAAGTGCTTGTGCGTGTATTCGATGTTACAAACCCATGAAAACAATGGTTGAACATACACAAATCGAAGGTCCAAAAATTATTTTTCCAAAGAGATCAACATTGTCTACTCCTTGCAAGGTTGTTTTGTCCCTTGCAGGACTATTTTCTCAAAATTGACCCAACAATAGAACCAATCATTTGTTTCAAAGACTCCCAAGGTACACTTACTATTGTCACTTCCTAAAGAATCCCTTTTATAATAACCATGCTCATGACCAATTTGGTGAAACACAAGAAGGTCAAAACTCTATTACCCATCGTGCACAAAGAACATAAGAACACAACCCGAGAGGCTAACAAGTACCAACACATCATTGATTCTATCAAGTAAGAAACACATAAGCGGGAAAAATTCAACAAAGTGATATACAACAACAAGGTTGCTCGCTTCATGGGAAAATATCATCTAAATGCTGCCTTTGTCAGATTTGAGTAGTATGACTAGCTGGCCTATCACAAAAAAATAGTCATTCCTCCTCTTCTTAGGATCACTTAGCATGCATTTTTAGGACTTCCCTTAGGTATCATCTTTAGAAACATGTCACACACTCATCCTAGCATAATCCAATCCAATCCTAGTCAACTTAGCGTCATCCTAATCATCTTAATCATCCTAAATTAGAATCCCTCACTTGGTATTGCATACCCTTTTGAGTTTCTTGAAACCTACATCTTAATCAAAACCTCATCTTTGGACATCCTCAAACTAAGCATTGTTTAGGATAATCCCCTTGCCTTTGCAACCTCATCACCTTGATCAAAAGGTTGGTTCGCATTGACAGAGAATCTCATCCACCAAAGACCACAAGTTTGTCCTAGGTAGACAATCACATCCACTTGATCTTACACTATGGAAAGCAACCCTTGATCCTTGTGTACACCAAGTCATCCTTAATCCTTAGGAACATACCCATCATCTTAGACACATCATCTTGAAACCTAATCCTAGCACCATCATCCTTAGCTTCCTAGGAACATCCTTACATTACATCTTGCATCGCATATCCCCTTAGGGTAATCATTTCATGCCACCTACCACATGATCCACTAAGAAGAGGAAGGACATGGACCCTAATCTATCAGCTAGTTCATCTAATCCCATGACTGACCACACTAACGCCATGGTCTCCTTTGCTCCTCAAAACAACACACTAATTGAGTACATATGGGTAGACACAAATGAGGTTCCCATAGTAAGCACTATGGAAACAGTCATGAACTATCCAGGACATGCCCCCATGGTCAATGCCATCCTAGGGTACAATAGCCATAACATACTTGAAATCATTCAGTAGAAAGGAATCAGACTACCACCCAAAATCATACCAATACTGGTCACACGACCCATGACACTCCTAGGTGAGATCCCTCATTTAGTAAGAGATGAGGTTTTTAATCCTATACAACAAGCAATGCAAGTGGGATCTCTCCTATCACAAATGATACAACCTTCCCCCCATCTATAGTGCACACCACACCGCAATCCACCCCATTTTCAGTCATGGGAGCCCCACCTCCTAATCCACCACCACCAGCACAATTAATACCCCCTATTGCTACCCAAGCACCACCACCAATCCAACCCATAGTTTCCCAAGAATCACAGCTAGTTCCACCCTTTATTACACAATTCCCACAACCAACAGTTGACACCCAGCAAACCAGCATTTCGCTAATCACTGTGCAGCCCATCCAAACCTCATCAACCAGCTTGCAACCACAAAGCACACAAACTAGCAGTGCCATGATACCTACCTCTACTCCATATTCCATCCCCACAACATATTAGTAGCAGCCACTGTTCACTACAGGCATGCCACCTATGGGTGCTTACAACCAACCCCTATTTCTGCAGGGACCCACTTTCCACACTCAACTAGCACCAAGACCACAGTATATTCTAGCACTTTTTCCACAAACCTAATCCAACCCTAACCCTCTACTACAAGCTTCCCAAATCAGTCAGGAAATGCAAAATGCTCCATCTTCCACTTGGAGTTACTCGCAAGCCACCATGCAAGCCTTAGGTATCCCCACGCAGACATAGAGCACCCATCCATCTACCTCCTAAATGAAACAACAACAACCCAACCCCTTCACAACTGCACAATTGATCACCCAACCTAACCAGCAGCCACAACCAGAAATGCAGGGGGAAAATCACTTAACTGCACAATCACTGTAGAAATTTTCTAACACTTTGGCTAACACACACATGGCCTCCCTAGCCATGCCATTTTCACTAGCATCCCAAGTCATTCCACCTCTGCAATAATCAGGCATTCCTGCTAACATCAATTTCCCCGCTACACATACTAGGGGCATTCCACCACAACACACCTATCCCACATACCCTAGAAATGTGACACAACCACTTTACATAGGTGTAACACATACTCACCCCACCTACCCAACATTTCAGTAAGAATAGACCCATTATCAGCCGCTACAACAATAACATCAGGCACCACCATCGAATCCACAGCTGTATCCTACTCTGAAAAAGTTACTACCACAATAACCGATCTATGGTTCCCATCACTCTCCCTATTACACATCATAGTATCCTCCACAAAATCCCCCATATTCTCCATTTGACCCATATCACATCCAAGGAACCAATGCAATTAGAGTTAATAACCCTTCCCTGCCAATAAATCAGGAGTGGAAATAAATGAAGAACACTCTCAAGGAGCTAAAAGAGGGGATTGGGGTCAAGACATTCAAGTTTGAAGAGGTGTGTCCCTACCCATTTGATTGATCTATCACTACTATACCCTTCCCCAAACACTTTGAGACACCCAAGTTTGACAAATACAAGGGAAGGGGAGATCCCATAAGCCACGTCAAAGAATTTTACATGGCATGTGAAGAAGCGGCCTATAGCGACAATTTTCTCTTGCATATGTTTCCTAAGAGCTTGGGAGGAACCACTCTTGAATGGTTCTATAAGATCCCCTATGACACACTCTCCATGTTTGCAGAACTGTCAGAGAAATTTGTGGCCCAGTATGCGCATAATATCAAGAATGAGCTCTCACTCTTTGACCTATGCAACACAAAATAGATAGGAGGGGAAATTTTGGCAAATTACCTACAACATTGGCAAGGAATCACTATGAGATTATCCTATCAACCTCATGATAAACATCTCATGATGATCTTCATTGATAATCTCCATCCCAAACTAGCCCATCATATGTGCATGAACTACCTGCAGACTTATCAAGAAATTAGAGGTAAAGGCATGGCTCTTGAATAGGGTCTCATAGAAGATGGGGCTATCAAGCATTACAAAGAACCCCAGCCTGATAGAAACAATAATGATCGATCACAATACTGGAACAAGAACAAAAACATAGTCACTAATGGAGCCACTGACACCCAACACGTTCAGGTCATAGTGGTCGGTCCCAATGTACCTACCCAAACCTATCAGTAAGAACGACCAGTATACCCTCAACCCCCTCTCATGTATCAACAACTTTCTCCAGCATATCACCAATTGACATACCAGAAAAACATGTGCCCCTAGGTAGCAACTTTCTATCCCCCTCTAGGCACATCATATTAACCTAACTACCAAGGTCCTACAAATCAGACAAATGCCATATTAGTCCCATGTGGACAACCAAGGCCTCATGCCTAGAATGTGTCGTAATGCATGTTTACCCCCTTAGGTGAACCCATAGATGTCATCTTCCACAAAATGGCCAAGGCTAACCTAATCATGTACCTGAAAATGCAACCATTTGATGACTCAACACCTAAGCCTACATTGTACAAAGACAATGAATACTGTGATTATCATCATGTTAAGAGACACACTACCATCAAATGCATGAAGCTAAAACACTACATCCAAGACCTCATCGAACACAAAGAGATCGAAGTAGACAATCCTGCCCAACCATCACCAAATGTGGGTCTTAAAATCTATCAAAATGCATTTCTCAAATATAACTCAGGTAAAGGACCAGCCAACCCTGCTCAACCCTCCAACCAGGGGAAGGGAAAGCAAGGAGAAAATGTTGATACAAAAGATTATACAAATGCATATATCAACTATGATAATCTCATCGGCTGCATATTCCAAGTCAAGCCCTCTGTCAATGTCATTCATGTCAAGGACACAAATAACCAATGCATAGTCACCACTCATTGAGGCAAAATATTAGTTGCAGGTGCAAGTATCGCTCCATCTGCTAGCACACAATACAACCTGTTGGAAAACCTAGGGAATACTCCTGCCCAAATTTCCATCCTAGATCTCGTCCACACCTTGCTTTTCCATCAAGATATCCTCAATAAATCCCTACAAGAATCATGTATTCCCAACGACATCAACCTCACCCAATTCCAAAACCTTGTTGGCCACTTGAATGCATCTTGTGGGATTTCCTTTAGACCAACCAATGTACCTTCTGAAGAACCCGATCACAACCTTCCTCTCCACATCGCTGCCATGGTTAAGGATTTTTCCATCAAGCAAGTCATGATAGATAATGTTTTTCCCCTTAATCTATGTACTTTATAATTCATCAAAAAAATGGGCTATAGTGAAGTAGATATAGTAAATGATGTCATCACCATCAAGGTCTATGACAATTTAGAACGCACTTCTGAAGGAACCATTTCTTTTCTCATCAAGTTGGGCCCTACAATCCAAGATACAATATTTCATGTTGTTGATCTTGACCTTCCCTACAACATCCTCCTCAGACACCCATGGATCCATTCTATGCAATCCATCCCATCCACTTACCATTAGTACATCAAATTCCCACATAATGACACTGAAATCACCATCCACATAGATCCCAAGCCCTTCGCATACTGCAATGCATTGGAAACCTCCTTCCCATATTCCACTCACTATCCTAGGATCAACATTGGCACCTCTATTGCTGGTTCATCTTGAATCCATTTAGATCCAGAAACAATCCTCTCTTCCACTCTTTCCACGGTCAAGATCAACAACCAGGGTTGTGGCTAGTACTGTTAGAAACACTGAGAGGGGGGATGAATCAGTGTTTGTCTATTTATTATATTTTAGAAACTTTAAACATAAATCAAATTTATATCACAAGAACTTATAACACATGATATGATTACGGGGAAACCTTGATCAGAGGAAAACCCCAGTGGTAATTAGTACCCACAAATATTGCACTAATATAATGAACCTTTTAAAGTTCCTCTGCCCTATTAGGAGAAGTCTTTACAATGCAAGTACAATGACTTGGATAAGGTTTGACCCTGTTCATATTATTTTACAATTAACCCTGTTAGGGGTGAGGACTCACTGTCCAAAAGGCTCACTGCGAATAGGATGAAGGCTACAACCTTCTTGATAATAGATATACACTATATCCAAAAATGATCTATTATATGTGACACACTTGTTTGATCAGTTCTAATTATGCGATGATGCTCTTATACTCTGAAAGAGCTTTATTTCATTATGAAATCTTACATTGTTCTTTTATATCTTTGCTCTGCATATTTCTTTGACACTTACTAATACAAAATTGTATGTTATATATATGTTCATGCCTAAATAGATGCAACTAGAAACAAGCCCTTAGTCGGCCCAAAAACAATATACACAATGCTTCCAAACTAATTGGCTTAATTGTGATTACAAGAGTGATTGAGGCATGAGTACAAACATAATATAATAGGTGCATAGCCTTTACTAAATAAAATGTTATACGCTAATCTAAAACTGAGGTCGGCTCTGTACTCTATTTCCTAAACTGCTAGAGGCACTTCAACTTGCTGTAACTTATTTATACTATCTTATATGATCATGCATGTCTAGGGTAATCACAAAAACATATCATAGAGGTTAATTCTGAAGGCGCTTAGTCAGAATCGGCCATACACACATGCACTGGTGCTCTCATCATCTGTATATCTTTGTTCTATTGTGTCTTCTATACTTAGTCAATTTCCACTTCAAAGTTTGTTGTCAAAACTTCATATGAATTTGTTTCCATAATGACAACAAAAAACAAGTCATATTCTCCCTGGGAGTCAACTTGCCAACAATCTCCCCCTTTTGTCATTAATGGCAATGAAGGAATGTGGCCAAGTTACTCAAAATTGACTAACACCAAAAAATAGTATATCATCTTAATTTAACATATAGTATATCATATTTCTTTGCATATATATATACACTACTCCCCATACATACATTACTCCCCCTTTGACATTAATGACAAAGGTGTCAAAATTGTAAGTCCTTGAGTACTTACTCTGAGTATACATCTAGATAAGCTATCTACAGATTCTTGATCTCTTGCAGCCAGAATGCCTTTAGTGCATCAACTATTTGTAGATGGGAACATAGGGCATATGTAAGATTTTTCATCTTTGTCACATCCATGCTAGGTCCTTGATCATAGGTAGAAATGGTTGCATCTATTTGTTTGATGTTCTTGTTCAAAACTGCTAAGGAGGGCGCAAGTGGATTTCTCAGTTGAGTCTGCCTAATCCTTATCTTACTAATCTCCATTTTATCTTTTTCTATCTTGTCTATCTGACCTTGATAGATATTTTTGTAGATGTTTATGTCTTGGGATGATGTTTCAAATGATTGTCTTATGTTATCAACCAAGATATCTTCCTCTTCTATCTTTTTGATATGCTCAGAGGTGAGTTTGCCTCTCTCCATGCAATTTGCTATAACCTTTCTACCTTTTCATGCCAACTCTTTCAATATTGTCTGACCAATATTTAATGACTTTAAATCTAAGGAAAAATTCTTTACCAGATCATTTAATCTTTCCTTTTTATACTCATTGTATAGTCAGAAAATGGAAGCACTTCCATTTTAGACTTGTTTAGCCTTTTGAGTAAGTGGTTTGGGGTCATGAAAAGCACCTTGAATGGGTTCCTAATCTTGACATGGCTTCCCCCCTATTCTATCCCTCTTTCCACTCCTGTTTAGCCTGATTTCTACATTCTGGACTACAGACTGGTGATTCTGGGCTTCAGGGTCAGGGTCGACCTTTTAGGTCTATGTCGATCTCAACCCTAACCTAGGTTAGGGTTGACCTTGACCCTGACCTAGGTCAAGGTTGACCTTGATCTTGACCCAGGGTTTAGATCTCGGGGTCTCACAGTTTTGGATGTCGGTCTTTGCAAAAAGTATTTTCCCACTTCCGGGTCGGCTATTTCGGGTTCCGAAGTGTCGATTCCTAAATTATATTTAATATAGGTCCTCTCTTAGGGGTAAAGGCTTTAATGGAAATTTAATTCTCCTATGTTGGCCTCCTTAGAATATTGTGCCCTAATTTCATATAAAAGAGAGCCTTTCTCCCCTCATTTTCTATAAGCCCTCTATTGAAGCCTATGCATCCTTGAGCAATTGAGAAACATCATCAAGTGAAGATTCAAGCAAGAAATCAAGAAATATTTGAAGCAAGGATTCATCCATCCACTCAAGCATCCATTTTCATGAAGGAGATCCATTGGAGGCCATTGAAGGATTCAAGCTACATATTGCCCTTTTTGGTGATCTCCTCATCCACCTTCTTCTAAGCCTATTCCAAATTCAAGAACCCATTAAAGACTTGGTGTTGGAGATGTACAAGAAAGAGATTGAATAAATCCTACCTTTCTACATTCCACATCTTGAAGCATACTTGTGGATCCAAGGATTCAAATCCACCACAAGGAATTTTACAAGCAAGGTAAATTTAAGCATTTACTTTGTCCATTTCTGCAATTTCAATTACATATATTTGAGGTTAATTCCAAAACTGGGGTTTTACTAAGGCAAAACCCTCCCCCACAATAAACAATCCTCCTTTTCTTGTAGGTACAGGTTCAGGATAGTAGATTTGAGACTAGATCTAGATACCCTTTTCGGCTTTCTTTCAGACAGCGCCAACAGATTCTATGTCAGACCTATGCAGGTCAGAGTCAACATTATTGGGTCAGGGTTGACATTTGTGGGTCAAGGTTGACCTTTATCATAAGATGACATTGGAATGAAAAAATATTTTTGGGTTTTGTTCATCTCTGCATTCCAGTTTGGGATCAACTGTTAGTTTTTCTAGAAACAGTCTACAGACCTCAAAAAATAACATTCTTTGATCTGTGATTCTTTAAGGTTAGTGCATTTCTCCTATTTCTTCAATTACTGTCATATATCATTTCTATATATATAATTAATATAATTTAAGATTCCCTTCTTGTTATTCTCCCTTCCAAATAGTTGATTCATTTGTGCATTTGGGAATAAAAGAGGAACATCTTATCTTCTCCCTAATCACAATTGCAATACACAATCAATTAAATTCAAGTAAGTATAAAGTAGGGTTAAGGAATTAAACACACTCAAATAACAATTAACAATCAAATCACCTTATCCTCTTTCAACACCTTACATATTCCTAAAATTCCCTAAACACCCTATTTCATATCTTACACTCATCTTCTGCAATTTTAGTAGTAGAGTCTACTAAACTTGTGAAATATGATTTGAAGCTTGCCAAGATGCTATCAACATCATCAATTGACTGACTCTTAGCCATTTTCTTGTCTCCAGGAACTTAGTCATTTAGGATGTTCACTGTCTCCAGAAAGAGAGGATTTCTCATTACTTGTTTTTCTTTTTCTTTCTCCATAGCTAGCACGCTGATCTTAATCAAATATTCTTCTTCCCATGCATCTAGATTTGCTGAATCTGGGGTCAAACTTGACAATAATGATGGTTTAATGGATGTAGTGTGTATTATATTATGACTGACATCCACATATTCATTCTTGACATGGATCTCTATAGTTGTTGTTTCATTAGTTTGATTGTCTTCCTCGTTATTCAAATCTGTTGAATCTTTGGAGGGAAATTTATCTTGCTATAAACATGTATCATCAGTGCATACCTCCTTTTTCTCTTCAGTGCTTACAAATGATTTTTCAACTTTGTCCATATCATTGTCAGAAGCGGTCATGGATATCTTGATATCATCAATCACAATAGTTTCTTCTGAATCTTTGACTGTATCATAAGCTATTGAAACTGTGGGTGTTGAAACCTATGGACCTGTCATAGGTGCATTTTAAATCACTAGTTCTGTAACTTGTTTGGGAGGAACTGGAGTTATGATGCAGGAGCATCCCAGGGTAGTTGGCTATCCTACATGTTTGGGAGATTTGCTGGAGTCGTGTGGACTTCTTTTCATGTGTGAGGGGTTTGGTAGCGTTGTATAAACCTACTTGGGTCTTGGGTAATTGGTTTTGATGTATTTAATGGAACTTGGCATGGTCTTGGTTTCTTGGCATGGACTGGGAGGAGCTCGGCCTTGCTTAGGGATTTGGTGCCTATTACAGGCCATATAAGTAATTTTCCACAAAGAGTTAGAGGATGAAAATTTCAAGGATTGAAGAGGGCCTAGATTTCTACCTACGGTTTGAAGCACAAGTCCTAATCCATCTAGATCTAGGAGATATCGTGATTTTACTAAGACATCAATTTTGGGCATTTGATTGTTGTTGTTGGCCGACTTGTGGCATTTAATTTATGTGTTTGTATTTAATTTATGTTATGGGCCGACCTGTGGCTTAGATTGGTATAAGTAGGGTTTGTGGAGGAAGTCTTTAGTCAATATTCATCCATCCTAGAGTAGAGGAAGAGGCAGAGGAGCGAGTTTTGAGAGGAACTAGTAGCTGTGGCTTGGGAAACAAGGAGATTGCTTGGTGGGTTTGCGAGCACAAGTTTGGATCTTCCTGGAGGTTTCTACCATAGTGTGGCTAGGGTTTGGTTTAGATCTTGTGAGATCTTGTGGATTTCCTCGTGTAATTTCATTGTATTTGGTCATAACCCGGAAGGCCTTACAGCCGGGCATGTTGGATGAAAATATGATGATTCTATTATAAGTATTTGCATTGTGTGGATCTAAATCTCTGTGTTGTTATTTTTTTTCCATTGTGTGGTTATTTTCTGGGGCTAGGACATCTCCATTGGAGATTCTCCTACCTTGCCCTTCATCAAGTGGTATCAGAGTGAAGGTTGTTCCTGAGTGTGTGGACAGAGCGCCAAAGGTGAAGCAGTTTGCACCAGGACTATGGAGAGGATTTTTGAAGATTTCAGAAGATGGCTTTGAGAAGATTGAACCCTAGGGAAATGGATGATCTTTCTGATACTGTGGAAGAAAGGGTCTTAGAAAAGATTTGGGCAGAACTCAGATCTGAGCTTGCACTAATCAAGAGTGATATGATTGCTGAGATTGTAAGTGCTTTAGGTGGTGTGCCTCAACATGTGGGTACTGAAGATGGTTATGAGGAAGCTAATAAAGAATTTGAGACTACTAGATCAAGTGGTAGAGTTGAACAAGATGAGAGACCTAGCGGAAATAGGGTTGTTCAATTGGATAGATCTGGACCTCAGTTGAAGCTGAAGCATAAGATGGAGGTTTCTAA
>MU228140.1:992333-1103231 GCA_018584345.1 Thuja plicata
ATGTTGAATATTTCTTCAGTTGAGGATGCCTATCAGTATGCTTTGAAGGCTGAAGAAAAGTTGAAAAGGAAGAATCAAGGTAGTTCCTGATAGAAGGAGAAGTAGGACTATTTGGCAAAGGCTAAACTAAATGCAGAAGATGAACCAAAACCTGTTGATAAAAAGAGAAGGGTAGGTAAAGGTGAATTTAGGGGTACTTGTTTCAAATGTCATGAAGATGGACATAGAGCTTATGAATGTCCTCAAAGGGATGGCAACAGAAGAGCCACTGTTGTGGATGAGGCTGAAGACCAGGAACCTGAGCAAGGAGAGAGTTTACTAGCTTGGCGAGTACAAATTGGTCAGAGGACATAGGAATCTTGTTAGAGGAGTAATTTGTTTAGGACCCATTGTAAGTCTTATGGTAAGGTTTGTAATGTGATTGTGGATGGTGGTAGTACTGATAACCTTGTTGCGGAGGAGATGGTTCAGAAACTTGGTTTGAGAAGAATGAGACATCCTTATCCTTCTAAGATTGGTTGGCTGCAAGGTGAGCATGCTTTGGAAGTGAGGGAGCAATGCCTTTTTGATCTCCAAATTGGACAGTATAAGGATCAAGTGCTATGTGATATTATGGACATGAACAGTTGTCATTTGTTGCTTGGTAGACCGTGGCAGTATGATCGCAGGGCTATGCATGATTGTGTCAAGAATGTGTTTACAATTGTGAAAGATGGAAAGAAGCATTCCCTGATTCCTTTGCAAAAGGAAGAGGTTGGTAGAAGGAACCTGAGCATTGGCATCCAAGTTGAGTTGGCATATTCTAAAAAGGTTAGAGGTCAGTGTGGACAACAAACCTATGGGACATCGAGGAAGGATGCACAGAAGAAGTAGAAAAAGAA
Source organism: Thuja plicata (assembly GCA_018584345.1). NCBI lineage: Eukaryota > Viridiplantae > Streptophyta > Pinopsida > Cupressales > Cupressaceae > Thuja > Thuja plicata. The sequence continues at coordinate 993,215 of MU228140.1, forward strand.
CAAGGGAAAGAGTTTATAGAATGAGGGTTTGGAGGACATGTATGTGAAGAACCATTTGGGGATTTATGTTTTGAATCCCAAACGTTGTTCTTCCAGCTATTGAGAATATCTTTTCACACCTAGGGAGTCTGATGTAGGAGCATCCCAGGGTAGTTGACTATCCTACATGTTTGGGAGATTTGATGGAGTCGTGTGGACTTCTTTTCATGTGTGAGGGGTTTGGTAGAGTTGGATAAACCTACTTGGGTCTTGGGTAATTGGTTTTGATGTATTCAATGGAACTTGGCATGGTCTTGGTTGCTTGGCATGGACTGGGAGGAGCTCGGCCTTGCTTAGGGATTTGGTGCCTATTACAGGCCGTATAAGTAATTTTCCACAAAGATTTAGAGGATGAAAATTTCAATGATTGAAGAGGGCCTAGATTTCTACCTACGGTTTGAAGCACAAGTCCTAATTCATCCAGAGCTAGGAGATATCGTGATTTTACTAAGACATCCATTTTGGGCATTTAATTGTTGTTGTTGGCCGACTTGTGGCATTTAATATATGTTCTTGTATTTAATTTATGTTCTGGGCCGACCTGTGGCTTAGATTGGTATAAGTAGGGTTTGTGGAGGAAGTCTTTAGTCATTATTCATCCATCCTAGAGCAGAGGAAGAGGCAAAGGAGCGAGTTTTGAGAGGAACTAGTAGCTGTGGCTTGGGAAACAAGGAGATTTCTTGGTGGGTTTGTGAGAAGAAGTTTGGATCTTCCTGGAGGTTTCTACCATAGTGTGGCTAGGTTTTGGTTTGGATCTTGCAAGATCTTGTGGAGTTCCTCTTGTAATTGCATTGTATTTGGCCGTAACCTGAAAGGCCTTACAGCCGGGCATGTTGGATGAAAATATGATGATTCTATTATGAGTATTTGCATTGTGTGGATCTAAATCTCTATGTTGTTATTTTTTTTTTCCATTATGTGGTTATTTGCTGGGGCTAGGACATCTCCATTGGGGATTCTCCTACCTTTCCCTTCATCAAGTTACCTTTGTTGTAGGTGTCATTGATGGATACATATGTCTATCTAGAAATACTTGCTCAAATGCTTTATGAGCCTCTTCACCAACCAGATCATACCCTTTATTCATGATATGAAGTGTTCTAGTTTTGGTTCTGAGATGAGGTTTTACCAAATCCAATAGTATGGCTTTCTCATCATGTGAGAAAACAGGGAGAAGACTATCTAATGTTTCTTCTCATATCCTCTTCAATTGCTTTCCTCTTTAATACATCAAGTATGTTCCATACCTTGTCTAGCATGACTATTTTAAGTTCCAATACTATCCTTTTGAACTTAATCATGTGAGAGATGATCATAGAATGAATTTTTGATTTGTCTATCTCTTGGTATTTGTCATAGACATTCTTGATAGATTCTAGTCTTACCTCATTAACAATTTTGTTCTTTAGGACTGTTAGACTAGGTCTAAATCCTACCTCATAAGGGGCTTTAGTGTTCTTTACCTTGCTCCTTGTGGTCCTTGAGGATGGATGCCTTGTAGGAACTTTCTTCTTCCTTTTGGTTATGTTACTGGGTACAGAAGGTGGAGAGGATTCTAGATCAATGGTGGTTGATGGTGTAGATGTACCTTCATCAGATTTCTTCTTCTTCATCTTAGGCATATCATTAGACTTTTCTATTTTTACTTCTCAGGGATTTTTCTCAAGTTATTTAGTAATCTTAGCTTCCCTAGCTCTATCTAGGTCTTCTTGTATAACTCCATGAATTTTTAGGATATTTGAAGTAATCCTTGATGCCTTCCTTTTGTTGTCACCACTCTATAAGATAGAATCGACTTGATTTGTCTTTTCTCTGTATGTTCCCCATCTTGGTTCATTTGGATCTTTGGTCACAGAAAAAAGAACTTGTGCATATCCTTCCAACACATGTTCTTCAACTTCATAGCCAAGTGGATGAATCCATTTGGTTCTAGGCTCAACTACCTCCATGCAAGTATAGTCAGTTTCCACCATGAATCATATGGTGTCTTTGTATTTCTCAACTATCTTCTCAGGTATCCTGAACCTCTTCTGCATCTTGATCCTGAATGTTTTGATATCCATGTCCATAGAGTCTTTTTCACTACTCTTTGATGTAGCTTTTAGTGAAATTTGTGACATAGTGGGTTTACTCCTATCTAGGTAAAGATTGACAACTTTACCAACAATATGGAAGTAGAGATAGATGATCAAAGAGCCAAATATAAATATCTTTGTCTTGTCATGCTTAATAGCTCTAATTTTCTCAATCAGTTGTGCACGCAATATTTCATAGATATTGTACTGAGTGTTATCTCTCACCATTCTTATTTCTGCCAAAACTATTGCTACGGACACACTATTCAGTCTGCTTTCTTGCAGAAACTTGTATCCAAGTATCATAGTGAGGATTTTGATGTCATTCTCCTTAATAGTATCAACATTCATCCCATGCCTATCACTTCTAGATAAGCGTGCATGTTCAATCTGATTTTTAACATCATTACCAGTGGGAAGAAATAGTCCAGTCTTAGGAAGTCTAGTCATTTCATGAATTAGGTCTGTAGTGATGCAGAAAAAAACCTCACCAATTCAATATAGGTCATCATGTATCCTTCTTAGTAGTATTTTAACCCACTCTAGCTCATAGAACTTGTGTGTGTTAGAATACTCAAGAATAGGGTTGTCAGTGAGATGCGCATATTCATCTTTGAAAGAATAATCAGGTTTCATCATTGAAGCCATGAGAGTAGCAATGTTGTTATCTCCAACTATTTCCTTCTTGCAATATATATATGCACGGATGTCTTCTACATGTATGACTCCAAGTAGAGTCTTAGAGAATGCTCCTTCAACATCATCTAATATAGACTTGAATGGATGCTTCTTAAAGAAAAATCTCTTCCTTTCAGCTATGTCAATTACAACAGGGGTTGCCATACTTACTTGCAACTTGATTAAGTAGGGTTTCATGGTTATTCTAAAATGATGTAACTACTAGGGTTCCATTACAGTCTTTAATCCATTCACAAACCAATCAATTCATTAACCTAAAGTATTTTGATTCTCAATGCTCAAGTTCTCTCTGAATGGTCAATCTCGAAAGCAAAGTGAGGTTTAAAGTTCTTTTACCAATTTATATAAAAGATTATTGCATTTAATGCTCGTTGCCATAAAGTGGTTTACAAAGATAGTTTCAAACTTTATTATGAAAAATGTAAAGGCAATGTGTGCATGTATACAACCTTATTTTGTGATTACATACATGAATCCATAGGCGCATACTCAGAGGTGAGTATACCAGCCACATAGGGGTTCAGAGCTAGAATAGCTCCCCCTAAGACCATGAGTGTCAAATATCCAAAATTAGAAGGTGCATCCATTGAGGATGCATCTACTACCTTGTTCTCTTCATTATCCTTCTTTACTTCAACCCATATTTTATTTGAATCAGCTTTAGCTTGCACAAAATTAACTTCTCCTGATTCTTCAAAAAGAGACTTTTTAGGATTTTCTTGTCTTTGTGTTCTTGACCTGCAAAACTTTGAGATGTGTCCAACTTTTCCACATGAGTGATAGGTGATAGGAGGTCTGATGTTATTCTTCATCATGTTGCATTTCTTAGCTATGTGTCCATTGTAATTACATATCTGACATGTAATGTTCAACAAGTTTCTTTGAGGTTGATTTCTTTGATTGAATTGAGTCTGATTCATTTGGTTCAGTTGTGACTGATTTCTTTGATTTGTCCTGCAATGAATAGCCCTGTGACCAAAATTATTATAGGAGTAACAATAACCATTAAAAGGTCTTACCTCTTTACAATCTCTTTCCAATTTTCCATGCTTGTTATAGTCATAACAAGTTTTGTTAACTTGCTTGAGTTCATCTTTAGATGGTTTAGTTTTAGCCTCTACAATATTCTCAATTTTCTTTGCTTTAGTGGATGTCTCTTGTGATTTCTTTCTTTCTTGTATTGAATTGATTTCAATTTGAGCTACAATGTATCCCATACTAGTGGTATCACCTTTTAGTTTCAGTGCATAAAGATGTGATTGAATTAGATCAGAACTTGTGTGTAGTTTATCAATCTTGTCTTTTGCTTCTGTTAATTCAGATTCTATCTTTTTCTTGATGTTTTCTAATTCCAAGATTTCCAAGTTTTCTTGCACAAGTTCATCATCTAATTGTTTATTCTCTTTGGTCTTTTCTTCAATGGTTGTTAAGCTATCTGTAAGTTGTTCATTCAGATCTTCAATTTTGTCTTTCAAAGACATGTTCTCTTCATTCAGTTTCTTGACCATTTTTCCCAAATCATTGGTAGAGAAATCTTTCAGATCTTTCCTTAGTTTCTTGATAAGCATTTGAGACCCATCAAATTTTAGTTTAAGTTCCACATTTTATTTTTCAGATCTGTCAAGATCTTCAAGGGCTGCTTCAAGATTCTTTTTCAGATGTTTTGCTTCTACTGAATCCATGATCTCCTCAAGTGGTTAAAATTTGTTTCAAGGGACCAGAGCTCTGATACCAATTTTTAGAAACACTGAGAGGGGGGGGTGAATCAGTGTTTGTCTATTTATTATATTTCAGAAAATTTAAACATAAATCAAATTTATATCACAAGAACATATAACACATGATATGATTATAGGGAAACCTTGATCAGAGGAAAACCCAGGTGGGAATTAGTACCCAAAAATATTGCACTAATATAATGAACCTTTTAAAGTTCCTCTGCCCTGTTAGGAGCAATCTTTACAATTCAAGTACAATGAACTGGTTAAGGGTCTAACCCTATTAGGAGTCTTTTACAATTAACCCTGTTAGGGGTGAGGACTCACTATCCAAAAGGCTCACTGCCAATAGGATGAAAGCTACAACCTTCTTAATAATAGATACACACTATATCCAAAAATGAACTGCTATATGTGACACACTTGTCTGATCAGTTCTGATTATGCACTAATGCTCTTATACTCTTAAAGAGCTTTATTTCATTCTGGCATCTTATACTGTTATTTTATATCTCTTCTCTGCATATATCTTTGACACTTACTAATACAAAATTGTATGTTATATATATATATATATATATATATATATATATATATATATATATATATATATGTTCATGCCTGAATAGATGCGACTAGAAACAAGACCTTAGTCGGCCCAAAAACAATATACACAATGCTTCCAAACTAATTGGCTTAAGCATGATTAAAAGAGTGATTGAGACATGATTAAAAACATAATATAATAGGTGCATAGCCTTTACAAAACAAAATGTTATACGCTGATCCAAAACTGAGGTCAGCTCTGTACTATGTTTCCTGAACTGCTAGAGGCATTTCAACTTGTTGTAACTTATCCATACTTTCTTACCTAATCATGCGTGTATAGGGTAATCAAAAAATATCATAGAGCTTAATTCTAAAGGTGCTTAGTCAGAATTTGTCATACGCACATGCACTGGTGCTCAGATCATCTATATATCTCTTTTCTGTCATGTCTTCTATACTTAGTCAATTTCCACTTCAAAGTTTGCTGTCAAAACTTCATATGAATTTGTTTCCATAATGAAAACACAAAATAATTTATATTCTCCTTGGGATTCAACTTTCCAAGAAGTATAACCTATCTAATGCCTTTGTAGTTGGAGCATTACCAGTTGATCCACACACTCAAGGTCGCCAACCTAATCCAAGCAAGACAAAACCAAAAACAACTGAAACAAAACAATTGGGCCCTACCAATTTTATCTCAAATGGCATTTTGAATAGCCAAGAGATGGCACCAGATACCAATTGGTGGCTTTATAAGGATCCACCACTGCCAGACAAGGGTTTTCTCGATTACTTCAAAGGCAAGTACCCTTCCGCTCATAAGCTGGTTATACAAAAATGGAATTATCAAGGAGGTGGTTTAGGCCGTGAAGAGCATGGCATGAACAAGCCTTATTTTCCCACCAAATGAGAAAAACACCTAGGTATTGGTATGGACTCCACCACAACTAGGGGCACCAATGAAAACACATATATCTATGATAATCTCCTGGGTGAAATCATTGAAGTAGAACACATCCCTGAGGAGAAGATTGTGAAAGCCTACGATGATGTCCTCAATGACAAAACCTTCCTAGGAAATTCTATCCTCTATCAACTAACCATTAACTTCATTGACCTTCCCCTCCTACATCCCAAACTCATAGACTGAGACCAACCAAGTGTCATATACATTGATGAGTTCCAAAGCGAGGAGGCACTCCTGAGATTCATGGGAGAAAATGAAAAGAGAAGTGACTGGGGGAAAGAATCAACACATGTCTACAAACTAGATCCAAAGGCATACTTTTGGGAAGAGGAGGACTTCAGGCACAAAAATGAAATAGAAAAAATCAAAAAGAGAAAAATTGATCCCCTAGCGAAAACCCCTCTGGGGTGCTATCTAATAACAAAAAAGTAAAAACAAAAGGTGTATCCACTGGTGAAAACCTCTCTAAGGTGCCAAGGGATGAAGACTCCCCTCTTCCTCTAATCCATGATTACAATCCTAAGCAGCCATCAATCCTCATTGAAAAGACAAAACTTGTCAACCTGGGCATATAAGAGAATCCCACCATCATGTACTACATAGAAACATCTTTGACAAAAGCAGTTGAAAAAACTCTTGTTTCTCTCTTAATAGAATCCAGAAATAAATTTGCATGGTCTTATTCCCATATGCTATGATTAGACCATAACTTGGTGGTGCACTATCTAGCAGTGGACCCAAACATCAAACCGGTCAAAAAAAAGCTTCACAGGATGCACCCCAAGGTAGCACTACTCGTCAAAGAAGAGCTAGAAAAGATACTCCAAGCCAAAATCATTCACATCATTGACTACTTTGAATGGATCTCCAACATGGTGTCAATGTCCAAACCCGACAAATCAATCAGGATATGTATGGACTTCTGAGATCTCAACAAGGCATGTCCCAAGGATGATTTACCACTTCCAAACATAGACATGATAGTAGACCTCATAGCAGGACATGTGATGTTGTCACTCATGGATGAATTTTCAGGATATAATCAGATCCATATTTTAGAAGAAGGTCAACACAAGATAGCATTCACAACCCCCTAGGGCACCTTTTACTATAATATGATGTCATTTGGTTTGAAGAACGCTAGGGAAACCTATCAGAGGGCCATCATGGTCATTTTCCATGACATGATTCACAAGTTCCTTGAGGAATATGTAGATGATATATTGGCTAAATTAGTTAAAAGGGAAGATCACCTAGATGTTATGGAATGCTTCTTTGACAGGATTGGACACTATGGCCTAGTGCTCAACCCTAAGAAGTGTGTTTTTGGGATCACATCAAGAAAACTCCTTGGATTCATCGTATCTAGAAGAGGCATTGAAATAGATCCAAAAAAGGTACAAGCTATCATGCAAATGCCTCCACCAAGAACACTCTGGCAACTGCACAGACTATAAGGAAAATTACAGTTTATGTGTCATTTTATTTGTCAACTAGCAGAGAAGTGCTAACCATTTACCCATCTCCTACAAAAAGACAACAATTTTAAATCAAATCCTTTGTGTCAAAGAAGATTTGAAAAGATCAAGGAATATCTAGAAAATCCTCCCATCTTGGTACCACCTATACCAAGTCAACCACTCATCCTATATATTTCTGCTACTACAACGGCACTGGGGGCACTCCTTGCTCAATTGGATGATGAAGGAAAGGAACAAGCCATTTATTACATCAGTTAGACCTTAGTGGGTTATGATCTCAATTATTCCCCTATGGAAAAAGCATGCCTGGCAGTGGTTTTTTCCACTCAAAATTTTTTCCACTATATGCTTAGTCATACAACCAAGCTCATTTCAAAAGTGGACCCCCTAAAGTACTTAATCTCCAAGACTACTCTCACGGGTCGAATGGAAAACTGGGTTATGCTACTAAGAGAGTTTGACATCCAATATGTAGACAGAAAAGCCATTAAAGGGAAGGTCATCGTAGATCAACTAGTAGAATCACCATTGGTGGATGCATATCCTCTGATCATAGACTTTTTGGATGAGCATTTGTACATGATAGAAGAGAAACCCAATTGGAAACTCTACTTTGATGGATCCTACACAACCCATGGTGCAGGGACAGGAATACTTTTCATCACACCTCAAGGTGACTACATCCCTATGTCATTCAAGTTGGGATTCCCCTGCACAAAAAACATTGTAGAATATGAGGCACTAGTCGCAAGACTCCGCATGGCTATAGAATGGAACATCACAGATATACATGTCTTCGGTGATTCCCAACTCATCATCAAACAAATCTTGGATGAGTACCAAGCTAAAGATGACAAACTGATGTCATATAAGGAGATGGTTGACAAGATGAAAGAGAATTTCCTCCCCTTACAAATGAAACAAGTGCCATGACTCCAAAATAAAGCTACTGATGCAATGGCCATAATTGGTTCCCTCTTAGAGATTCCTCATGAGTCTATGCAATACAAATTTTTAGTTGAGAAAATCCATGCTCCTGCTTATGAGAATGATGAATCAAATTGCGTATGTGTCTTGGTTGGTCCCCACTCCCTGTGGTACCACAATATCCATGCTTATCTACAAAATGGTATCATATCTCCTCATCTTACCACAACCCAACACCAAAACCTTATTCAAAGAGCTTCCCGCTACACCATTGTAGCCAACACCCTTTATCATTAAGGCTATCACAATGTGCTATCTAGATGTTTAGATAAAAATGAGGTCACCCAAGCTTTCAAGAGGTACATGATAGGATCTATGGTGTCCACATGAGTGGCATGGTCCTAGTCAAGAAACTCTTATGGATAGGATACTATTGGCCCATAATGGAACATGATGTTTGTGAGTTTGTCAAGAATTGTTTACCTTGTCAACAATATGTTAATCTGATCCATGCCTCTACACAGGGCCTTTGACATTTTGCACCACCTTGGACTTTCTTCTATTGGGTTTTTGACCTCGTTAGTAAGATTGCTCCCCTCTCTTCCGAAGAACACAAATACATAATAACAGCAACAAAGTATTTTACAAAGTGGGTTGAAGCAATTCCGCTCACCATCACTATAGGTGTCCAGATCTTAAAATTCATCCTCTACCACATCGTTTGTTGCTTTGGCATTCCCTCCACTATCTTCACATATCATGGAACACCATTTGAAAATCAAAATGTCAAAAATCTTTTTGTCTGCCTCCACATCCATCACCACTTCTCTAGTTCATATTTTCCTCAAGGTAATGGCCAAGCTAAGGAAAACAACAAAACCATCCTCAAAATCCTGAAGAAGGTTGTCAATGATACTAACTGCAACTGGCATCTCCAAAATAATCCTTCCCTATGGGCATATTTCACTTCTTACTGCACTCCTAGAGGCACCACTCCATACTACCTTGTCTATGGTGTTGAAGTTGTCTTACCAATTGAGGTCAAACTGCCATCCTTCCAGGTATCACTGAGAGGCCTAATCAATGATGAAGATTATAGAGTAGCTAGACTCACACAATTAGACCTACTAGACAAGAAGCCTCAACAAGCTTACAGCCACCTTGTCATTTATCAAAATAGACTCAAAAGAAGCTACAATAAGAAGATCCACCCATGCCAGTTATAGGTAGGAAATCTCGTCCTAAAAGAAAATCAGAAAGTAGGCACCGATCGAGAAAAGAAAGGGAATTTTGAGGTCACTTGGAAAGGTCCCCATGTTTAACCTACATGCTTTGGTTTTAGGACATATCAACTATCTACTCTCGAACGAGAACCCCTGAATGATCCCATCAACATCATTCATCTCAGGTGCTTCTATGCCTGACAGCTAGTTATTCATTCCAGTCATCTAAAAAAATCCATAAAAAGTATTAAAAGTCTTGAAAAAAATCATTGTCTTGGTGAAAATATGGTAAAAAGATGCCTTGATGATACCACAAAAATAAATAAAAAATCAAAAAGATTAAAAAAAAAAAAAAAGTAAAGAGAAATAAATTGTCCAATGGTGAAAACTTGGCAATCAAGCGCCTTGGACATGTATGTGTGGTGAAAACCTGGCAATCAAGTGTCACACATAGAGGACCGTATCATTATTTATCAAAATCTCATTCCTCTCCCTCACCCCATCCACTTCAGCCTAATCACTTCCCATATTCCCTTGGTGTTCCCTCATCGCATGCTTCAGTTCGCAAGGGTCCTCCTATCCTATGTCCTGAGATTTTGTACATATAGTCCTATATATAATCTTTAGTCTTTGTTGTATATATATCATCTTATCACAATCCATAAGCTTCAAGTGTTTTCCATCCTATAAATATCTTGTCTATGTTAGTCTAGTCTTGTGTCCCATCCCGCTTGTACATATCTCGCATCCTTGGTCGATCTCCTTGTAGAATGTGATCGAGTTCCACTTAGAATCTTGCACTCCGACAAGTCCGGTTTGAGAGAATCTTGATTTAGCAATCCAACCTCAGTAAATATTTTGGCCATCGGTTACCCATTTGACATATCCTCCATTAGAAGGTCCTTGTAGGATGTATCCTTCCTCATGTCTGACCTAAATCCAATCAGCATCCCATATCATTTAATATCTTTGGAAAAAGGCATCTTGTGGTTGAATTTTTATCTTCAAATTTGATTTTGGTTCTTGCTTATCATTCATGATTCTCTCAATTTTTCTCCTCCTCAAGGTTTCCACAATTATTCATATCATGGTATGCTACGAATGGATGCACCTGTGATAGGGAACTTGATCTTTTTTGTTTTCTACCTATGAGTCAGTCGGATACAACCCTTGCATGTATGGAATCCATCTGGGTTCGCATACCGCAATTGGGAAGTGTCATTTTTTTGTGGGCTTCTCCAACATCATTTCCACCATGGCTCTTCCAGGCCTCATGTGTGATGCTGGGGAAACCCCCACATTTTTGTTGCGTCAGTCCTCTGCAACAACGGTGATAAGGCCCTACATTCCTAGTAGCCTCGGCATGGTCTCTAGCATTGCTACATCAAAATAAGTGCTCAAACTAGATGGTGGTATTCCATTCCAGAATATCCCTTGCTCAAGCTTCAAGGATAATCTCTCCTCCCATCATATCCCCCAAAAAAATCCTACCATCAAAACAAATCCTATCAAACAAAACAATCCCATCCTACAATCAATCCTACCTCCCCATGATCACCTAACCCCCATCCCTCATGATCCTACATACACCTCAAGCCCCATCCTTGATGCAAACTTGATACCCCTCATTCCTCCCATCCCTTGTCCCTAAATTTTGATTATGCACATTCCTATCCACCCCTTTTCTTCCTGACCATTACCCTAAACCTCGTTGGACAGTGATGTGTTACATTTTCCATTCCCACTTTTGCATCCATCCATCATTGCATTTCACTCCATCTCCATTATCATATTTTCAGGTACACTATCATTCATGTCTCCTTTGCATTAAGTCATTTCCATTTAGATTCATTTTAGTCTTGCATTATTGAGCTTCATTTAGATTCATTAGTTCGTCATAAATTTATTTTAGTCTTGCATTATTAAGCTTCATTTAGATTCTTTAGTTCATCATACATTCATTTTAGTCTTGGATTGTTAAGATTCATTTAATTTCATTAGTTCATCATAAATTCATTTTAATCTTGCATTGTTAATTCATCTTAGGTTCACTTTAGTATTGCATAGTTAGTTCATTTTAGATTCCTTTTAATTTTGCATTGTTAATTCATCTTAGGTTCACTTTAGTCTTGCATAGTTAGTTCATTTTAGATTCATTTTAACCTTGCATAGTTAATTCATTTTATAGTCATTTTAATCTTGCATTGTTAATCATTTTAGTCTTGCATAGTTCATTCATCATAGATTCCTTTTACACCTTGCATTGTTAATATTCATTTTAGATTCATTATTCACTCACTTTTGATTCATTTTGCATTCTGCATTTCTACAAACATTTATTCACATCATATTCATTTTCATTTATATACACATTACATTTCATTAAACATTAGCCTATACATTACATACATCATAAGAAAAAAAAGTATCATCACATCCTACATCCACACACATTAGTACATCATATAAACATCATCCACCCTGCATCATCAACACATCTTATATAAACATAATCTATCCTACATAAGAAACATGTCATACATATGCATCACATCCTGCATCACCCACATGTCAGTCCCACATATGCCTCATATAACATATATCATCCCTCCATAATCATGAAAAATAACTCAAAATACATGCATGTTGGCCAAAACACTTTGTATCATATAAATAATGAAAGAATAAAGTCCACAATGTCCATCCACAATATCTCATATACATATACATACACATACACAAAGGGGCTCTATGTCCCAACAAAAGTAGATGCACAACATAGTGATGTATCACTGTTCCTCTAGGGTCCCCGTAGGAGGCTTCTCGTCAGCATCCTACATCCTTGTATCCTCATCATCACCAACAATAGGTACCTATATATTCCCTAATGAGTATGTAACTCTTGCCTGGGCCTACTCTAAAAATAGTGAGAACCCTGGCCCTGCCTGTACTCTGGGGGCATCTAAAGGTGTCCCCTACGGACCTGGTACGTGTACATGTACCTATATCATGAACCTGTCTAGAGGCTCTTATATCAGAGCTCTCTACATCATGCATCTAGATTGATCCCCCTCCTAACGGCCTATGGCCCTCACTCTTCCCTGTCTGCTGGCTATACCCCATCCTCTGGCTATGTCCTGCCATTCTGAGTGTAGACTGCCTCCTCCAGACACCACTAACCCCCCAGCCAATGTATAGTGCTCCCACTGATCCGGTGCTACTGCAGCATGGTATCTATCCCTATACCACCCTACCTCCTCTCTAAGCCCCATCATCTCTCTAATAAATCCCTCCACACCACCCACACTAATCACGACTACCTCTAGCTCCATCCTCCCAATCCCCACTAGTGACTCATCCCTCTCCTGCTGTAATCTATCTCTCTCCACCCTCAATCCATCTCTCTCCATCACCAGTCTATCCCACTCCTCCATTAGATTAATTCCATCCCCATCATCTCCCCTGCCTGTGCCTGTCCAGCATCCAGCTACCCTCTCAACTCCCCCACCTCCCCAGTCTGCTCGACAACCTCTCTCTTAAGGATGGCTATATCCACCTGGGCCTAATCCCTCTCCACCATCACTGCATCCCTTTCCACCCTCAAAGTGTCCCTCTCTACTATCACTACATCCCTCTCCACCCTCAGAGTGTCCCTCTCTACCGTCAGTGCATCTCTCTCCCCTAGAGTGTCTCGCAGCTACTGGCTAGTGGTTGCGTGTATAAGCTCTAGAAACCTTAATCTCTCTGCCAAAGAATCCCCTAGAACACCTGATGATGATCCCCCTCTCTCTTGGCCCCTCCATTTTAGGTGGCATCCTCGCCTCCTGATCCCCCATCCACCTCCATAGCCTCCTCTCCACCAACATCCTACTCCCCCTCTCCTCTCTCCTCCTCTCCTCTCCCCTCTCTTTCTCTCCTCTCGAAACTGCCACTAGCACCTGTCTCTGAGGAACTATCACCAGTACTGACCTCACCTACCCCCTCCTCCTCCTAATCACCACTAAGGCTACCGCCCTCCCAGCTCTATCAAACTCTAGTGGTAATCCCAAACTCCCCACATCATGCAGTCTCATAAATGCATCCATGTACTCCTGAGTACTGCCTGCGTCTATTGGCCCCTTGGTAATCCCAATGGATGGGCTAAATACCCCACCAAGCCACTCGTAACCCCTCCCTATCTAATCTCGGCGCAAAATCTGAGATACTCTCTTGGGTCACTCGTTGGTACCACCTCACAGGATCATGTACCCCTTGCGTAAATCCAAACTATCTCACCACTCTTTTTGGCCGATATTGCTCCACTATGTAGTCTCATCTCCCTGTTAGGAATGTGGGCATCATGGTGTACAGTAACTGTAACTAGTCCTCTGCCCATGGTCCCACCTATTTATAAGGCCTCCATGTGATCCCATCTCAGATCTCATCAATCGTCACCCTCCAATAGTTTGTATCATCTGTGTCATGAAATGTCAATGGCTCTCCCCAGGTGTATACCATAGGTTTCTCTGCCTATCATGTGCTCCTCCCTATCAATTTGAGCATGACTATGTGCTCCCATGCCCAAACTTGGAGTAGGGTGGTATACCCAATACTCCTCCTGTGACCCTCTCCACCATGATAGACTATCTAGTGGAGATCCTATAGATCTCTACTAACATCAATGTCCCCCATGCTGTAGGTACCCCTAAATCTATGATCCGCATGATCACTAGGATCAGGATAAGTGTAATGCCAATCCCTCCCATGTCTGGGGAAATGTACCCCAATACAAGTCCACACACAAAAAAGTATACCCAACATGCTAGACGCACATCCAAATGGGGGTCCAGCACAAGATGACCATGCTGCAAAGGAAGTGGGAGTATGGCCCCTAGCTCGACCAAAGCTCTAAGGGCCTCAGTCTATGTCACACATGGTGCCACCAACTCTGTCCCTCGTATGGGAAATTGAAATATCCCGTATACATCCTCCAATGTGATCATGTCCTCTGTCAGGAGATAGAATGATGTTTTCTCCGATCACCACCACTCGCAAAGAGCAGTCATCATCTCCATGTACACCTGCCTATGGGGCATGCATGCTATGTATCCCAAGCCATCTGCATCTATGTGAGCCCACTCCACCGATGTAAAGTTCTCTACCACCCATAGCACAATAGCATGTCTCTCGTGTGACGCTAGTCAATCGACGGACCACTACACACACAAACCAAGCACTCATCAATCCTTCTAGTCATTCCTAAAACTAATTATCCTACATTTTTTTCTTCCCCCCTCATGTTTTTCTTGGCTATTCCCTTCTTTTTTTCTTTCCCGCCAATCTAGCCCTAGCTTGCATTCTCGTGACTGTGGGAACGCATTCTCGGTAATTCCACCCATGTCATGGGAATGCATTCTTGCGACATGATGTCATCACCCCCTAACCCCCTGGTCCCTCGTGGGACCACTTCATTTTTTTCCCTCCCAACCCTCTACACTTCGGGAATGCGTTCCCACAACAAATCATTGTGGGAATGAATTCCCATGACAAATTTAACCCCAATCCCATTTCACGCTCCCGCAAGAAAAACCTTAACCTACCCTAACCCAACCAACATCTCACGGGAACACGTTCTCGCTGGACCCGATGACATTCCCGCTAGGGATCCATTCGCGGGAACACATTTTCAACCCCCTAAACCCTATAGAAAGCAAAAACAAACAAAAACACAAAGCCAATTTTTTGAGCCTACCTGTCTGTTTGGTACCTGGCACCTTCTTACACTGTGCACCACGTCCATTTGATGCCTCGGTCACCCCCTCTCAACCATCGCATCGTCAGATTGTAGAGCTCCAAAATATGAAGGAATCTATAAGCTCAAAATGCACAATAAACCTACTCCTCCACCCTTCCACCCATATATAGCCCACCCTGGACCTTTCATTTCCACCCCCATCCCCTCCAATTTTTTTCTAGCCCACATTTTACCCATTTTCTGACTAATTTCTCCACCTTTCTACCCCTCAACCTTTCCTTATCTTTTTCGTCCCTTTTTTATTTCTTTTTGAGACGCCGCTAGGGCTTCGCTATTTCTCCCTGTCACCCTCTCAAGGGGGCATCACCCTAACCAAATTCTATTTCTCTCCATCAGCCTAGGGAAACCTAGTTTCCTAAGTCATGTCTTCATGTCGTCTATTATTTTAAAGCTTCTTTGAAATAGTGTTATTCTAACCCTATGTCAAAGAGGGGCAAAATGTAGACACCTAAATTTGATTAAACATATTTAATTAAATTTAGTGCTTTCGTAGAACATTATTGATTAAATAATTATATATTATTTGATTAATTTATGTTATCCCCTAGCTCAATTAATTCAATTAATTAGCTATAGTCTAATTAATTATCAAATGACAACCCATAGTCTAATAATTAATTAAATCCCCTTACCTCTATTAAGTTGAATGAATATATTTATTTATTTAACGTAATTCATAAATCCCCTTTTATCCCACTTGTGAATTAAATATTCCATTTAATTCAATTTGAGCACATGGCTCCTAAATTTAAACCCTAAACTAACCTTTCTCAACCACTTAACTCATGGTTCCAACTCAACCCAACCCATTCACACATACTAACCCTTCCTTATTAGTTAATCAACCACAATTAACTAATTCACCCCTCCACTCATTCTCTCTCCTCCCATCACATCTTCTTAATCACCCACTTGTCCCCTAAACCTAAGCCTAATCACCCCTTAAGCATGTTCACAATCCTAATCTAAGGATTAAGAGCTCAACCCCAATCCCAAAGTCAACTCTCATATCACATCCCTCAAATCCCCAACCATATGCATTTAAGTATTCCTTAAATGCTCTTACATCCCTCTTACACACTCCATCCATCTCTTACATCATTGTCCCCTCTCACATCTCCCAAAATGGTCACATTCCCCCATTCTTCCAAACCTCTCTCCTTGTGACACTTTTCATAATGAGAGGCATTTGAGAAAGCAAAATCCATGTGCTCTCTCTCAAATACATCTTGACCCTTCCTCAAGTTTTCATCTTGACACTCCATTTCCCTCTCCATTTGCCTATAAATTGAACCCTTTACTCTTCCATTTTCATCCACCTTTTATGCAAAGTTACCATGTCATTTTGAGAGAAAAAAATCATCTATTGCAACACCATAATGCCCAAATCATCCTAGAATCTATATTTAGCCCTATCCTTTGAAGTTTGAGCAACTCATTTGAGCACACATATCATATCTTGGATAAATCCAAACACCAAAGGGAGCTTGCTAAGTATTAGAAAGGTTTGCACTTTCTTAGGTTTTTTGCTTTGTGTTCAAGTTCTCTTTTGTCTAATCTCATATGTTTGTTTTGGTTTTAGTTGTTTGAATGCTCTAACTTGTTATTGTGTTCCTTTAACCATTATTTCCTTGAATATACAAGTAATCAGCCTCCCAAGCACTTCTGCCATAATAATAAATAAGGGGGAGATCGGGTCTCCTTTTCTTATACCCTTAGTAGTGTCAAAAAAACCTTGTGGACTCTCATTCACTAGCACTGAAAAACTTGGAGTTTTTATACATCCTTCCACCCATTAATCCATTCAACACAAAAACCAAATTTCTCAAGAACCTTCAGAAAAAAATCCATGTTGACATTATCATAGGCCTTCTTAATATCCAGTTTGATCATCATATTCTCAGTCCTAGCCATCCTTACCGAGTTAATGGCCTCAAGAGCTATAATCACCCCTTCATAGATATATTGGTTTGGCACAAACCCACTTTGTTCTAAAGAAATAATGGACTTGAGCATAATCTTAAGTCTATTTTCCATTATCTTAGCTATAACCTTTTAAATAGTGTTGCACAAAGCAATCAGCCTATAGTCATCAAAGGTCACTCTATCAACCTTTTTTAGAATCAAGGCAATGAAAGTATTATTAAGGTCCTTCAAAATTAAACCTCCTAATCTTGATTCTTCTACAACCTCCCACATATCTCTACCAACAATGTCCCACACTTTTTGAAAGAAGATGGCAGGGAAACCATCATGTTCAGGGGCCTTATCTCCAGCCTTACTAAAAAGGGTCTGTTTGACTTCCTCCAAGGAGGCCGGTCTCATTAAGGAATTATTTTGTGGCTTAGATATGCAGCCCAAGATGATATCCAAAATGATTATTTTTTGAGAAATATTGGTAGGATCCATAGCAAATATATTAGAGAAATAATTCACTGATTCCCTATTAATAGCCTCTACATCCTGGATAGTGTTACCATTGGAATATTGTATGGAAAAATTGTGATTTTGTGACCTCTTCACCTCGAGTGAGTTGTGAAAACAAATTGTGTTTCTATCCCCCTCTCTTAACCACGTCTCCCTAGAAATCTGATGCCAAAAAACTCCCTCCCTACCCAACACTTTGACATATTTCTTTTACAACTCTTTTTCCTTAATATATTCCTCCTCACCCATCCCATCAGCTATCACTACAAATTTCAACTCTGATAAATCACATTCCAACTTGAATTTCTAATATATTTTTTTTTAAACTCCTCCCTATTCCAAATTTTGAGTTGTTCTTTAAGAAATTGAATTTTTTTTGAAAAAGGTAAAGGCCTCATTACCTTTTCTAAGAAGGGAAATCGACCACCATTGATAAATCTTGTCTAAAACATTATCAGAACGCAACCACATAGCCTCAAATTTGAAAGTAGCGCACTCTAGAGTCGAGTCCTCTTGAAGCCTAACACAGATTAGGAAATGATTTGACGCTGAAAAGGGTAAGATCTTTGCACTACAAATCCAATCCATCCTATCCCAATGCCCAACCAGTATAAATCTATCAATTTTCTCTATGATATTAAGGAAATTGCTTCTACGATTAGTCCAAGTAAAATCCTAGTTACGTAGCTCCAAATCGACCAAACCGTTAGTTACAAAGAAATCATCAAAATCCCTTTGAATTTTCCCAACCCATCCAAGGCCACCCTTCTTTTCTGTCGGGCTAAGGATAGCATTGAAATCTCCTCCCAAAAATAATATCATCCTCATTATTACCAATATTAGAAATGTCCTGCCATAAGGTTCTCTTCAAATCGGGATTATTTTGTCCATGTACATTTACAAAAAAGAACTTTGAAAATATTTTTTTTGAAATAATCTCAATCTATTTCCAGTTATTACCTTGATTAATAAGTTCCACATCAACTATAGACTCATTCCATAGGACCCCCAAACCCCTTGAAGCCCCATCCACTCCAATAAAGGTCACATTCCATCGAGAAAAGTTTATCTTCAAAGACTCCATATCTTCACCTTTAATTTTAGTTTCTTGCAAGAACATAATATTTGACCTAGTCTAATCAAGACATCACTTGATCAGGCAGATCTTGTCAGAGGTATTGTTGCCCCTGACATTCCATGTTAGGACCCTCATTGCTGGCGAAAAAATGCATCCCAATCTCAATAGCTTGGTCTGGTTTGCTACACTTCCAACTATTTCCAGCTTCATCATTGTGCTCTTAGCACCTCATTTACTTTTCCCCCCTATCTTTAGTTTTGAGATAGAGGAAGGGGTTTGCTCCATATTTTTTGGTTCCAAAATTCCTGGATTCTCATAAAAGCGTAGATCATATTCTTCCTCCTCTTCCTTGTGGGAGATGTAATCCAAGTTTGAAGAAACAAAATTGTATCCACTATCCCTAACATCATTAAAGGAACTATCCAAATATCTAACGGGTGAGATTTTGATATCTTTAAATAAGGGGTCCTTTGCATCCCCATCTACCTCCAAAGCTAGCGAGAGAGTAACACCTTCCATTTTCTAGGGATTAAGATTAGATTTTTCCACTGACTTAAATCCTTTATCATTCCATATGTAATTGCCAACACCTTTCACAGCTAAATCACCTCCTTGAAAGGAGTCAGAGACAAACTCTATAAGATTCATATCATCATATTTCTTGTCTTCATCATACATAGCCTCTTGTCCCATCCTATCACTCGTGCCATCTTGTGCATCTAAATTTTCATCATCCTTTGGTCTATCAACACTAAAATTGTCCTCTCTCATTATTCTTTCTACAATATCCTCATATTTCCTTTAGTTCACAGAGAAGGGAGTCTCTTTGACCACTTGGATAGAGCTACTCTCCTCACTTCTTTTAGTCCAATGTTCCAATCCCAAAGAAAAAATATGATTTACCACCTCCATCTGGTCAATTGTCCACTCTTGCATCTCTTCTTGGGATCCTTGAGAGATATTTTTAACCATTATCTCTTCCCAGAGAAAGAGGTCCATATCCTCCTTTCTATCATTTCTTTCAGTGTATTTGATGTTTTTGTTAGTAATCCTATTAGACTCCAAACCTTTACCTTTATCCATTTATCTAACCCAACATAATCCTCACCACGATTCTCCTCCTCTCCCTTATCCACAACAAGGGGTTGTCTCCAATCCCCTTTCTCAGAACTTAGCACAATATAGTTTGGTAGCTTATACCTCTCTTTCCTTAAAACTAAGATCCTTGAGCACACAAAAAAGTATTTCTAGTCCGCCACCTCCTTGGATTTCACATAGGTTCCCAGCCTATCCATTATTAATTTGAGTGTGTCTGCACCATAGTATTTTTGTGGGAGATTGTGGAGCTTAAACCAGATATGGAGCTCCTTTACTTTCTCCTTTACCATATCAAAGTTAGGGGTCCAGTCCCTTAGATAAATTCCTTTCCTATCTAATAGGTAAGGGACACCATTGAGGACCCATTCCTTGTCATCTTTGGAGGGGCATGTAACTAGAAAAAAACCATTTTCCATATTTTTCAAAGTACAGACAAACCCCCATTGTTCATAACACCAATTTCTAATTTTTCTTAGGGAGGGCCAAGGACCTGTCCATTTCATAATAAAATCTCTATCTTCTATAAAGGCAATGGATTCCAACCATTTTTTATTATTGATCAACAAATAAGAGGCTCTAACATATATCACATTATCACTCACCAGTTGGGAATCATTCACAACAACAGTCAGAGATTTGGGACGCCATAACTTATTTGCAATCTGTTGGAAGTTGAAGCTCTTTGGGACTGGAAAAATCCCACCTTGGATTTGAAAGTTCTATCAAGATTTATCCCATCCCCTTCTATTCCTTGTTTCTACAGAGAAGGCCTTTGAACTCATTCCTTGATCCTTTCCACTACCACTATTGTTCGTCCAATGAGGGGTTTAAAAATGTGGCTGATTCCTACAGTTGAAAGTTCAGCCTCATCTGGATCGTTTGCCATAATCCAATCCCTAGTGCCTCTGAAACCCTTCTCTACCCGACTGTTGTAATCGCTCCATTCACTCATGCCATAGGTTTCACTTATTCATATTTTGTATAATATTATATTAATGTTAACTAGTAATAAAATATAATATTATAATATAAACAAAACTTTATTAGGGTTTAGGGTTTAGGGTATAGGGTAGAATTCTATTTCTATGTAATATTATGCACGATTAGAGCTATCATAAAAATATTTTTGAATGTTAGAATTAAATCTAAAATTCTAATAAATTCTAATTTTTAAAATTCATAAAAACATTTATTATCTTTTTCTAAATAAACAATTATATAAAATTAATTACCTAAAACAAATAGACTATATGGAATTAGATATTCATTTCAAGATTTATAAATTATTTATATAATTAAATCATAGTAATTATCTAATACTAATGAAATAAATAAAATTAAGATTTTATTTTAAAATTAAATAATAATTTCTAATTATAATTTTAGAATGAGCTAAAAGACTAAAATCTAGATTTAAAGGAAACTTTCTATTTTTAAAAAACTTTTTTGTATGGAAATAATTTCATATTCTAAAACTTTAGATTTAAAGCTAACTTTCTATCTTTTAGACATAATGCAATGCTTTTAGAAACAACACTTTTTTGAGATTCACACATCTAGATGGATACAATTTTATTGTAATGTCTTTGTCCATTTCATTCAGAATTTGAAATTTTCTATCAAGTATCTTTTATCGATAAAAGGCAACTGAAGTTGTGAAAGTTTCATAAATACGTCTATGAATATTTACATTGAATACATATAGAATTCCCATTAAGATTTGGTAAGTCAAAAATCCAAAACCCTCCCCAAATTTAACACACGTCAAACCCCACAAAAATCTAATTACACTTGGAAGTTGGAATACCCCTAATTCTACCCCAATTATAATAATTACTTCAAAAGCCAAAATGTGGTATTTTGAACCATAAAAAACCACAGTGTTGGTTGTGGTATTTTGACCATGTAGCTCTTCTGCCACTTTTGATAACTGTATCCCCAAGAATTACCACATACAAAACAAAAAACCCTTTATTTCAAAAAAGTAGGAAAATGTCTATCTCTTTGTCCTTCATAGAAATCTTTAGAGATGAGAATATCTCAAAATTCCTCCATCCATTTGTAGTCTGGTATTTCATCAATGATAAACCATTTACACATGAAATCCCTTCCAATGCCCACTCACTTCTTGTTTCACACTAGTTCTTCATCATTCAAGTTCATAATAAATGGTTGTTAAGCCACATTTTGGCCTGGATGGAAGAGCTTGGGTATTCCATTGGCCATGGGATCCCCACCCCTATTTCTACCAGGGTGAAAATATGAATGTGATCCCCTAGAAATTCTGTTTTTAAACACCTACCTTAGCAGTAGCAGTATCTCCACCTTATCTCCTTTGAGGTCCAGAAGAGAGGCCAAAAATTAGGATCTAATGTTCGTATTCACTCGGTATCTGTCAATAGATACTATAAATTTTTGGCCAAACACCATTCTCACAAATTTATTTGTAAACATTCCAAACTCCCTACAAATTTAATGCAACCTATGGTCTATGATAAGGCCAAAAAAGGTCGCCTATGTCTTTTCAATTGTCAACTGGATATGCTTATCCATCTTCACCTAGATACCATACTCTATCTACCCAAGGAGAATTGAAGAATAAAAGTGCCTAAACCATGTACAAATAGCTTAAAGAATGCCACCCCAACTATTTTTCTTATGTCGATAATAACTCCTTATTAATTTCTTATTTAACCCTATTAATTCCTTTTTTATTTACAAAAGCCAAAGGAAGTCACATATATTTTTGGACATAATGAGCTAAATATTTCATATATATCTATAAATATATCCCATAAAATGAAGAGTGTGGGAATGATGTCATTCAGTTAGTACCAAAGTGGATTCCTTTCATGGATCGCACAAAGGAATGTCTATGTAGGCATCAAAAGGATGTCTAACAAGACATTTATTTAATGTCCATAGCACATATCTGGTGATGAAGAATAAGAGTCAACACACAACATTGCAACCTTATCAATCATCCATGTGTCCACATGTAGTCGACATTTAAGGTTAGGGCACATGTTAAGTATGAGACTTGTTAAACGGGTAACACAAATAGAAGGGGACAAATAAATATATGACTTAAAATACGTAGATGGGTAATAGTCATTAGGCTAACCTGGTAAACTCAAAATTACATAATACAAATATAGGATAAAATCAAAACATAATTTTTTCTTCCATAGATTTGACATGTGACTCTATTCCAAACACTTTTTGTAGAACTTCATTTCCTTTAGAACTTCAACCCAAAATTGAGCTTATGTCATTGATCTGCGATCATCCAATGACCATAAATAATAAATATACAATGGTGAAATGGTAGTTTTTAGTTGTGTGTCTTTGGTCGTGATTATCGATACCACCTTGCAAGCAATAAATTATGATAATTTGGTGGTAAGGTACGTTTCATGTTTAGGATAAGTAATGCATGAATTTAAGTGCTTCGTGTACCCCAGATAAGGAGAGACACATCAAGGCTATATTCTCTCAAGATTTGATGTGATGTGCCATATAAAGTTGTGTTTATTATATTAATTGTCATTGGCCCATAATGACGACTCATGGAATATGACTAATAATAGAATGGGGAGGTGGAAAATGACTCAAAGTTGTTTTACAGCCTTGAGTCTCTTGACATAGTGGTGAGAATAGAATCCATGGACATGTTGATCCTTTTGGAATGTATCACTACCAAAAAGTAGGTGGAATTTTTAGGGGAGGTTACTGAAAAGCATTCATTAGTGGCTCTTGAATCAAAAAATAATTGGGTCTTGCATTTAATGAAAAGAGTATTGGTGTAGGATTTTTAAGAGCAAACCACTTTTATAGAGTGAACACCAGTATCACAAAAGTGTTTCTGGTTGAGCTACTCTACATGCAGGTGCAAAAATCCATTGCTAAGAATCTATGCCAGATGGTTTTAAAACACATGTTTCTAGGGGAAATTGGCAGGGTACTAGACAATGTAGATGGAAATCTCCTCACCCCTCTACCATAAAATTATTATATGTCTCGAGGTCATGGCGTGGAGGTAAGAAATTTCCCAATTGTTTGTTCTCTTCAGCATGAGAAATTTTCGGCTTGTTGGGGAGTCACGAATCATAGTATCCTCTTCATGTTGCATCTAGAAGGCATAAAGAGGGCACCAAGTGAGGATTGGGTCAGCACATACATGGATGAGAAGGGTGTGCAATTGGGGTTTTGGTCATGGTGACCTGATTGGGTGGAGAATGATGATAGAGATATTTATGAGATGGCATCCAGTCCTCCCCATCATGCGTGAAAATGTGAGTGTCTTATGGTGGCATGTGTCATGCATGTTAGAGCAACAAAGTTGGAGGAGAGTGAATCAGACTAAAAATAATAATTTTTTGGTGTTGAGAGTTAGAGGGTTGTTTTAAAAAAAAAAATTGTATCAAATAAATATATACACAAATAGAATATTATTATAGTGATATATAGAAAAAATATATTGGGCCATAGACCATTTTGACAGGGTATATTGATGTATAGATGGAAAAATGTATACGACCACAAACCATTTTGGGAATGTATGGTTACAAGCAAGTTGTTATATGATAGATAATTATCATTTTTTTATGTATCTTTCAATTTAAAATTTTTATAATAAAAACATTTTGTAGCATTTTCTATGCTTTTACTTTATACATGGTGTCTACCAAAGCATTTTTATTGTGCTTTCATTGATATCCATACCCCATTCAAATGCACCCAATTCAGCACAAGCAAGGAGGATTCTAGAAAGGGTTATCTAATTTGACTTAATACCTTCTTAATGTTACTTTATCGTGTTTTACAAAGTTATAATTTATCAATGAATATATTTTATTAATTTTGATACAAGTATTTACTTGACATAATTTTCAACAATTTTCAAGGGATTGAAAAAAATTTGCCAAATAAATAAATATTTTCCCCATAAATAATGAAAGATTTTCCAAATTTTTTCTAGAATTTTCATACGATTGAAAAAAATCACCAATAGAATTAAATATGTTTTCCTTTAAAATCAAAAAAATTGCCAAATATATTATTATTTTACCCCACAACAATGAAAGATTGACCAAAATTTTCTAGAATTTTCATATGATTAAAAAATATCACCAATAGAATTAAATATTTTTCGCTTTTAAATAAAAAAATTTGCCAACAAAATTAATATTTTCCCCCAAACTAATGAAAGATTCGCCAAGATTTTAAACCTTCACCAAGGGGGGTTTCTTATATTTATCCCTAGTGGGGGGAGTTAGTGAATATTTGAAGACCTTTTCCACTTTGTCCTGTTGGAAATCTAAAATTCTGGATAAATTTTAGAGTGTGTATTCTGAAAATTCCTCTAAGGCAAAGTTGTTGCCCCTAAAAACCTTTTGTTAATGGCCAAGTTTGAGTGCAAGAAAAAAGAGACCTGAAGATTTTTGTGAAAAACCACTTGGGGGACATGTTCCTCATTTATCATTTAGAAAATGTAATGGGTTTCAGCTCTCAGTTTTCAGTTTTGATGTGTTTTGAAGGTAGCCTTTTGGAGGTCATTACACAAATCTGCACTTTGCACTTATTCAGAATTTCCTAAGTGACCCATTTCAGAGGTTTGTATCTTGAGCCCAGTTGATATTCATGATATAAGGAGTGTTTCAATATTTTGTAGGCATGAAAGTGAATCTTTATGCCCATTTTCGGACCCTTGTGAGCTCATTTGATAAGTTTTCTTAAGTCATTTCGTTTGCATTTTATTCAGTTTTCTCAGAATGTGAAAATGCAGAATTCTAAGTAGCCTACTTTGAGGCCTTACAAGTTGTACCCCATTCAATAAAATGAGAAGATGATTGTTCCCCTACATTGAAAACCTGTAAATGTACCTTCCTAAAGAGTTTTATACTATGGTCAATCCATTTGACCCCTTTTCCCACCCCATTCTAAATCCAATTTCTTCAATTTCACTGAATTTGAGTTAAGAAAGTTGTTAAGTGGGTGACTTTGAGAAGAAATGATAAATTACTAGTTGAGTAGTAGAGAAAGCTACTTGAATCCTTGTATTCTTTGTGTGAAAATGAATCCATGCTCAGGGTATCAGACTATAAGTGTCTCTTTTGATAGGTTTGTGGAATCAGAACCAAAAGTGATTTATGGAGATTCTCATTATTAACAAAATTGTTTTCACGGAGTAGTCATTTTTATAAGGTCGTAACTTCTTGTCAGATGATGGTTTTGAGATGTGAATTGTTTCCTTGTGTCCCTTGTATCTGAATTTTTTCCCAGAATTAGTGGTGGAACCTCAAGACATAAGTTTCTATTTTTGCAAGGTCAAATCCAAGTCCATTTTCTGTTTTTTTGACATCTACATTTGCATTGTTTTCCAGATAGCCAAGTTTGATCAATGATATCTTACAACCCTAATCTTTCCACGCAAATCTTGTTTGCACGTATATTCACATGTTGGAAGTGAGCAAGATTTTCAGACTTCATGTTTCTATGAGGCTTTTTGATCAATTTTTAAAGTCAGTTCGAGAAGCCAGATGCTATTAATGAAATCAGTTTGTGGAATTATAATGAGTTTTTTTAAATGGCCACTAGTTCGATGCTTCATCATTCAATTGCATAATGGTTTATGTTTAGATAATTTGAAGGTGTAGATTTATTTTAGGATGAAGATTCTTAAGCCAAGATCTCAGTGACACATCATGATTTATCAAAATCCAATGATCATTTTGTGTGTTTTTGGAGCATTATTACTTTAAATCATTTGTAGATTTAAATAGTAGTTTTTGTGGGAGAATAAGACGCCTAAAGTGGTGTTTTCAAGAAAAAGTGATGAGCAAAAGGGAGATATGGAACATGAAAGGATTTGTGATGATATTGAGAAATTCAAAATGGATGATCAAGAGGCACAAGATCTACAAGTTGGAGCAGATTGGGACCTATGTTTACTAGGATCCCATCCTCACGAATAGATGTTGGATTCATGGAAATAATGATGTCTGATGTTTCTATACATGGAAAAGAAGCATTCTATGTGCGTGGAAAGGGAAAAGAGAGGCGTGTGCAATGTATCATTGGCTGGTGCATGGAAAAAGACCATAAAAACCAACGCATGACATAAAGGATTATAAACTTTAAAAGCCAATGCAAATGGTAGGTGTAAAACCATGCAAGAAGCGAGTGCATTGATAGAGAATGGAAGAGGTCTGCGCTAAAAAATTTCAAGGAAAATGTAATTGGCAATGTTTCAATTGGAGATACAAGTTGCGCAAGCATGAAAGGAGGAGTCTTACAAATTTTAAAACAACAAAACATAAGACCCCACGCATGGAATGGAAGCATCATGACTTTGAAAACAATGTAATTGTATATGGAAGGTGTAAATGAAGGAGACCCTGCACAATGAAACAAATTCATTTGGCAGGTGTGAAAACAAAGTCTACGCAACATATTAGTGGTTGCGCATTGTTTCATGGAGGAAGCCTGCACAGTTTCAAATGGCCCCAACGCATTGAAAAAAAATATTTTAAAAATCTTAACCAAATCAAGACCCTGCGCAATATGGTATAGCCAGTGCATGGGAAGATGAAGGAGCACATAGAGGTTAATGGAGTCTACGCAACATATATCCAATGAGGTCTATGTTAGAAACTTTCAAGTTTAAATGCAAATTGAAAGGTGCAATGAAAGACAAAACCAACACAATAAAGGATGGAGGAAATTGCCATGCATTGCATCATTGAAAGGTTGCATAGAGCATGAAGGAGGGGACATTAAAATTATATGCAAAGTAGATGCAATACGGAAGGTGCATTGCTAAATGCCACAACCCTGTGTGTTGGGCGCAGTTTTTGTAAATGGGCTATGTGGTATAGTCCCACATTGGCTGGGCAACTGTACTTTCTATGTTTAAATATTACAATGCATTGCATATTATTTGAAGAAGAGGCAAGAAGCCTTTGGAAGTGCTACCTTGGAGGGCATGCTTTGCTTGACAGTGGCGAGCTTGGGTAAGAAAATTTTAATGCACAGACAGAGACATTTAAAATAACTGGGGATTAATCCCACATTGGTGGTGGGATGGAGTTCTTCAATTTTTATATAGAATGACGCTTGTTATATATTATGAATTGAAAGTGACTGGGGATTAATTATATAATATGAATTGAAAGTGACTGGAGATTAGTCCCACATTGGTGGTAGGATGCAGTTTTTTAGTTTTTATATAGAATGACGCTTGTTATATAATATGAATTGAAAGCCTTAGGAAACTTTAAAGGAAACATGTTTTTGGTGGGACCCTAGAGGAGACATGACACATGGAAGTAGGGTGTTAATTTGCGTGATCTCTAGATGCTAGTGGTTAAGGAAAAAATATTTAGAGATTATGAGGTAGCAGTTAATTGACCACATGCTAGATCTCCAAATTTTGGCAGTTAAGTCTAAATCATTCCAAGATCATGCCCCTGGCATCCAATCAGATCAACATCAAGGGCTCTCTCAACATATCCAGATAAACCCTAGGTTAGGAAATGAATTCAGAGACTTAGAGATTAAGTGATCTCCCAATATCCAGATGAACCTTGGGTCAAAGCTGAGTTAAGGTTGAGTTTATTCTGAGATTCAGAGACTAAGGCTTGTCTCCAAGTCTCCAAATAAACCCTGGGTTAGGAAATCAATTCAGAGACTTAGAGACTAAGTGATCTCCAAATCTCCAGATGAACCCAGGGTCAAGGCTGAGCTAAAGTTTAGTTTAGTATGGGATTTAGAGACTAAGGCTTGTCTCCAAGTCTCCAGATAAACCTTGGGTTGGGAAATGAATTCAGAGACATAGATACTAAGTGATCTCCCAATCTCTAGATAGACCATGGTTAAATCAGAGTTCTCAGACCTAGTTAAAAGAGCAATGAACCAACACCTGACACATGGTGCAATCTGGTGAATTCTGGGGGCAAAAGTGCAGAAAAAGAGAAATTTCAAGACAAGGAATGTCCAAATTTAAAAGTTAAATTGATTTAAAAGACTATAGTCTGTGCATAAATATTAAAGGCCAAGTAAAATTCATATTTTCATAGACAAAGATATTATTAGTAAAATTGAGATAATGTGCAAGTTGAAGTATTGAAACACTATAGTCTTGTGAAATATTTTTATTTCAAGCTTGAAGGAGAAGCATTCATGGGAGGCAATTTTCACAGAGAATGAAATAAGATTTTGAAGAGGAAAGTAGAATCAAATTAGTTAAGGAGAATGATTGCAAGAAAGAGGTAGTTACAGGAGAAGATCATATCATTTTCTTGGAGGAGAAGATATTTTCTTGGAAACATATAGGTGTTGGTTGCTGAAATTGGCTTTCATTTTCTCCTATATCTTTCTTTTTCTCCATTGTTATAAGGATGGTGAAATTAACATTGTTGGATAGTATTTTGATTCTTGGGTCTTATCTCTCTGAGTTCTTTATCTTGAAAATGTACTAAATTAGGAATAATTTAATGAAAATCAATGGGATCCCTGTCCATATTGGTGATGTCTTTGTGTGTTATGTCTTGAATTCTTGTATGTTTAATGTGTAAGGCATTTTGGATACACTGGTTATAAGGTAACTGTGAGTTTGTGTTCAAGTTTCTTTCAAGGGAAGAGTAAATCTTAAATATAAGTTCTGAGGGTTCAAGGTTTTCACATGAATCTGATGTCTGGGTATTGGAGTGAAAAGAGTGACTTGTAAGACATTTCATTTGGTTTCTATATGTTTGGAATTAGACAGTTTTTTGGGGATGTATATTTATTTGACTCTGTTTCCCAATAGATAAGGCACTGGTCTTTGTTGGTTATGTGGGTCTCATCATCAAATTCATAAAATTCTAAATCATTTTTCATTTCCTATCTGAGAGCATAAATGCATGCAAATTGCACTAAATAGGGAAAATACTTTTGTTAATTCATTAAATAACTGAATCCTTTAGGCTAGCTTGCCTGAGTCTTAAACTCGAAGAGAAGAAGGATGAATATCCTAGTCACATTGGCCATTTTTCTTCAATTTTATTTACTCTTGTTAAGATCAAGGATTGGCTTTTTAAGCTCTGCATCAGTTGCAGTAAAAGACATTAGTAAATCATTGTGAGAATCCTGAATCCACTGTCTGATTTATTGGAAAATAATAATTCAAGAGGTACACTCTCCTGAGTGTATGGAGCTCAAAGTAGAAGGAGGATCAAATCCTCATTAATTTATAATTTTACATGCAAGAATCATGAGTTGGGAGTCATAGAGTCAAGAATTGATGCTTCAATAGATTCTACAAGAAAAAATGCTAACAAAATGGTGACTCTCCTGGGGAAAGATGTAGAAAATATTGTTGAACTTGTCAAAGAGCCTCTTCTATTCTAAATTTCATATCCAATCCCAGAAATCTTTATGAAATTTAATCCCATACTTGTTGTGGGTGGCGAATCTGTTAAAATTGGAGAATCCTGGTTGTTTTGTGCCAGTGTAAAAATGTGTGACTATTAGTTATTAGATGAAGTTTAAGATCAGAAAGTTTAGGATGACTATTTCCTTACTTGGTTTAGTCAACATTAGGATCTTATTGAAAGAAAGAGAGTTAGGAACTAGACTCTGAACAACCTAGAAATATTGTCATTGCAACAAAGTATAAAGAATATTTGTGGCTTTTACTATTTGAAATTTTCCCTCTGGAAGGAGGTGGTGACTCTATGAGAAAAGAATCTGATGGAGATACAAAGAGGCTCTAGATCTTCTATGTTTCCAGCC
Source organism: Thuja plicata (assembly GCA_018584345.1). NCBI lineage: Eukaryota > Viridiplantae > Streptophyta > Pinopsida > Cupressales > Cupressaceae > Thuja > Thuja plicata. The sequence goes on from MU228140.1 coordinate 1,024,069, forward strand.
AAGAAGCAAAAAGAGCAGTAGCTGCAGTTCTTGTCCAGGTATTTTGTTTTTCATTGGATAGTTATTGATCCAAAAAAATTAGCTGTTAAAGTTTTCCCTACTAAGTGGTTAGTACTATTTGAAAGGGAAGGAGGAAGAAGTTAGTAGCATGTCATTATTGATTGTTTTTTGAAGTTATGTGCAAGTAGAAATATGTACTAAAAATTTTCAAGCCTTGCATGCTTTTAAATGCAATTATGCCAAATAAGATGTCGTAGCATTGTAGTAGACAAATTTTTAGGATTAAGTTGAATCAAGCTCTGAATTTTGAAGGCATTCATGGTTACCCAAATAGTTTTCCACCCAAAATCAGAGAAAAATTGCCAAGATTCAGTGGTGGGAGAGAGGAGAATGCTGAAAAGCATTGTAGAAAGTTCATGGACTTGATTGAGGATTTTGATATTGAATATGAGGATAGCATTATGAGGTTTTCTATCCTTCCTTTGGTGGATGATGCAAGATGGTGGTTCTCTTTCTTGCCAGAATGTTCTATCTCTTCGTGGGAAGAGTTACAGTCATCTTTTATGGAGCACTTTGGTGAAAAGGTTAATTCGGTTGCAGTGATAAAGAATTTCATGAAGATGCAAATAAATAATGGTGAGCTAGTTCCTTCTTTCAATTTATGATTTTCAAAAGTATTGGGTCAAATCCCAATGGAGTTCAGACCAAATGATGTTGTTTGTTTGGCTGTTTATTTAGGGGCATTTGGTAAAAAGATGAGCTACTTGTTAAGAGATAAAAAGCCTAAAACCTTGCATCATACTTTTATGACACTAGTAGATATTGAAAACAATTGAAGGCATGGAGTCATCCCAAGGGGTTTTCAATCTACTAGCAATCATTGTCATAATGTATCAACTGCACTAGATAGGTGTGGATCAAGAAATGAAGACTGATGTCAAGATAATTTCATGTCTACTAATTTTACTAACCATGCTTTAAATTATGTTTCAACATAAAATGTGAGTGAAGAGTTTATTCAGAAAACAACAGTTGCTCCTCATATTGATGTGATTATGGTTAGTAAAGAATTATGTAATGTTCTTAAGGCAGAGATAGATTTATACATCAGCTACACACCTAATAATTTGGAAACTAGTTATTCTAGTTTTGGGGCCGCAGAGATAAATTGTTTGCAATAAAATGTGGAAAGTAAAGAGGGGGAAGGTGTTTTGTCAAATGATGATTTTGAAGCCCCAAATGAGGAAGTTCTATCAGAATTTGCTGATGTTGAATCTAATTATGAGAGTAATGTTTGTAACCACCTAAATTTGGTCTGTTCTGACTATAGACCCTACTTGCCCTAAGTGTGATCATACCCCCAATTATGTCATGACAATGTTACTTTGACATAATTCATTTTTAAATCAAATTTAATGTCCTAGGTGATTTTTATCACTAAATTATATTAACTATTATAGCCATACAGTTCAAATAAATTCAAACCATTTAAATCAAATCAAAATCAAATATGGCTAGAGTATTTAATTATAAAGAAATTAAATAAACCCCTTAATCAATTATCCACTTGCAATTAACCCATTCCCCTAGCCTATTTAATTTAATTAAAATGGCTATAGTCCCCTTAATTATTAAAAAGCAATAAAATGCTTAAATAATTAATTCTTATATTTTAAATGAATTAAATAAGTTTAATTCATTGCATTTATATTCCCTTAAAACCCAACCTAACCTATCTCAACCACTTCTACCCTGGGCTCTAACCCATCTCAACCTATTCCACCCTTGCCAATCTAATCCTAATCCTAAATTCTACCCTAACCCACCTCCTAATGTTGTCACATTTCATTAGGGAATGATTAACAACTCAACCCACTTGAGAAAGTCAACTTTCTCAAGCATGACTTTCCCAAAGGACCAACTTGCCAAGTTGAGTCTTACAGTCCCCCATGCCTCTTAAATGAATGTCATTAATAAACCTTAATCGATATTCCTTCTTTCCCATCCCTCATTAATGCCCAAGGCATTAATGGCTCTTACATCTCATTAATGACCTTAGGAGGCTCCATTAATGAACCTTTTCTCCCCTCTCTCTCTCATTCCTCTATAAATTGAAGCGATTTAGAGCTCATAATAAGCCTCAAATTTTGAATTGTAGTGTTGTAATGCCAAGATTTTGAAGGAATATCAAAGCATTGTTATGCTGCCCATTCCTTACTAGCTTCATACACACTCCATTAGTCACTTTATCATGTGTTTATAATGTCCATTTTAGAGTAATATGCATGCTAAACAATTAAATAGTTGTTTTTAAACTAAATCTTTCATGCTAGGTTGTTTATGTCACCGGTATTTAGCATAATCTGATGGCTTTTATGTTATTTTGTACACTCATCCTAGTTGGAAAGAAAGAAGTTGATGTTATGGTTTATATGCTCATTAACCCTTATTTCTCACTAACAGAATGACTTATTGAAGTGTTGTGTTGCAAATAACAGGTGCACAAATATACACACACATTTCTGGTGCCCACCGTGGGGCAGATTTCTAACTTGGCCTTGTTTTCTATCACTTTTTCACTAATTTGCATGCCCAGAATTCTGTTACAGGGTCATTTTTGGTTGTTCAAGATTGCATCCAGGATACGCCCTCACACCGCAGAAAATGAGGCTTGCATCTGGGATTTTCCAAATTATTTTCAGTTTAGGCTCGCATTTGGGGAGCATACTGTCGCATCTTGTAAGAAAGCTCACATATAGTATATTGTATCACATTCAATGATTTTTTAAGCTCGCATCTGGTTAGAAAGTTTGCACACTTTGTTTTCCTAACTCTAACATTTTGATAAGTTGTGTTTTTGGTATCTTGCACCCTAAGAAGTGTTTGCAGATGGTTCTTGAAGGTTTTTGTGGGAGTTGAAATGAAAAAATACTAGCTTGGTTTTTCAGGTTTCCCAACCCCCATCTTGACCTCTATTTACTTGCTTTCAAAATTAAAATACATATTCCCATCTATCACTAAACTGACTAGAGGATTATGCTCTTTTCCTTTTAAGGAAAATCAGAAACTCACACATTAGTTTATGAGTTGAACGGAATTTGGAGTTAACTAAACAAGCAAACACATCATCTAATTCTTTTTGGATCAATAAATGAACAACACAAATCACTAAAAATATTGTGGTTCAAAGAACAAGTTCAATCGTATAATTTCTTTTTGGGATCAGAAATTGAACAAGCAAACTCACTAAACATTGTGGTTAATTGAACAAGGAAAATCTACTTTCAAGCAATCTTGTTTTCATTAAAATAGGAACATCTAAATCAGGCACAACATTGCTTGAGGGAAAGAACCACTTTTCTTGATCCTATTTTGGGAGAAAATGGCTTAAATTAGGAGAGTATGCTCTTCTTCTTTAGAAGAATCATAAATTTAGACATCCAAAGTCGCCAATCCTTTGTACATTTATTTAACAGTAGATAGTCTATCGGTTGAGGAAAAAATCTCCCGGGAATGACCCAAGTGAGGACAGTTTTTTTGCCAACCCTTCCAACTCACTATAAATAGTTGCTTCCTCGTAGGCTAAAGCCTCAAAAGATGGAGCCGGTTTTGTTCATGGAATTCTAACATCATTCCTTGAACATGCTTGGGTATATGTAGAGCAAAGCCGCTTGAATCTTGCTTGTGAGACTACATATATCTAGGTACTCATAGGGCTATACGCCTAAATTTTTCCTTGTACAATTCTATGGGGGATGATTTCAAATGGATTGCCCAATAATCTACAGCAACTTCAACTAAAAGAATTCTTGATTCACCCCCAAAAGGGTGATAATCTTTGTGCAAGGAAAAAAGTAATTTCCCCAAGGCACTCATCATATTGTGCCCTCACTTGCATTTGGAGTCAACTAATACAGCATCATGACTAGAGCCATTACGTGCTTAGTGATGGTTGTATTTTGTTTAGCATTTAAGTGTGTACCTGAGTCAATGAGCAAAGATTTTTATCCTCCACCTAGAGAATAGGAAAAGATGAGTATCTGTTTCACCCTCCTAACAATGCAAATCTGCTTGACGTGCTTGCAAAATCACTAAAAAGATATGATCCTTCAAAGAAGCAACAATATTCAAACCTTTAGGTACATGTATTTTACACTCACTGGCAAGTCTCCAAACATGATCACAAATCAGGTAAATTGCACAAACTCCCAAAACACAAATTTCAAAACTTGTAAAATTGACAAAATCATCATAAGATCACATCCTGGATTTCCCAAATCATATCTGGTATTTGGGATCGCATCTTGTATGCTAGCTCACATTTGGTCAGCACATAGTTGCATCTAGGATTTAGGCTCACATCTGGTGTCATCAGAGGCTCGCATTTGGGAGCTCACATCTAGGATAGTGGGTACTTGCAGAAGTTTTTCTTAGAAAGTCTCAGTTGATTAGGATACCCTTTTGGCTCTTTAGCTAGTTCCTACTATCTTTTCTGGTCTCCCTGTTCAAATTTCAAAACTCTTTCGAATGTCTACCTTGCATTCTTAGTCAGTCTTTTATGATCGGTTCAATACGTGTGGTCTACTCACTTTTTACCAACAATTTGGTTCCTAGCTCACTATCAGGGCATTCTAACCCTCTGATGCTGGAATCATTTATGTCCACCAACAACAAATAGTTACTTTTACCTAGACACGCCCACTTGAACAATCTGAAACTCTCATTTGCACTATTGGGAAACATTGACAAAGTTGAGAAACAACTTCATGGTTAACACAAGACGCAACAAGTACACATCTAAAGGATCAAAAGTGCCTCCTAAACCACCACACTTTCAAGGAGAAACTTCTCGTAGTTCCCTACTTGATCTAGATTCCCCTCAAATGGGTAATGACACTTGCAGATGGAGTGAGGCCTTTGAGGAATATAACAATGAAAAACACCAAAATCTTGAAGATACTAATGAAGAAGAAGAACCCAAGTTTGAACATCCTTTATTTGAATCTGGTAGTAAGGACTAAATCACTAAAGAAGAATACAAAAAACTCAAAAAAAGAAAGAGGTTCCACCAGATAATGGAAAGGATGATTTATGAGGATAAAGAAAAATACTTCCTTCATTTAGCTTCCACGGGCGTCAAATTGCCTAAAGATTACAATGTAGAACAACTCAAGGAAAAGGAGGTACCAAATCCTATATCTATTCTCACCAAACAACTCAATTTGATTCAAATAGAGCTCACAAACCTCAAACAGGAGAAAGAGAAACCCAAAACAAAATACTCTTTGGACACCATTTGTCCATTTCCTTTTGACAAGAGTATCACTATGATCCCATTTCCTCCCAATGTGGCAAGACCAAAGTATGACAAGTACATAGGAGAAACTGACCCACACAACCATGTAAGAGAATTTTGTGCTCTAAGCATAGAATACATGCACAAACCTACATACTTCATGCAACTATTTCCAGGAAGCCTAGGAGGTAATTCCATGGAGTGGTTCTCAAAACTGAACCCTAAGGTCAAAACATTTGAGGAGTTAATCCAATGATTCATCCAACATTACTCTTACAACATCCAACATGATGTGAATATGATGGATCTATGTAATACCAAATAGAGAACTGGTGAATCATTTACAAACTTCCTACAATGATGGAGGAAGATTTTTGTACGATATTCAAGGGCCATTCCCGAATTAGAGAAGATGGACATCTTCGTTAATAACTTGGTGCCCAAATTGAACTATGATTTACAAATGCAAGACTCTACAAGCTTTGATAGAATGATTAAAAATTCCCTCCGTATTGAGGAAGTCATGGTCAAAAGGGGAGAGATCACCCTTCAAAATGAGAATAAAACTAACAACTCCAACTCCAAGCCTAAATGGTGGAAGCAAAACAAGAATGTTTTCAACAATGGCATAGTCAACGCATCCAATGTTAATCCTAAACCTGAGGTATTCAATTTGACCAATAGCATGCAAGCAAGCAAGGATTCTAAGGTAATAACTCCCGTACCTAAGGTAAACAATGATACCAGCAAGGGTCAGACATGGATGTCAAAACCTCAAAGAACTTTCACCCCTTTGGGAGAACCTCTCAAAACCATTCTAAAAACTCTATTGGATAACAAAGTCCTAACAATCCTAGATTCCAAACCATGGGAACCAATGGTCAAACCCAGGTGGTGGGATGATAATTCCTATTGTGTCTTCCATAAAAACAAGGGACACAAGACTAATAATTGCCTCAAGCTTAAAAATGTCATCCAAGACCTTATTGAAAGAGGTAATATCAAAGTAGATGGACACACTACCAATGAGGATCATACCACATTTAACAAACCCTTTCCTAATTATGATCAAGGAGAAACATCTAGAGGGAAGAGTGATAAGGTAAACTACACCTATTCTGAAAATGACAATGTGATCAATATGCTAGACATTAAAACCGAATCCATCAATGTGGTCACAATCAAAGGTGTCTCATTTCACTCAAATGTTGTAACATAGAGCCAAGCACAAGTCACAATCAAAGGACCTCCAAAACTGACATCGGCATCCAAGGTTCCTATTGTAACTATTCCTAAACCAGCATCAAAACATGTGGTTACTATTCCTAGAGCAAAATATGACTTGGTAAACCAATTGCAATGGACCTTTGCCAAAATTTCCATTTTTGAGTTGCTCAAGATATCCACAGTGCATAGGGAAATCCTAGAAAAGGCTCTACATGCTGCTAATGTTCCAAAAGATATTGATATAGAAAAATTCCAAGTGATGGTCAATCACATCTCAACACCACATTACCTTTCCTTTTTTGAAGAGGATGATAAGTCATTAACACATCCACATAATCAACCTCTCCATATCGAAGTCCTAATTCATAGATCCCATGTTAGACATGTGTTGATAGATGGAGGTGTAGGATTGAATATCTGTACACTGGATCTAATCAAGAGACTAGGTCTCTCAGAACAAACAATTGACTCTAGAAGCAAGATAACCATCAAAGCTTATGATGAGGAAGAAATATCTTCCCGAGGTCTTATTGTTCTACCTATCAGAGTCAGACCGATTGAGAGGAACGTCATATGTCAAGTTCTGGATCTATCATTGGCCTACAATATCCTACTAGGGAGACCATGGATTCATGAGATGCAATTTGTACCATCCACTTATACCAATGCATGAAATTCCCACATAATGGGGTGGAAGTGACAATTCTTGCAGATGCTAACTACACTTGTAATAATATCAAAGCAAGTAGAATGATCCCACACAACAAAGAGGCTATGTATACAATTTCTCCTGAAACTACCAAGGACATGGTTATGAAGAGTTTTGGAAAAACCTTAAAACTTGAAGAAATGGGTATGGGAGAGTACAAGCTGGACCTAACTCCCTCATTGATAGAACTTCCAGTGTCACCAAGATCCTATGGAAAACCTTCCTTGACATTCACACCTATAGCATCCAAAGAGCCAGAAGTACACAAAGCAACTGGCTTGGTAAAGGCATCCACATCTTCTTCAGATAACACAGAAGAACAGGCAGTCTTGGACTGGCTTTATAAAGGAGAACCAGTAGAAACTGAGGTCAAACATGTAAAGATATCCCCCGAACAGTATGGAAAGGGATATTATTTCCTCACACAAATGGGTTACAAAGGAAAATGACCTCTAAATGACATAGGATGAGGGCTTATTAAACCTATACCTATGGAGTTCCGGAATACCAAAGATAAAATAGGATTGGATTTTAATACTAAAACTGATAAACTCGCTTCCAAAAAGAGTCCACACTCAGATAAAGGGAGTGATGAAACATATGAACTAGAATAGTGGTCCTATGAGAGATTGTTACATGTTGGTGCACTAGATCCCAACTACCAAGGAGAATGCTATGTACCCAGCTTTCAGGTACCACAAGATCTTCACACCCCTTTACTAGCACAACCTCCCATTCTAGAGGTAGGAGACACCATAGCAACAATTACTCAAGAGACACCCCGACGAAAGAATTTACATGCTAACTAGGGGAAATTGGTCACAATTTCACATGTCCTAGATCTAACACACTTTGATCCATAGGTAGTTAACTGGGTGCATCAAATAACCATTGCTGAGTACTTAAACAGATCCAATGATGAGGTCACAGACTCTCATGACTATGAATGGGAAGAGCTATCTATTGCTGCTGAAGATATTGGAATAGACACAACTCACATGTTTGGGGAACCTTTGGCTCCCCGTAAACAGTCTAACACTCCTCCTAATGAAACTAATAATCCTGAAGTAGAAGAGGAGTTCCTTCCATTGATCATTGATGAGGAAACTGGTGAATACATAAGTCTAGAAAAATTTCATAGGCTACAAGCAAGAAGCCTCCTTTTACAGAGAGATGATGATGAGATCTCTACTGATAAGTCACTAGATTTTGGTCTGCATATAACTGACAATGACCCTTGTAATGACGAACTTACTCTTATTGATCTAAATATCAAAGAAACTAACATAATAGACCGTGTCATGTTGGTTAATGGTCTTGATGCTAGCGTGATGTTTTCCTTCCCAGAATCTGACTCCCTAACATTGGTACTTCTAGACCTAATTGATTGGACTAAAATAGATCCTACTCCTATCCTCAACTTTCCCAATGACCACACTCTAGCTTGTTATCTCAATGCTTGTGAACCATACCCTTCCTCCACCAATGCAAGGAGCGAGAACATGTCACAGGAGGATATCAGGTTTCTCAGTCAAAAAATAAAAAATAAAAAGAAAAAGTGGACTGATGGTGAAAACCACTCTGTGGTAGTATCAGATCCCAAATTAGTAAAGAAAAAATATGTATCCAATGGTGAAAACCTCATAGAGGTGCCAAAGGATGAGACTCTTGATATCCTCCCTGAACACTTTCAGGAAAGGTCTTCAGTGTTGATTGAACCAACACAACCAATAAATTTGGGCACTATTGAAAATCCTCACATAGGTCACCTTGCACAATATTTATCAAAAGAGGAGAAAACACAGTTCACAGAGTTCCTGAAAGAGAAAACAATCAACTTTGCATGGTCTTATACTGATATGCTAGGGCTAGATCCTAATATAATCATGCACCACTTATCTATAGCTCCCGGGATCAAGCCCGTGAAACAAAAACTTAGAAAGATGCATCCTCATGTTGCATTATTGGTAAAAGTAGAACTAGAGAAATTACTAAAGGTTGGATTTATCAGGGTCATTGCCTATGTAGGGTGGATCTCCAATGTGGTCCCTGTATCTAAAACTGATAAATCTATCAGGATCTGTATTGACTTCAGGGACTTGAACAAAGCATGTCTGAAAGATGACTTCCCTCTACCTAACATTGACATGATCATAGATATCACATCAGGCTACCAGATGTATTCTTTAATGGATGGATTCTCGGGCTATAATCAAATCAAAATTGCCCCTGAGGATCAAGAGAAAATTGCATTTGCATGCACACGGGGCACATTTTGTTGGAACATCATGCCATTTGGGCTCAAGAATGTTAGTGCAACATATCAAAGAGCCATGACAACTATATTCCATGATATGATGCACAAGAACATGGAGGACTATGTAGATGACACATTGGCTAAATCCAAAGAAAGAGGTACTCACATTGCTGACCTAAGAAAGATATTGGATCACATGGAACAGTTCCAACTAAGGCTCAACCCTAAGAAATGTACCTTTGGGGTCCAATCAGGGAAGCTCCTAGGATTCATTGTTTCAGCAAAAGGAATTGAGGTAGACCCCGCTAAAGTTAAGGCTATACTAGAGATGGCTCCTCCATGCAACATCAGTCAAATGAGGACACTACAAGGAAGACTCCAGTCCATCATGAGATTCATGTCCCAACTTGTAGATAGGGCACAACCCTTTACTAAATTACTACATAAAGGGGTTACCTTCAAATGGGATGAACACTATGAAGCGAACTTTAGAGAATTGAAAGGATACCCAGCTACTCCTATTCTTATGGCACCTATTCATGGAAATCCATTACTCCTATACATTTCAGCTACAGCTACATCCCTGGGAGTATTTCTAGCACAAGAGGATGAAACAAAGAAAGAAAGAGCTATCTACTACATTAGTAGAACATTGGTCACCTATGATCTCAATTATAGCATTATTGAAAAAGCATGCTTAGTAGTCATCTTCACATCACAAAAATTGAGGCACTACATGCTCTCTCATACAGTAAAGCTCATTGCTAAGATCGAGCCTCTAAAGTATCTTTTGAGCAGAATAGCACTAACATGACATTTGGAAAAAGGGTCCTGATTCTAAGTGAGTTTGATATTGAATATGTAGAATAGAGAGCTATCAAAGGAAAGGTCCTTGTAGATCAGTTGACTGATTCACCACTTTAGGATGATGAACCTTTGCTAATTGAATTCCCTGATGAGACAATCATGCATCTAACTGAATATCCATGGAAGATGTACTTTGACGGTTCATTCACTCAATAAGGTTCTGGAGCGGGGGTCCTATTCATCACCCCTCAAGGTTACAAGATTCCCAAATCTTAAAAATTGATGTTTCCATGCACCAACAATATTTCATAATATGAAGCATTGGTAAATGTCCTTAAGCTAGCTATGGAGTGAAAAATTGTAGAGTTACAAGTGTATGGTGACTCCCAACTAATTATCAATTAGGTCAATGGGGAGTATCAAATGAAAGATGAGAAGTTGATGCCCTACAAGCAACAAGTTGATGACCTGAAGAAATACTTTGTGTTCGTCACCTTCCAGCAGGTACCAAGATCAGAGAACAAAGCTGCAGATGCTACGGCTACCTTAGCATCCATGTTACAACTGGAAGAACATCAATTCCACTCTGACTTATTGGTGGAAGAACTATCCTATCCTACCTTTGATACTCCTGAATACCAATTAATCTATGCTTTGAATGCCCCAGACCAATCTCGGTATGCCAATATCATTACTTACCTTTCTGACCAAATCATCACTAACAATCTATCCAGAAATGCAAAAATATCCCTGATTAGGACAACATCGCGTTACGTCCTCATAACTAACAATCTATATCGATGAGGTCTCAATGGTACACTTCTTATGTGTTTAGAACTCAAAGAGTTTGATCTAGCATTAAAAGAAGTCCACAAAGGTGTATGTGGATCACACTCAAATGACTTTTCATTATCAAATAAACTACTCAGAGTAGGCTATTACTGGCCTATGATGGAGAAAGATGCTATTCAGTTTTCAAAAACATGTCTTAAATGCCAGACACATGGAAATCTCATCCATGCTCCTGCCAAAGAACTTATACCTTTCATAACACATTGGCCATTTTAGCAATGGGCCTTTGACTTGGTTGGACAAATATATCCCAACTCTTCAAATGGACACAAGTTCATCATTATGGCCACTGAGTATTTCACAAAGTGGGTCGAGGCCGTGCCACTAATCAAAGCCACTGGCAAATAGGTGGCTATGTTCATTTTGAACTACATTATTTGTAGATACGGGATACCCTCTTCAATTGTAACAGACAGTGGGGGCCAATTTAAAAATCAAGACATTGATGACCTTTGTGAACAGTTCCATATTACTCAACACTACTCCTGAATCTATTATCCTCAAGGTAATGGACAGGCTGAGGCATCAAACAAAAATATTCTCAAAATCCTACACAGAACTTTGAGTAAGTCTGGTAGAGACTGGCATCTACAACTGAATCCAGCACTATGGGCCTAAAGAACAAGCATAAGAACACCAAATGGAGCCACACCATTTGCTTTAGTCTATGGCACTGAAGTAGTACTACCTATTGAGGTTGAAATCCCATCTTTGCAGATATCTTTACAAGGTCTTGTCACTGATGAACAATACCGCATAGATAGAGTAAATTCTCTGGACCTACTAGATGAGCGCAGACAACAAGTGTTTGACCACCTCAAAGTATACCAAGCACGCATGTCCAAAGGCTACAACAAGAAGGTCAAACTACACAAATTTGAAGTAGGAGATCTCATCCTCAAAGATAATCCTAAGAACCAGCCTAACAAAGAGCAAAAAGGAAAATTTGAACCTAACTGGCTGGGACCCTATGTTATCACTGCTACTTTTGGGACTGGAGCTTATCAACTAGCTACACCTGAAGGAGATGTTCTTCCAGATCCTATCAACACTCTACATTTGAAGCAGTTCTATGCTTGATGTTCGGCTAGCAGAGCCTGTACAGTAAAAATGTCACAAAATACCAAAAACATTCAAAAAAATGATCCTGAAGAAATCCAAAAACAATGGAAAAGGTCCTACAAGAAGGGTATCCTTGGTGAAAACCTAGTAAATAGGTGCCTTGATATTACAAAAATATTCATAAAGAAAAAATAGAAAAAAAAATTAAAAAGAGAAAAGTGCCTTGATAACAACCTGGTAAAACAGGCATCTTGGTAGCAAAAAGAGAGAAAAAGATCTTGCCAAGTGGTGAAAACCTGGAAATCAAGCATCACTTGTGTTTTATGCTCCATCTATCAATGCACTAATGATACGAGGCCTTCACAATTATACTTGTGCTCAAGTTCTGACTTCATTTCCTAAATGGCTATCTTATCCTCACTTGGAATTTGTCTATATTTATGTCTTAGGAATAAGTTATTCTGCACTGGCGGCATATTTGCTGGCATGGTAAGTTGCGGTTGCTAGGTTGCTCTAGGATGATTTGCCTCACGAATACAATGTTTCTTGATACATGCAAAATGATGTCACTTTCCAAAACAAGGGTGTCTTTTCAAAAATCACATATCCAGACATGACATTACCATTCATGAAGTTCCTACAAGGCTATATTGGATCACAAACATAAACAGATTATCCTATCAAAGCACAGACATGGAACACCATATTTCTTAGATTCCAATTTTCTGATTGATGAATCTTTACTGTGTTTGACAAATGAATGAACAAGTACTATTTAAACACATAGTGTGATATTGATTTGATTATGATTCTTTTTTATTATGATTCTTTCATGTCTTGATGATGTTTTCAACTAGGGGTATCTAAGTGATTATAAATTTTATTTGATTGGTTCATTATTGATAATTTATTTTGTCTTCTTAGCTACTCAATGATGTCTGCACAAAGACAAAGAGTCACAAGGATAGGGGGCATAATGTTTTCTTGGTTTTCTGCGTATGGTGATTGTTCCAAATAATCCTATAAATTTCACCTAACCTGGATGTTTATGGTAAGAGCTGCCACTATGGGTGGATAGCCGCATATATCTTGATCTTCTTTATGTGTAAACTATGGTGAGGTTGAAACATTTTCCTTGTCTATTTTCTGATCTAGATTCTCACTAAGGTATATGAATTGTAATGTACCCAAGGATATGAATTTTTCAGGGTCATTGCGGGTCCAATATCTTGCCTTACTCAGAATCTGGTATATTAAAAGGAAGGTGACTATTTTTTTATCCTGGCTTCTATGCCTTGATACCTAAGTCTATTCCTGACATTTCAATAAAACATAGTATTCATACTTTCATAATATCAGTGGGTATTAGTGATGGTTGTACTATCAGGTGGTATCCATTCTGAAAGTGCCCAATGGTGATAAAAAGCTATACATTTACATATCAGTGACCGTCCTAAGAGTCTGGATGTAGCTATATTTAGAGATTATATGATGAATTTTTGAAAGTACAACATAAGGATTTGAGCTTAGACTCCTTTATATTTTCTTCATCTAAAAATCCAAGATATTTACATCCCATGCTTCCCGGATTCTTTGATCTATCGGGAACAAAATTGAGCTCACCTTTTCACGTAATTAACTTGATAATAATGTGTTTATTTTTAAATACACCATCTTTTCCCACTTCTTCTAATCCATTCTTTCTTGTCTTAACCACTTCCTGCAAGTGATGCATTCTTTCAAAACTGAGGGATTTATTTCTTTTTCTTTGATTTCGTTCCTGAGGGGGCATGATCAAACTATCATCAATTAAATTTTTTCTCGAAACAACATTAAAATGACTTCGTTATCAAACAAACTAGGGGCATGACATTTTCCTTGACTAAAGTCAGAACTATTGGATAGAAAGCTTTAGTTCTCATAATCTGGATATCTAGTGTTTCCTCATTTTAAAAGATTCTTATTAAGCTCCTGGCAGCTTCATACTAGATTTTTGGATGACAACCAAGTTTAGAATCAGTATTACCAATCTTTGGACGACAACCAAGTTCAGAATTGGTAGCTTTAGAAAAAAAATTTATTGATCTTTGGATGACAATCAAGTTCAAAATCAATTTTTATCAATTTAGTTCGATCAAGTGCAAGACTGATCTCATCAACATTTCATTCGACAACCAAGAATGAAATTCTCAAAATTTCTGAAGTCAAAATTGAAAACTTTCTTTGAATCAATGTACTGCTAGCACATCAATTCAAAGAGGGGCAAATGTAACCACCTAAATTTGGTATGTTTCGACTATAGACCCTACTTGCCCTAAGTGTGATCATACCCCCAATTATGTCATGACAATGTTACTTTGGCATAATTCATTTTTAAATCAAATTTAATGTCCTAGGTGATTTTTATCACTAAATTATATTAACTATTATAGCCATACAACTTAAATCAATTCAAACTATTTAAATCAAATCAAAATCAAATATGGCTATAGTATTTAATTATAAAGGAATTAAATAAACCCCTTAATCAATTATCCACTTGCAATTAACCCATTCCCCTAGCCTATTTAATTTAATTAAAATGGCTATAGTCCCCTTAATTATTAAAAAGCAATAAAATGCTTAAATAATTAATTCTTATATTTTAAATGAATTAAATAAATTTAATTCATTGCATTTATATTCCCTTAAACCCCAACCTAACCTATCTCAACCACTTCTACCTTGGGTTCTAACCCATCTCAACCTATTCCACCCTTGCTAATCTAATCCTAATCCTAAATTCTACCCTAACCCACCTCCTAATGTTGTCACATTCCATTAGGGAATGATTAACAAATCAACCCACTTGAGAAAGTCAACTTTCTCAAGCATGAGTTTCCCAAAGGACCAACTTGCCAAGTTGAGTCTTACAGTCCCCCATGCCTCTTAAATGAATGTCATTAATAAACCTTAATGGATATTCCTTCTTTCCCATCCCTCATTAATTCCCAAGGCATTAATGGCTCTTACATCTTATTAATGACCTTAGGAGGCTCCATTAATGAACCTTTTCTCCCCTCTCTCTCCCATTCCTCTATAAATTGAAGGGATTTAGAGCTCATAATAAGCCTCAAATTTCAAATTGTAGTGTTGTAATGCCAAGATTTTGAAGGAATATCAAAGCATTGTTATGCTACCCATTCCTTCCTAGCTTCATACACACTATATTAGTCACTTTCTCATGTGTTTATAATGTCCATTTTAGAGTAATATGCATGCTAAATAGTTAAATAGTTGTTTTTAAACTAATTCTTTCATGATAGGTTGTTTATTTCAC
Source organism: Thuja plicata (assembly GCA_018584345.1). Classification (NCBI taxonomy): domain Eukaryota; kingdom Viridiplantae; phylum Streptophyta; class Pinopsida; order Cupressales; family Cupressaceae; genus Thuja; species Thuja plicata. The sequence continues at coordinate 1,039,598 of MU228140.1, forward strand.
TGGTATTTAGCATAATTTGAGGGCTTTTATGTTATTTTCTATACTCATCCAGTTAGAAAGCAATAAGTCGATGTTATGGTTTATATGCTCAGTAACCCTTGTTTCTCACTAACAAAATGACTTATTGAAGTGTTGTGTTGCAGATAACAGGTGCACAAATATACACACACAATGTTGAATCTGATTATGCTATTGAATATGTTGAGTATTATGTTGATGATGAAATCAATGAATATCAAGACATTGAAGATGAATCTATAGTTGATAATGTTTCAATTCAGTCTGTGGATTTTTCTTCTTTTCACCACAATAATGCAGATTTCTTATCTTAGTTTAAGGAAGATTTTTGTGAATGGAAAAGTGATGACTATGATGGAGATGGAAGTTATTATGGACATTCCTTTGCATGAAAAGATATGAGCCAAGAAGTTTCAATACTTGGTTCCAATAAGGAAGATTTTTCTCAAACCATGTTTTTGTCGCATGAGGATGTCCAAGAAAATATTTGTGAGGAATTGGTTGAGGAAGAGGATTCATGGAGCCACAATGGCCCTGATTTTTGTGAAGATAAAGTAATGGTATACATGCAACCTTGTGAAGAGGAGGAATACTTATCATGTGTTGGGAATGATTGTGAAGATGTTGATTTGTCTAAAACAATAATGAATTCTTTTGCCTCAGATAAAAATGATGATAACATTGATTTTTTAATTTTTATGCTTGCATCTTGTGCCTTGTCATATGAAGTTGTTGATTCTAAGAGGCACAAGGATTTTTATGAGCCAAAATTTGAGACTGTGGTTTTTAAAATGTTTTTGAAAGTCTTTCAATGTGTAAGTTTCCATCCTTAGACAACATTATGCCAGCTTATCCAATGGATAGTATTGCTATTCATGATGGCTCCATAAATGATTTTGGTAATGTAGAGGATGGTCTCAGTCATGAATCAAAAATTATGGATGCTCTAGACCATGAAAATGAAAATAAAATTGCTGCTGGTGGGTCAATGTCAGATTTCTATGAACCAACTTATGAAAAATTTCAAGAAATTATTTCCTATTATATGGAGACTAAGTCTGATTTTGCCTTTGAACCATAAATGGATGTTAGCTTGTTTGATGTGGACATTGATATTTATGATATTGTTAATGGTATGGAATCATTTTTTTGTCAAGAGGAAGTTACTAATGTTGATAATATCTCCTGTAATAGTGATTTATATCAAGGGGATGTGTGCCAAGATAAGAATATGTATAGTGAACTGCTTGCTAATTTATTGGAACCATATTTTGAAAGGTTTTTTGTGAAGCTAAAAAAGGATTCAGGTTTTACATCTGATTATTTGCTTAAGCTAGATGTATGTTCATTTTTGCAAGAATAAGATGTAGAAAGTATTGATGCATTGTTTTTTAAAGATGTTGAAATGAATCAGTGAGGACATATAAGCTATCAGACAGAAAGTGAGTCTTTTATTTTTCCATTACATCATGTTGATGTGTCTTGGGATGAACTAAATCTGAAGTCACAAGTTGTAGTTCATCGTGATTCACTTGAGTCCTTGTGTGATATACATAGGGTCAAATTTAAAAAATTTCCCTTTGAAATCCAAGCATGTGTTTAAGTAAGTCAACATTTTTCCAACTATGTGATGGAGTTCGAATCCATGTCATCTTGGTTGGTTAAAAGTTTTAAAGAATGTTACAGCCTTGTTTTTCATAATGATCAACACATTCACTGCCTTTTTGATTTCCCAATGTCTATTAACAGTAAGGGCGCTGATTATTTTTTATGTGATATGCTAAAGATTTGTGGTAGTGTGTTGGATCAGGCAGATGAAAGTGATGATTTTAGTTGTCTTTGAGATGTTTCTATAGTATTGTCAATGAGATGTGTTGCAAAATATGTGTTTATCATCAAGTTATAATTAAGATGAGGATTAGAATAATTACACTACCATGGATGGAAAAATGTTACGGATAAAAAATTGAGGTTTGTTGAAGTGTGTGTTTGTAGATAAGTACTATGACAACTACTTGGAATAATTCTTCCCATTTATTTTCATTTATTGGTATGACCTTATAGTTTGGGTTATATATTGCATGTTCTATGTATGTTTCACTTCTATCTTTTCAAGTCCCTTGTATGGCTACTAATATTTCAGAAGAATGCAGGGTGTTGGTAGCTTTGGTGTCTTTCAGGATAGGAATGAGAAACACTCCATTTCTCCGCATTGATGTTTCTAGTGATATGACATATAATAAATATTCATAAAATCTATGCAATATCTCAAATCAATTACCCAATAGATATGTACCACAAGTATATATTTGATGATGTGCTTCATGACTATATTTTCTTGGTCTTCCAATTATGAAGAATTATGTGCAAGAATGGTTGCGGCATCTTGATTTTTGAATGAATATGATATATTCTCTTGATACTGATGTTGTATATTCAAGTAACATCTATATATGGTCCATGTATCATTAATTTATCTCTTTGGTACTACATTATGTTTGAAGTTGTTTTAAAGGGTTGTTTGTGGCTATCTAGCCAATAGGGTTTGTTCTTCCCTATTATGTCATGTTTTTCATTGTAGTGGATGATGTGTTGAGTTGGTTTTCAGTCTCACCTTATTGTGTGGAGATCCACATTAATTTATTTTATGATGAAGTATTTTTTTGGTCCGACTAACTCTTGCAACACATTACCATGTTCCTGATTTTAGAGGATGTTTTCCAAGTGTGTGTGATGTTTTTATCACATTGGATATTGTATTATGTTATTTTAGTCTTCTCTATCTTTAGGATAGGATCACTTGTAACACCATTATTTTTTGGTGGCCAACATCTAGGATTTCTTTTTTGTCTCTTGTCTTGACCGGCCTAATTATTGTTTGGTATTGATCTAGATGGTATAAATGGAAGATCAATTTATTTTCAAAGTGTTTGGAGTATGCGTGAAATATATAAGATGAAGAATTGATGAAGTGACACTGTGGTGAAATTTTTTGAGTTGAATTTCCTATTTTTATTGAGATATCATGTCAAAATCATATACATTCTAAGAAGAATGCTAGAACTAGTTTTATAAATGCCTATCTCATTATAATTTAGTCTATGTATGATGTGCTGAGATCGTTATCCCCTCCATTAGTTCCTTCTCTATCTTTCTCTGAAGAAGTGATCTTTACTCTTCTAGTCCTTTTTATCTTTCCTTGAGCCATTGTCTTGGAAACAAATATGGTAGTGAGCCTCTTGTAATATTTTACATATTATGAGTGGATTCTCATTTGTTTTTTTTTCCTTGGTTTTTCATGTAAATTTGGTGTTTTCGTGTGCATTGGTATTGATTTTTTAATATTTCATTATTGTTGTTTAAAATTTCTTTTTTTGAATCAAAGTAAAATTTAAATTTGATACATGAGACTGAATCACCCACCCCCCTCTTAGTCTCCAGGTATGTTCAACACTTTGCAACAACCAATCCTTGCACTTACTTTACCACTAACTCTTAATATCCAAAAAAATTTAGTTGTTTAATTCTCATCTTCTTAGTGAGGCTCAATCCTCAGACCAAGCCTTCATACTCATTTTCAATGTTGGTGCAAGTGAATTGAAAGCAAAAAGCCCTCAAAATTCTCTCTAATTAGAGAATTTAGGTTGATACAAACCCATAAGAGGGATTTAATTCTTTCACTACCAAATTGTAAGGTCCATAATTTTGTCTCACTATCACTACCTATTTGAATGTCTTGATCCTTAAATATCTACTAGATAACTTGTTATTCATCATATACCACACAGGTTCCAAGACTAGTGGTATGATAATTATCAAAATAATCATTGTTCATGAACTAGTTCAGTAGAACCTCATTTTTTCTCCTCTCCCCATTCACCTCTTCATATTCTATCTTGTCTATACAATACATTTATTCCCTAGTGATGGAGGTGTAATCATCTTTGAAGTTCATCATACCATCTTTTTTTTATGTGTTCAAGGTGCATAGGTTTGAAAAATATAAATAGGACCAATTAAGGGAGAGGTAGCTACCTATTTTGCAGTGAAATATCATAGAAAGGAAGAGGCCAAAAATGGGAGGGATATCAACTACTATGAATTCTTGATGAATGGTTATGTTGGTGAAAGCATACAAGGTGAGTGGTAGATATTTAATAATCCATATCACTTGTAATTTATTCGTATATGTATAGTAATAAAAGATTGGAAATTGGAATGTGGATTTCTCCCTTTCTCCTATTGTGCAAATGGAACAAAGATGACATATTAAGCTCAAGTAGGACCTAAGCACTGCATGAGTAAATGATCCTTCATTGACTTGAATGATATGATATGATAATAAGATGATATATTATGATATATGATAATATATGATGATGTAGAATAAAAGGATAAATAAGAAAATATAAGCAGTTTTGGAAAAGATTGATTGATAGAAAAAAGATAGGAAGCTATGATGACCTCAAATGAAAAACTGAGAATTGTACTCGCCTACAAACTAAATTTGAAGGTGATCTTCAAGGTACAAAATATCTTGGGAATTTTGTTCCTAGGAACAAGAAGCCTATGAAATTTTGTTCCCAGGGATTTAACCTGATTCTAGTTGTAAACCTCCTGACATACCTTGTACTTATCAGATCAAGCCTCAATAGTTGTGCTACTTGTACCTACACACATAAAAATAAGGAAGAAGGTTAGATAGAGGGATTTGCCTTAGTGAAACCCATGATTAGAACAAACCTTGAAATGAAATGAAATAAATGAAAGTGTTTTATAATATAGAAGAGGCTAAATATGAAAAATAGAATGTATCATACCTTGATTATGCAAATTCTCCTTTGAATGTGATCAAATATTTTGATGCAATATCATTGAATTAACACAAAAACCCAAAAGGAAATTATGAAAGACAAAACCTTATGTGATGGATGTTTTAGTTTTTGTCAACACTTGATTGAGAAGAAGAAATAATATGTAGATGATGGTGTATCTCCCTCCTTGATAGGACACTCCTTTTCTAGGAATTCAATGAGGGAAAGAAGCTTCATCTATAAAGAATAACACATTGAATGCTTGAGAAGAAGTTTATTTCTTAAAATCTTGAATGCTTGCCTTGATTTCTTGAACTTGATGAATGCTTCATAATAATCATCATGGTTGTTACCAAAATAAGGAGATATATGATGTTTATACACATCTCACAACATCTTGGGGGTTAAAACACAATCATGTTGGCTGAAGATCCAAATATCCCACTAAACCACCAAGAGGAGACTCCAAATCCAATTTGGGCCTGATCCTCAGGGAAAAATTCCCTATGAATTATGTTCATAGGAATATGATGCCCTAGGAATTATGTTCCACCCAATAAAAGCCAAAATTAGGACTATAGGTCCCACATAATTATGGAATGCCATATTATAGAGTACAACCAGTTTTGAGATTGAGACAAAATACAAAGGCCACAAATGATAACATGGGGCCTAGGTGATGAAATAAATTATGGGATTGGAGGAAAAATAGAGGATCACACTTATAAATAAGGGCCTACCTTGATTTTAAACAAGATTGAAATGATAGAAGACCTATATTTGAATTTAGGTGTTCATTAAGTGCATATGAAGTCCTACTATGAAAAAAAACTAAGGTGGGTCCTAAATAATCATGAAATTGTACACATATGTTAGGTGATTATGATTTATGATGATACATGTTAGGTGCTTATTATTTACGATGATACATGTAAAGGAAACAAGAGAGAGATAGAAAGAGAAATAGTGATGGGCAAATTACAAAGAGATAAGACATCACAAAGTCCAAGGACATGAGTCCCTAAATGAAAGATATCAACCTATACAACCATGTACAAGGGTACAAAATTAAAACAAAAGTAAAAAGAAAAACACCCAAACAAAAGGGGGTTAGTACTAAAAAAATTCCAAATCAACTAGTCAAAGAGACCTTGATTGAAAATGTCCCAACCACTAGCATCATGTTCGAAAAGATATTGCAAGAGCACAAGTGATCACATGGAAAGGGAAAGAGAATACACCAAGAATGAACAACATTCAATGATCTAAACCACTAGAAAATCTATGAGAACATGGAAATAAGAGAGAAAACCATGAATCCAGTAGTCTAGCAAGTTGTGTTATACTTAGTGATCTATGGGAGGGGAGAAGGAAAGAATAGAAAGGATAGAAACCTATGTTATTCTAGTTCAACTCATTCCAAAGAGAGAGAAAAGGAGAATCGATAGTCTATAAATTCTTATTATGCTAGTAAATTTGACCTTGAAAATTTTGCGCATGGAACAACTTTGAAATTTTGCGCATAGGGAGGCTTACAAAGACTTTGCACATGTGGTTGCTTATAAAAATTTGTGCACAAGGAGGCTTATAAAAAAATTTACATGGGGCAGCTTATAAAACTTTACACATGGGGAAGCTTATAAAACTTTACACATGGGGTGACTTACAGGATCAATCTTACAAAAAGCATAGTCTCTATGTGGATCCATAAAAGTAGTCAATCAATAGACTAATAAAAGATGCATAATGTGCAAGTAGGCCACATGTATTCCCCCTCGTTATGATGGCGACATAGGAATATGGTGGAATCATAAGGAAAAAATAACAAGGATACCTACTTCCAAATACAAGGAGATATCATTAAAATAACAATGTATAATGTAACCTTAGCAAAGAGGGAGACTCTTGTTAGACAAGGAATAGAAAATAGTGAAAGGATATCTGCAAGTGCAAAGAGAGCCTTGAAAGGAATAGATCTTGGCTACAATATGTCTACTATTAAGAGGTGTTCTTGGACAGAGATAACATCTTCAAGGAAAAGAGGAAAGGAGAACAAGAATGCACCCATTTTAACCCCTATTTATAGGCAAAAAGGGGATTATTGATAAATAAAAATAACACACTTTAAGCCCCCAATTAATGGTATTTTTTAGGATTAACATAGTTTTTCAAATAAGGAATAGGTTATGATCAAGGATACACAGCTCTTTCATAAGAGAGAATCCAGAATGAAAATGAACAATTCCATATAAGAAAAGGATGTCACACAATAAACAAATGCTATTATACCAAGGAAATTGGATCCTTAGAAATGGAAAGAAGAGAACAATAACACATTATAAATCCTAAGTGATAGATCTTGTATAATAGAAATAAAAATAGGTTGCAAAGAATAAACTAAATCTCCTAAAAAAGAGAAGATCCTAATGTAAGGAAAACAAATTCATGCAAAAGAGGAAATCATGTTATAAAGAAACAATTAAACAAAGGGATAATGTATATTTTTGAAAGGAAGAGAGAAACACCATACACTCCCTAAGTAAAAGATCATTTATAATAAATGTGCTCTATGTGGCATGAAAAAGATTGTTAACAAAGATGATGAATCCTTGCATGAAACAAATGATCTCATGTGACAAATAATGTACTATAAATTATGAAAACTCATAAAGAGAGAGAAACAAGTCTCATGAAAGGAGAAGGACAAAGGATGTCACACCATGCAAGCTTAGCAGGAAAATCAATTAGAAGAGATATACAATTCCAAGAAAGGAATAATTTGTAAAGAACAATATTCATCCCCTAAATACAAAGATACTTAACAAATAAGTTCATGCATGGAATGAAATCATAGTATAAAACATTCAACCAACAAAGAGATAATTGATCCTTTAAAAGGAGAAATAAACAAGATAGAGAGAGACCTTGCCCCCCAAGTGAAAGGACAAGGGAAAAGCCCTATTATGTTGCTCAGAATGAACACCATACAAATAAAATCCCCAAATGATGTAAGTTATTAATATTACATGATGGATAACAACATAATAGGAAAAAAAATGCTAAGGTATGTTATTTATTTCAAGAAAAAGCATAAGATCCATTGTTAAAAAAATAAGAGATCTATCTACTAGATCTTGAACAAATTGTCTAAATTCAATACAATCAACAAGAGAATGTTTATTTCCACGATGAAAAAGACATAATAATTTACCATTAATAGGTATTTATATTTTTCGAAACTGTCTAAAAAGAAAGCAAATTTTAGGATCATACTTAAGTCTCCAAAAGAGTCTTTTAGCCAAAGCCAAATAGTCATCAAAAGGAGGTGTAACAACGGATGGTGTTGGTAAAAGAATGTTTAAAGGATGTTTTCCTTGTGATGAAGAAGGATTGGAAGAAGGAAAATTGGTGGCTTGAGGCATATATCCTAGACCACATCTAATAACTTGTGTAGGAGTATCTATAGGGATTTTAATACCTTGTTCATTTAATACCAAGACTTTTTATACCATAACCTTGTTGAGTAGTAATATAATAACCCACATTGTAATTAGTTTTTACTATAGAGGGTGAAGGGAATTCATCTTGAGCTTTATGAAAGTGTGTGGTATAAAGAGGAATAGGAAGGGAAATGTTAGGATTCCTATCACTATTCTCACTTTATTTAGGTGGAGAAGAATAAGAAGGTTTATCAAGATCTTCATGTCTACTTAATTTTATAATTGGAGATGAATCATAAAAAAATACTTAACATCAGGATTAGGAAGAATTATTTGAAAAAGGAAGATTTTTTAAGGTCGTCTAAAGAAGTGCATAAACTAGCTTCCTTAAGACTATCCATTAAGGTGGACTGAGGAGGAGAGGATCTAGGTCTCACTAAAGTGGGATCATTAGGAGCTACATATCTATCTTCATGATCAATAGGCACCATAGGAGGAGGATTAAGGTGGTTTATGATAATGTCATCTTTAGGTTCATCCACAAAGACCCTTATGTAATCAATATATTCCATGCATTTTGTTAAGAATTAAATGACAAATCTACATGCAGTATTGATAAAGGACTTGAGCATGCCTTGTAAGGAAGGAAGATATTTAAAATTTATATAATTACATATGCAAGAAAACTTGAAGGAATGAAAAAAAATTTAAATTCACTCTATGTGATTGATGGAGAGAAGTAAGCAAAAATGAAACAACATAAGTTATCACACACCAATTTAACTTAGTAAACTCCATGAAATTTATCCAAATTAGATCTAAAGATGCAAAGGAGATCTAATAAAAAAATCAAAATGGAAATTACATGCATTGGGTTCACCAAAATATATAGTAAGAAAATTTTGGCAATTAGAATGTGGATCGCTCCCCTTTTCCTATTGTGCACTGGAAGGAAGATGAACAAATAGGCTCAAGTGGACCTAAACATTGAATGGGTTAATGATACTTCATTGATTTGAATGAAATGTTGTGATAATAAGATGATAATATGATGATGTGGAATAGAAGGATAAATAAGAAAATATAAGTAGGTTTGAAAAATACTAACTGACGAAAAACAAACAGGAAGCTACATTGACCTAAAATGGAAACCTGAGAACTGTACTAACCTTAAAACTAAATTTGAAGGTGATCTGCTAGGTACAAAATGCCTTGGGATTTTTATTCCTAGGAACAAAAATCTTGGGGCATTTTGTTCCCAATTATTTTTCTTGATTCCAATTGTGTACCTCTCGACATATCTTGTACTTGTCAGAACAAGCCCTGATAGTTGTACTACATATACCTACACACAAAAAAAAAAGGAAGAAGGTTGGATAGAGGGGTTTGCCTCAGTGAAACCCCTATTGATAATCAACCTTGAAATGAAAGAAATGAAAGCATGTTTTCATATAGAATAGGCTAGATCTAAAAAATAGAATATATCATACCTTAATAATGAAAATGATCCTTTGAATGTGATCAAATATGTTGATGTAATAGATTTGACTTAGTACAAAAATTCAAAAGGAAATCATGAAATACAAAACCTTATGTGATGGATGTTGTAGTTGTCACAATGCTTGAGAAGAAGAAATAAGTTGTAGATGAGGGTGTATCTCCTTCCTTGATAGAAAACTCCTTTATTAGCCCTTTGATGATAGGTGCACCAATAATTAATATTTTCTACTAAATTTTTTTGTGAAGGTACTAACCCCTTATTCTAATTTGGCAGTGTAACTTGCAAAGGGGTAGGAATTATAATGATTTGGGTCAAAGGTTGCACTTTAACAATAGCTTTGTTTCCTTTCTAGTACTAATTATACTGATAGAGTGGTTTTCCACCTTGGTAGTCTTGATATAAATTATATGGCAGCTTAGGAGGAATAATTTTTTTCCTCTTAATATTTATGATCTCATTGGAGAAAGTCTGCAATTATATTTTTATAGACCATTCATATCCACTTCTAATGAAGAGGTAGTATAAGTGATAAATTGATGAGCATTTAGAAAGAAATGCATAGATTTGGGTGGGGATGAAGTGCTAGGTGTACCATCCTCCTATGATTGAGTGTTTATTTTTTAAAATAATAGCATGGGATTTATAGGTGGGATCTTCCTAACATCAATCATGTTATTCTCCACTCTCACCACAAGATCATAGACATTCAACAAATTATAACCTCAAAGTGATTGAATCATCACTCCTCTATCTAAATTAAATGCCTTCAATTAGAACACCAAGTCCATATCCACAAGAGGAAAAGCCACAACAAGTATCCACCACCAAGTCTTATGGAAATTTGTATTGAAATTAGTAACCAGTTCTTGAGGAGCTCTCTTAACGGTAATTAACTAATGTAGTAAGGATGAGATTTCACCCTTCTCTTAAAATCAATTAAAGAAAAGGTATATGAGATGGTACCATGTAGCAATAGAAATTAGGGTTAAGGATTTGTACCAATCTTGTACTTTTCCCTTAAAAGTGGTCATAAGTAAATTAAGGGCTACACTTTGTTCAATTACATAATGGATAGTACATGCATTAACCACATCTTGTAAATGCTCTGTTAGGATCTTTGCATCTTCTATAGTGAAATTTGGTAGATCTTTTAGCATTGAAGTAAGAATGGGATCCTGAGTTGTAGGAGGAACATTAGGAATCAGTAGGCTTCCACTATTCCAAGTTAAACAAATTTTGAACTTCCATCTGTGGTTTCATTTGAGGTTGTGCTACAATTGATCTAGAAGTTTGAACACAAGTTACAATCACTAGAGAAGGAAATAACATGCCTATATTTTGCATTTTTTGTGACCTCATAATGGGCCTTTGGCTTACCCATTGTCTTAATATCAAGAATTAAAGTTTTGTCCCATCAAACATTACACTAAGAAAACTATTGATCTCAACTGTCTATACAAGTATAAGAAACAACCATATGGTAATTTCAGTTATTGGGGGACAAATTACACTTCATTGAACAACCTCCAGGTTTTTAGAAGGTAGATATTTTATTATTTTCAATTTGGGTTGGAAAGGGAATATAGGGATGTAAGAAAATAAATTTAAACTAAGGTGATACCCCATACTGCAAATCTTATAGAATAATTTATATTTCCACTACTCTAAGGCATAATGCATCTTAGATTATAAGTATCATAGACAACATGGAGAGTATAAAACATGATTCTACAGTCTACTGATCGACCAAAAATTTGTAAAAGATGAGAAGAGACAACATAAATTCCATCCATAGATTGATACAAAACAAAGTAAAAGGAAAAGAGCCATAGAATAGAAAATAAACATATTTCAAATTCTAAGAAGCACAGTCTGATAGATTAATTTCTATTAAGTTCCAAATACAATGTTGAGATCCTTAACGATAGAATTAGTGATGCTACTAAAAAAAATTGAGCCTTTTCAATTGATAAATTCTTACCCTTTCTAGAGAGCCCAACTTTACTTAAATACAAGAAAAACACTAGAAATAGGGAAGAAATGCACCCCCAAAAGATTACCATGTTTCTTCTATTCACGTCCATAGGGGTTACAATTGCAACTTCTTACAAATCCATAATTCTTTCATAACGATTTGACTCACATGCACATGAAAATGTTGCCACAAACATTCTTCACTCCTCCAACTAAAACTTGTTGAAATTTTAAAATTAAATTATTTTTCCCTGAGCCTCTTATTGTTATTGTATGCGTGAATTTGGGACTCTGCCTGCAAATTCAAACACACACACTTCAATAGATCATTGCATGGTTAGCTTAAACTAAATGTGATAAAAAAATGGCTAACCTAAACTGATCTATTGCCTTCTAGTAGGCAGGAGTTTGAATCTTTCTCTCAGGTCATTGCAAGAAACAGTGACTACACTAGATCCTAAATGAAGGATTTAAAGAAAGCTATTTGCAAATGATCTAAATGATTATGCAAATGAAAGATTGATCCCAACCTAATTAGATTGATTTTATGACACCAATTTGAAATGTTCTTATTCTTTTAAAGCACCAAATTGAAATGTACTCTAGATTATGGTTTGCATGATTGAAAGTGAAATAACAATTATTCAATCAAAAAGAAATGAAATGCTAAAATGCTTTAAAGATTAAGAAATGAAAAATGCATAATAACAATAGATAAAAACTGGGATCCTTTGTGAAGGAAATGAATCTCTCTTTTATAGAAAATCTCTCCCAAATTGACAGTCGAGATTAGAGGAAATGAGTGGCTCGAATTTGATTTGAGGAAGCATAATCCATGTGCAAAGATGATGATTGGTCAAAAGAGTCACTTGACTGAATTGACTGATCAGTTATTTTGGAAACTTCCAAAATCAATTTTCAGTTAATAGCTTTGTTTCCAAAATGAGAAAAGATAATAATAAATTAACTGAATAAAATAGATTTATTTCCAATTCAAAAATCAGTTGATGACATCATATGCACTTTTAAAGATTTAATTGATTTTAAATGCACATTTTAATTCAAAAATCAGTTGATGACATGATATGCATTTTTAAAGATTTAATTGATATTAAATGCACATTTTGTTTTTATTAGTTAATTTAATTCCTTTTTGAATTTTATTGACAATTTAGTAATTTTATTTAATTAATATATTAGAATATCAATTAAATAATTAACTTAATTTTTTATTTTCCAATATATTTTATTTTTAGGAATTAATTAATTAATCAAGTATGATGATTAATTAAGACCTAGGATTCAGGTTAGATTAGCTTGAAATTGATGAATTGCCTATTTGGTTTAGGACTTAGAATTATCAAGATTAGGGTTTCTTGATATGAGATTGAGATTAGGGGTCTAGGGTTTTAGTGACCACTTTTAGGTCAGTACATTTTCCCCTCTTTGAATTGATGTACGATCAACACATTGATTCAAAGACCTGTTAGCGAGAAGACCCAAAATAGTTTGATTTTAAGTGATGAAACCATTCTTTTGAAGAAGACCGAATTCGAGCTTGATTGGACGAAGATCGATCAAAAGATATAAAATAGAACGCTGACTTTGATTTGAAGCGATGAAACTGGACATCTATCAAGAACTCTTAAACCTTTTGATTGGTTTGAATGAATAACCAGTTTGATTTGAAGCGATAAAAATGATTACCGTTAAGAGATTTGATTAGCAAGAAAATTGACTTTATTTGAAGTGATGAAGCCAATTCGATCAATGTATCTAGTTTCAATAATGAATAGCTTGTATAAGACCGATCTTGTCTGGTTTCAAGTGTATTCACCACTGTATAAGAACATTATTTAGGTTGCCTTTGATTTTAAGATGATATCAACTTGATTTGATGCGATGAAGCTGAGATGGCCCAAGTGATGGGATTTTGATTGAGGATGTGATCACTGTAATGTTGATGTTCTAATCCTGCCCCCTCGAGAGAGAAATCAAAATATAGCTAGGTGCCCCAGTGATGAGAAGCAATTATATTGATAACATGATGCAAGAATAATTTGATTTGATTACAAATAGGTCCCAAGCGGTTAGGATAAAAGATATACTTAATGGGAGGTCTTTTTTTATCGATATTGACCAAAAGTAAGATACATGGATTGATTAGAAGAAAAGCATGACAGATTTCCATTGGTTGTTTAAGCGGTCAACTATAGTTGACTAAAAAAGCCAAATATAAAAAATGACAAGTAAAACAATTTTAGATTTCAATTTTGATCCTAAAAATGGAATCAAGACAGTCAAATTAGCCAAGGATGTCATTTTCATATCAATTAACACACAACAGACCACTTGGCAAAAGGAAGATTGATCGATAAGAACCTCAGATCCTTCACATTGTAGAGAGATATCGATATTATGCAGTTTTAACACCAAGCAGATGCAGATGCAAATGTAAGAATAACATGAATGCAACCTAAGGTGTAGTCACTAAACCTTTAGCATTGAAAATTTTCATCATCAAGCGGTTTTGGAACATCGAAGTTGATACAATCCTTACTAGTGCCACTATGACCATAAGAATATGAATATGACTTTCATTGGATAAGATATGAGAAACTAACATAATAATAGGGGAAAAAAATCTGAGATGACCTAAATGTTGTTTCTAGTTGATGTTGCAAGAGTACACCAATATCGAGGCATTCAAAGCCAAGATAACCATGAGTGCGATCTTGCATAAACAAGCAGAGCAATAGAAGTCAAGGAGATAGTTCTGACCTCACCTTAGCATGCAAGTAAATAGGATCGAGGGATGTGAGGCTTTTCCACCTTAATGCAGGAGCTCTTATCACATACACCTTATTTATTTAACGTTCTTGGATCATCGGGACCAAACCAACAAGTAGTAGATGAAGAAAAGATTAACAAAAAATTAATGAAAACAAACAACATACAAATAGAATTTCAACATACTTTAGCCAGTTTCAAAGTTTTCAAATGTGTATATGTATGAGGTGTTGAGAAACACCATCATGCTTGTAGGTGTGATGTTTTTGAGTGCTATTAATCTATTGTTTACATTTAAGATATCCAATGTGTGTTAAGAAACACAAATGTGTTCAAAGATAGTGTTAAGAAACACTTTTGAGTAGGGTGTTGAGAAACACCTATTGCGTTAGTAGCGAGATGTCCTTTAGAAATTACAAGATTACTGACTCTTGTGTAAGACAAAGATGTGATTGAATTTGGGACACATGCCCCATGGTAACAAACATTGATTGAAGATAACTGACTTGACTCATACTGCGAGGAAAAATTTGATTCAATTACCCCCAGACTATGATTCTGGATCGGTTTCAATCCAGGAGGGTTCTCAAAAGAACCAAAGTGTTCATTCTCAAGAAAGATCACATTGATTTTCCCCCAATGTCTAGCAAGGTATAGAACATTATAGATGGATTAGAAATTTTATGGATGAGGCGAAAAGACAATGATGGATGAAGAGGGTGAATGCAACTCTCAAAGACAGTCTCCTCAAGATTACCCAAGCTAGGGAAAAAAACAATATAGAAATGTAGGCTCATGGAGCGGCACTAGATAACATATAGGATAATGACCTAATGTCATGAAAAGAATGTGGTCCAAAAGAGTGGACATGTCAAGAGACTTTTGAGAAACTATTTTACATTTTTCGTTCTTCATTTTGATCAAGATCAAGGGGTCACTTTTGGATAGGATATAGATATGATATCACAATTAGGATATGAGACAATGAAGGGTATGAGTGGATGGTTTGGATTATGGTAGGAATTCTCAAGGCTTGGAATAAGAAAGATCACAATAGGGCACCATGGATGAGAGAAAGTGAATAGCCTGATGGAAAGGATAATGGATGTCAAGATGCATAGTGTTCATGGATAGGCTCAACCTTGTCAAGATCACCAGAAGAAAAATGGATGCTCATGGGCTAGCTGGATGTAAGATATGATGGATAAGATGACATGGAAGGAACTTTCCCCCAAGTGAAGAGTCAAAGTAGGAGAAATTACGCATGAAACTTATTTTCCAGGTTTTCATCATGTTACTTATCCAAGGTGCCACAAAAAGTGGTTTTCACCATAGGACGGATTGATTTATCTTTAATTTTTTCTACCAAGGTGCCTGTTTACCAGGTTTTCACCAAGGTACTTTTTTCTTTTTTTCTTTTTTCTTTTTTTTTTGTACTTTTTATTTTATGGAGGAACTTAAGATTTTTCTCTTTAGATAGTGCTCCTTTTTTAGGATATGCTATGATGGGCCAAGGCCGCTAAATTATGCTCAAAGATGTTGATAGGGCAATGGTAGAGATGAATGATATGGAGGATAAGGGAGATGGTAGCCATGGATTTATATGATGGATTGGATAAGAGGAATGGAAGGATATGAGATGGATGGATAGGTGGTAGATTTGGGATATTGGATAGGGTATTGAAAGGTTTGTGTAGAGGTAGATGAAAATGGTGATAAGATCAACATTGACATGCCCCTTGAAGGGTAGTGGATAGATAGAGGAAAAATGGATGGAATAGCTTGAGGTTTAGATGTATGAGTGGGTATGGATCTTGCTACACAAAGACCCAAGATGGATGGAGAAGAGGGTGAAGTATTCAAGGTAATGAATTTTGGGAAATAAGGACCCAAAATAGAGTTAGAAGATGGGAGATATTTAGATGGAGATGAAGTGGAAGACTTTGGAAGTTTGGATGCCAACTCTCACTTTTCCTTTTTTTTCAAGTCTTTTAAGAGAGACTTGGGAATCCACATAACTTTTGATTTTATTTTAGTATCCAAGTCCTTTAGAAGAGACTTGGGAATCCTCAAAGTTTTTTATTTTCCTTTGCTTTTGGATGATTAACAATGCAATTCTTCCATGATGGATTTAGGAACCCATATTTTCTTTGATATTATTCTTTGCTCAGTGGACCTTTGCGGTCTCTTGAATATTTCCTTTTTACTTGTATTCACATGTCAATTAGACTAGACATAGTAATCTTCATATTAAATTGGATTCTTGTATTTATCATTTTTTTGTTGTACATCCAAATTGCTTCCAAAAGACTTGGGAACTGTGGATTAATATGGATCATATGGTTGGTTCATATGGATTGGATGATAGGGAGAGTTCAAGGATGCATGTATTTTTTGATCTTGGTGGGGGATAGGGTAAGTGGATGACAAACTAGTAGTTATAGGCATGTTGGATGGAGGGATATAAGGACCCAATATAGATGGAAGGTTTGATTGTTTTAGCTTTGGGATATAAGGACCAAGGATGGATTTGGAGGATAGTGAAGGCACACGGTTATGTTTGAATGTAGGGAGATAAGGTGTGGAAGGGATATCAACATCTTTAGAGTGAGTTGAATTTCCAAGACTCTCATCTTTAAGATTTATCTTTATATCAATCGATGCATGAGTAGCTTTGATAGGAGCAATTTGGATAGGAGCAGATGAAGCTTGAGGGGAATTATTGTTCTGCAAGGGATTTTTAGGAATGATGGTTTTTGGATATGGACAAATATAAAAATGGGATGATGGGATGCTCTGATCTTGACAAGGATCTTTAGATGGTTTAGAAAGGGTATTTTTCTCTTGATTTTCAAGAGGCTCATTAGAGATAGTGGAAAGGATATCTTAATCTTTCTTGGGAGATGGAGGGCTATCTTCTTGGAAGAAATGGAAGAGGGTGATAAAATCATCATGAGACTCTTGAGATGTGTGACTTTGGTCAACCATTAGATAAGGATGGATGGTATCTTGTTCTTGATCATTACTGATATTTGTTTCTTCACATTGTGGGTTGTCCTCTTGACATGGAGCCAATTCTAAGTACGAGGTAGGATTTTTGATCTACATGAGGGATTATTTAAAGGAGAATGGAGCATAATTTTGAGTAGGCATGATAGTCATTGAAGCACATGGAAGCTTTAGGCCTATGATCTTTGAAACCTGAGAAAGACTTGCAGTCGTATGCTAATTAGCTTGGATCTCTTTTATTGTTAGTCCTTGAGGGTAGACATAGTCATCATTAGGCTCATTCTTTGATAGAGATGGTGTGGCTAGTTTTGAAGCTTTAGGAGATGGAGGAATGGTGGAAGAAGTAGATGTGATATGTGAACCATTGCTAGACATGGATTCTTGATATTGATCATGCTTGAGATTAGATGAATCATTAGAATTTTCCACTTTGATTATGTCATCATCAAGAAGATCTTGGATTTTATGTTTTAACTCCATGCAAGCTGAAGTTTTATGCTCATTATGTTGATGGTATACACAATAGGTACTCAATAATTTTAATCCACGTGATGTGACTTGAGGTAATGTGATGAGGCCATGCTTAAGAAGTTCCTCCAATGCTAATTCATAAGATTGTTTCAAATGAGTGAAGTCCCTCTTGTGTTTAACCTAAGGTTTTTCTTTCATAAGGTTACTAATCCCTTTGGAGGGAGACTTCATTGTGTTTTCAGAAGCCTTTAGGGCTTTGGAGCCACTTGCTTGATCAATTATAGAATTGCCATACCAAGATTTCTCCATGTTGGAAGAAAGTGGAGAGATGTGAGAATCATCATCAAATAGAAAAGGACATATTGATCTTAATGAGGATTTGTTGGATGGTGTATAATTTTCCCCCTTTAATTCTTGGAGTTCAGATTTCAAAGTTTGAAGGTATTTTGATAAAGCTGCCATAGGAATCTTGGCGTTCTCATTATTAGGACCATAAGGTTTATCCCATTTTCTTTTAGAAATTGTAAGATTGTCTTGATGTGCTTGCTTTGAATATTGAAGAGAAGGTATGATGAATCAATTGATTGCCTAACAGGTCCTGAAGTGATATCTAAAGTGTTGACTAAGTCCAAGACCAAATGAAAAAGGAGATAATGTCCAATTGAGAGAGAGATAGAAATGACTCCAATCTTAAGTCAAGGTTAACAAACCTGCTCTCGCAACTTAGGATAAGGACAGCACAGACAAATATGATTAACATAACAAGTCACTTGGACTAGCACAACAAAGTCAGATTTCAAAAAAACAAGCAATTCAAACTGTCAACAGGTTGCAGTCAACAAAAAACTAGTAATGATGTTGTGTGAACACAGATTTGAGAAAATCCAGACAGAACCAGTGTGATGGAAGACAAAATTAGACATCAATTCGACTGATTTCCAAAATTTTGACACTGGATGCTAAAAATTGGATAAGAGTTTGATAGTTTAACACCTAAAAGTTAAGATTTTGAATTGTTTGATCATTTTGATATTCATTTTTATTGTTTGTTTTGGTGTTTCACTCATTCACGACACATAAGAAGAATGGATTTTGTAAAAAGAATAGACACACCACAACCTAGGTAAGCCAGGCAAATATCTATTGAATTCCCACTTGAACCGAAGTTCAACCATGCCTACTCATAGCGAACAACTTAGAAGCTTGGAGGCATGAGATCCTCCTTATAGTGCACTCACTTCTCAGGCACACCAAGCTTTGAATCCCAAGGGTAATCACTTCCCAAGGGACCGTTGTCTCTACTAAGAGCCATGAAAATGTGGGATGTCTTAGTCAGTCTCAGACCTTTGGCACCAGTAGATAAAAGGATTTTTAGTCACTAGAACAAATTTTTTAGTCAGGGCATCTGTTTAGGTGGTTGTACATGAGGTAGATTAGCCCCGTTAAGGAGGCCTCCTAGCCTACAGAAGTTAAGTTTTATAGGTTTTTATGCACCATGAGGGTAATGGGGGAGATCTTCTATTAGCATAGCAAAATTGATACATGTTCACTGTGAGATTAATCACAATGAAATTTTTATATATCAGTTTGGAAGGGCTTGGCTTTAGCTTATTACCGATTGGGCAATCCCTCTCAACGGCTCTATTAAAGCTCTCAGGAAGTAGCCCCACTAAAATATTTGCATGAATTTCTCTTTCACCCAAGATCTGCAAAGGTGAGGGGAGAGGATATGTTCATGCAATTCTTTTGGATTACAAATCTAGAGAATACTTCAAACACATAAGCAAGGTGATTCTTTTTAAGCACCAAATTTGAAGTGTTATTTAATTACAAAACACAGACATGATAGTTTTGGAAGACACACAAAGTCTTCGACAAGTGTCCTGCATCAAACTCATTACTATTTTATAATTTGTTCTTCATTTACAACGTCCTGCAAACCACTATTAGACTGTAAGAAAAAGATAAGACCAAGAACATCAAAGCCAAAGATTGGTCAGCATTAGAAAATTCTATAAATCAGAAAATTGATTGCATATTTAGAAAGTAGATGAAAAACCATGCACTTTCAAAAATAATTGCACTAAAAAATGTTATTGTATGAGCCCGTACGAGGCTCCAAAAGCTGCAAAATAGAGGATTAGATAGGTACAATGATAAACAAGTACAATTTTTGATAAATTAGGCAACCAAAAATAGACACTAACTTCACCACAGTGATCTTCAGCAAATTGTACCCAAATCAAAAAAAAAAATTGCTCAAAAAAAAGACTTAAAATGAGCAAGTTATGGCCCTCTAAAGATAGACTGCAAAATCAAAATGCTCAATGGTGAAGGCAGAGAATTTTCAACCCTTGCTGACATCAGCACATAACTATGTTAAATTTGATGGTTTCCTAGTCATCAAAGAAAGCGAGTGACAATGCAGAATGATGGTTTGACTACCGTCAAATTTAACACTGTAAAAAAATTATTTTTTTTTAGATATTTTTTAAAGATTTTTTTCTTTTGAAAAATTTGCATTGGACTGTGTGTAGAAGGTCATATGACCTATTTGGGAAAAAAAATTCTACAGATTTGACTTTCGTCAGATATAGATGAGTTTTAGTCATTTTCAACTGAAATGATGATCCAGACGCGATGGTGCAGTCATATTTGGATCAAAAAGAGATGTGGGTAAGCCCCATAGTGGGCGCCAAAAATGTATGCATGAATTTGGGTCTCTACCTACAGCTGTAAACACGCACATTTGAATAGATCATTGCATGGTTATCTTAAACTGAATGCGATAAAAAATGACTAACCTAAACTGATCTATTGCCTTCTAGTATGCAGGAGTTTGAATCTTGCTCTTAGTTCATTGCAAGAAATAATGACTACACCAGATCCTAAATGAACGATTTAAAGAAAGCTATTTGCAAATTATCTAAATAATTATGCAAATGCAAGATTGATCCCAAGCTAATTAGATTGATTTTATGACACCAATTTGAAATATTTTTATTCTTTTTAAAGCACCAAATTGAAATGTACTCTAGATTATGGTTTGCATGATTGAAAGTAAACTAACAATTATTCAATCAAAAAGCTATGAAATGATAAAATACTTGAAAGATTAAGAAATGAAAACTGCATAATAACAATAGCTAAAAACTGGGATCCTTCGTGAAGGAAATGAAGCTCTCTTTTATAGAAAATCTCTCCCAAATCGACGATCAAGATTAGAGGAAATGAGTGGCTCAGATTCGATTTGAGGAAGTACAATCCATGTGCAAAGATGATGATTGGTCGAAAGAGTCATTTGACTGAATTGACTGATCAGTTATTTTGGAAATTGATTTTCAATTAACAGCTTTGTTTCCAAAATGAGAAAAGATAATAACAAATTAACTAAATAAAATAGATTTATTCCCAATTCAAAAATCAGTTGATGACATCATATGCATTTTTTAAGATTTAATTGATTTTAAATGCACATTTTAATTCAAAAATCAATTGATGACATCATATGCATTTTTAAAGATTTAATTGATTTTAAATGCACAATTTATTTTTATTAATTAATTTAATTCCTTTTTGAATTTTATTGACAATTTAGTAATTTTATTTAATTATAATATTAGAATATCAATTAAATAATTAACTTAAGGTTTATTTGCCAATATATTGTATTTTTAGGAATTAATTAATTAAGCAAGTATGATGATTAATTAGGACCTAGGATTCAAGTCATATTATCTTGAAATTGATGAATTGTATGTTTGGTTTAGGACTTAGAATTATCAAGATTAGGGTTTCTTGATATGAGACTGAGATTAGGGTTTTAGGTCATTATAGCTATCACCTACCTATTAGGAACTCCCAGCCAAGAGTAAATGCAAACCAAACTTTAGAGAATGAAATCTCTCAGTGGATTCTAACATTTCATCCCAACAATCAATTTGTGACAGTGAATTTATTGTGTATGTTTGAATTTGAATTTTTTGAAGGGTAATTTGAATGGACATCAAATGAAAAAAGGGAAGAATGTTCCCATCATTGTTAGAGGTAGAATAGTATTTTGTGAGCAACAATAAAAGGAATTTTTTGAGTTTTTGCACCAACAGTTGTGTATGTGTATGTGAGTGAATGTGTAGTGAGAAGTCAATTCTCCTCACATTCCTTATAGCTCCAAGTGAGAAGATTGTAAGAGCTTTATGAAGCTCCAACTATTTGGGAGTAGCTCTAGAATGATAGACATTAGTTTATTTTCTGAGTTCATAGTTTTATTTGTAAAAGTGATTTTTAGATTATTAATTGAAAGCAAGAATCAAATCTTGCATATCTCCAACTTTGTGAGTTGTCTCCATTTTGTTTTGAATTCTACTGTGCATTCCTACTGATTGGGAAATCAAATTTTGCAAGCTCTATGTCTCTATGTGCTCTGCCCTATTTTGGGGATTTTAGTTTTCTAATTTGGTTTCAGAGCATTGAATTTTTTAGATTTTGGGATTTCTAAAATCTTTACATGGTATTAGAGCCATTCGGCCCTAAATCCTTGTGATTTTGGGCATTTGTTTTTCTGGGTGTTAAATTTCTTTGTGTAGGAGACATGACTATAGATAAAGGAAAGAGATAGAAGGATCCATAGTCCTTTAATGAACAAAACTCTGATGTTTGGGAAAATATTATGAGAACTATAATGGTTGCAATGATTTATAGGAGCTTGTGTTTAGTGGGTTTCTAGATATAATTGGCCTATCTCAGTATGTTTCCCTCAGAAATAATCAAAAGACCTAGTTTAAGGAGAAAAGGAGGAAAGATGCTAAGACATTAATTTTGATAGAATAATCCTTGATAGAGGTAATATTTATCAAAATAGAAGTAGCTAACTATGTCAAAGAATCTTGGGAAATCCTCCAAAAAAGATAAAAAGGGATTTTTAAAGTCAGAGTGGTGAATCTCCAAATTGCTTCAAAAGGATTTAGAGACTCTTCAAATGAGGGATGGTGAATCTATTTCATATTTACACACAAGAGTCTCTAGTTTGATTAACCATTTGAGGATGAATGGTGAAATAATGGAGGAGTAGAGGATTGTGGAGAAAATCCTCCAAAGTTTTCCCTCAAAGTTTGATACAATACTCATTTCCATTGAAGAGGAAAAAGAACTCTCAACATTAACTATGGATGAGTTAGTGGGTTATCTTCAAACCTATGATAAGTACCTAAATAGCTCTGAAATTTCTTCCCTAGAGAAATATTTCAAATATCAATCCAATACAAGAGGCAGGGGAGAGATAAAAACAACTCTGAATGAAGCTCAAGAGGAAGAGGTCATGGAAACTCTGGACAAGGAAATTTTGGAGGAGAAATCTTAGGACAAGCATGCAACCATGAGAGAGAAAGTAGCTCTTAAAATAACTCTAGGAAAGGAAAGAAGAATAACATATCAAATCAGAGGTATGATAAGAGAAATATTGAATTTTATTATTTCCATAAATTTGAGCATAATTTATTGGAGTGCTAGAAAACCAAAATGATCAGTTAAGGTAAAATGAAAATGTGGTTGATACGAATGTTGCTAAAGGTAATCAGTATATAACCTTCAACATGTGCAACATTGGTGAAGAAGGAAAACCTGAGGTTTGGTATTTGGACATATGTTGTAGTAGCCACATGAGTGGTAATGAAAGTATTTTTTCTTTCCTTGATAAAAATTTTAATTATAAAATTAAAATGAGGAATAATAGAATTATTTCAATCAAGTGGAAAAATGATTTATTATGATCCACACCAAGAAAGGTGATAAGGAGATAAAAATTGTTTATTTTTCCCCTAGTATAAAGAATAATTTGATGAGTGTTGGACAATTAATCAAAAAATTAATACAAAGTGCTAATGGAGAATGACCAATGTGTCATATATGAAAAAGATGGGAGTAAGAAATTTATTACAGCATTTCAAATGAAAAATAACCTAATGTTTCCTTTGACGATGGATACATGATTCTCTTCCTAGTCTATTGATTCACCTCTCAAGAAAGCATGTATAATAGTACAAAAATAATTGAAGACCCCTCCAAGATATGAAATCTCAGGTATGAACACATAGGATATGTTGGTCTAAGTTTATTGTCAAAGAAAATGATGGTAGGTGGTTTTTTCATGTTTGATAAGCAACATAGGTTTCCCTTTAAATCTAGAAAATCTAGGTGGGCAAAAGAACCATTGGATTTGGTGTATATAGATTTAATTGTCCCTATGAAAACCACTTCCATTGGAAGGAGTACATATTTTATGACCTTTATTGATGATTATAGTCATAGAACATGGGTTTATTTTTTGAAGCATAAATATGAAGCATTTGATAAAAAAAATTATTTAAAACCTAGGCTAAAAAAGAGAGTGGACACCATATCAAAGTCCTAAGGTCAAATAGAGGGAGTGATCATACCTCCAACCAGTTTGTTAATTTTTGCAAGAAATATGGAAAAAAGAATGACTTAACATCTAGTTATACTCCATATAAAAATGGAGTAGCTAATAGAAAGAATAGTGTTGGTTGTCATTGCACCAAAAGATTGACTTGTTAAGGCATGATACAACCACTTGACTTATACAAGAATGGGAAGCAGTTGAGCCATTTCATGAATCACCATTATACTACACAACACAAGGAAACCAAGGGAATACACATTAAAATAATCCCCCTCAGTGCAAGTGTGGGGTTCAAACCTGTGACCTCGGATCTAATACCGATTGTTGACTTTTGTTGCACCAAAAGATCAACCTATTAATGCCTGATACAACCACTTGACTTATACAAGTATGGGAGGTAGTTAAGCCATGTCACAAACCACCACTGCACTACACATCACAAGGAGACAAAGGGCACACACCTTGCAACAGAATAGGACCATCATTGAGATGGAAAGAAGCATGTTAAAAGAAAAGGGACTCCCAAATGAATATTGGGGAGAGGTTATAGAAACAACTGTGTATTTTATAAATAGAAGTCCAAAAAAATTGGTCCATGATAAAATTCCTCTTGAAGCATGGGTAAAACATAGATGGACGATTGAACACTTGAGATTATTTGGGTGTGTAACATATGAACATGTGCCAAACGTGAAGAAGAAAAATATGGATGACAAGGGTGTGAAATGCATATTCATGGGATATAGTCCAAAATCCAAGGCATATAGGTTGTATAACCCGGTCACCAAGAAGATCATCACAAGTAGAGATGTGGAGTTCATTGAGAATGAGTCATGGGATGGTTTGGTGGACACATCTTCAAGAACTTTAAGTAAAGTGCCTAATGTTGATGAATATTTTGAGTATGATGATCAGAAAGATAATGCAAGAGGAGATACAAAGATCTCTTGATATTTACTAATATATCCTAACAGAAATGGGGACAAATTTAATTAACCATAAACAACTAGAGAATCTTCTTTTGAGAGCTCTTGACACCTTCGGATTGGTACATTAAAGAGATCCTTAAAGCTCCAAATAATGATGATTGAGCCTGCATAATAGAGAATCAGTAGTAGTGATAGTTCTAACCCCACTCTCACCTCCCTAATGACAAGAAATACCAAGAGTCTAAGAGAAATTGACCAAAATTAAAGGTCTGATAAACATTTTGATGACAACATAAATGTTTCATTATTTCTCATAGTGATTTGATTTATTTTGAGGATGTTGTGAAAGAGGAGAAATGGTGTGAGGCCATGGACGAGGAGATAGATGCAATATAAATAAATAGGACATGGGAGCTAACTAATTTTCCTCCCAACAAACAATTTATTGGGGCTAAATAGGTCTATAAGACCAAGAACAACATTGGAGGAAAAATAGATAGGCATAAAGTTGGTTTGGTAGTGAAGGGGTAAAAACAATAGTTTGGGAGAGACTATGATGAGACATTTTCCCCTATTGCAAAAATGGAAACCGTACGAGTAGTTGTTTCAATTACAACCCAAAAAAATAGAGGGTATTTCAAATGGATCTGAATTTCACCTTCTTGAATGGAGAGTAGATTTAGATTAGGATTGGTCATGTGTATTGGCTCAAGATAGAGGGGGGGTGTTCAAATTTTAAAATATAATTATATTTCTTTGAGCCTCCTACTATTACCACCTACTTGTCAAGAGCTCTCAATCAAGATAAAATATAGCCCATACTTTGGAGAATAAAACCCCCTAGTGGTTTCTGACATTGCATCCCAATAGTCAATTTGTGGCAGTGAATTTATTGTTGGTAGGTAAGTTTGAATTTGAAATTTTTGAGGGGGAATTTGAATGGAAATCAAAAGATAAAAGGGAATAATTTTCCCAACATTGTTAGAGGTTGAAGAATATTTTGTGTGAACAAAAACAATAGAAATTTTCTAATTTTTTGCAGTAGCAGTTATGTGTGTGAATGAATGTTCAATGAGGAATGATTGCTCTTGAAATTCCTTGTAGCTCCAAATGAATAGATTGTAAGAGCTCTGTGAAGCTCCATATATTTTGGAGTAGCTCCATAATGTTTCACATTAGTTTTTAATTAGTTTTGTTTATTTTATGAGTTAGTAATTTTTATTTGTAAAAGTCATTTTCAAATTTTAATTGAAAGCAAGAAATCAAATCTTTCACATCTCCAACTATATATGTTGACTCCAATTTATAATATATTATGTTGTGCATTCCCAATGAGTGTAAAATCAGATTTTGAAAGCTTTGTGTCTTTGTGTGCTCTACCCTATTTTGGGGATTTTATTTTTCTAATTTGGTAATAGAGCATTGAAGTTTTTAGATTTCAGGATTTCTAAAATCTTTACATGGTATCAGAGCCATTTGGCCCTAAATAATTATGATTTCGGGCTTTTTTGGGTGGTCAAAGCTTTTTTTTGTAGGAGAAATGGCTAGAGATGAAGGAAAGAGATGGAACCAACCACCACCCTTTAATGGATGAAACTATGATGTTTGGGCAAAGGTGATGAAGACCATAATGGTTGTAAATGATTTGTTAGAGCTTATGGTCAGTGGGTTTGTGGATATCACAAACAAGAAGAAGACCCAATTGAAGGAGACAATGAGGAAATATGTTAAGACGTTAAGTTAGATAGAAGAAACCATGACAAAGGTAATATTTCTCAGAATTGCAGCAGCTAACTATGTCAAAGAAGCTTGGGAAATCCTTCAAACAAGATACAAATGGATTGATAAAGTTGGATTGGTGAATCTACAGATGCTTCAAAGAGATTTTGAGACTCTTCAAATGAAGGATAGTGAATCTATTTTATATTTCTACACAAGAGTCATTGGTCTGATTAACTAGTTAAGGAAAAATGGTTAAACAATGGAGCAGAGGATTGTTGAAAAAATCATGTAAATTTTTCCCTCAAAGTTTGATACAATAATCATTTCCATTTAAGAGGTAAAGGACCTCTCCACCTTAATTGTGGATGAGTTAATGAGTATCTTTAAACCCATTAGAAGCAATTAAATAGGTCTTCAACTTCTTTCCAAGAGAAAGATTCCAAAGCTCAATCCAATACAATAGGTAGGGGGAGGGATAGAAATAGCTCTAGATGGAGCTCAATAGGGAGAGGTCATGGAAACTCTGGACAAGGAAATTCCAGAGGAGAAATCTTAGGATGAGCATGTAGTCGTGAGGGAAAAAGTATCTCTCAAAACAACTCTAGACAAGACAAGAATAATAATCAATTGAATCAGAGGTATAGTAAGAACAATTTTGAATGCTATTATTGCCATAAATTTGGGCATTATATAAGTGAGTGCTAGGAAAAATAAAAATGATCAGTCAAGGAAAAATGTAAATGTGGTTGAAGGTAATTAGTCTACAACCTTCATCATATGAAACATTGGTGAAGAAGGAAACCCTAATCTTTAGTATTAGGACAACAGTTGAAGTAACCACATGAGTGGTAATGAAATTCTTTTTACTTTCATTGATAAAGATGTTAAGTCTAAAAATAAAATGGGGAACAATGGAATTGTTCTGATTGTGGGAAAAAAGTATATTATGATCGACACCAAGTAAGGTGAGAAGAAGGAGACACAAAATATTTATTTTTCCCCTAATATAAAGCATAATTTGATGAGTATTAGAAAACTCATAGAAAATGGATACAAAGTGCTAATAAATAATTACTAATGTGTCATTTATGAAAATATGAGAGTAAGAAAGTTGTTGCAGTAGTTCAAATGACAAAGATCTTGATGTTTACTTTAAGGAAAGAAACATTCTCCTCTTCCCAATATATTTCTTCACCAATTGGAATTGGATTTTTTTAGATTTTTTGGCATTCATGTTTTTTCATTGATGTCAACATATGTTTCAGATGAAGACAGACATATTGGTTATCACTGGTGCATGGATGACTGAAAGAAGTGTATGAACAGTGTACAAATGTTTCAGAGTATGAAAAGATGGGGATGTGTACAAGGATGAGCCTTGATATTATATCTAATGTCTCTTTATTTTATGTTTATGTATGTTTTTGTTATACTGGTTTTGGTGAAGAGTATTTGCAGAACAGTGACAGAGAATTGTGACAGAGTTAGTCTCTGAGTTTTGTGGATAACTTGAGTGTGAGTGTGATTAATTTTATTCAATCTTGGGGAATATTAGGAGACATGTTGAGGAATGTTTGTTATGATTATTGGGTCACAAGACTCTTAGTGATTTCAGTTGTGGTCTGTGTTCTGTAGAAGACCTATTTGGGGATGACTTCAGAGATGTAGCGTGTATTATGGATAGCAAGCGTGGATTTCAGATATTGGATTATATTTGATAATTTATAATTGATGTTTAATTTAAAGGTACCATGGGTATCTTAGCAAGGGGTTATGTAATTATTTGTGCATTTGGGAATTATTAATTGGCTGACCTAATTTCTTACTATAAACTTGTAAAAAGGAGAGTTGTTTTCTTGATTAGAAAAGTGGATAGTGAAGTATGGAAGTTGTGATCTAGTATTTGAGAAGTATACTAAATGTATATTAGAGATTGTGATTGATTAACTTCATTGGAACTATTTAAGAAAAGTTGTTTCTATCTATCATTTCACTGGATATTATATCTTTGTATATTTGTATCTCAAACAGTGAGTCCTAAAGGTGGATTTAACCTTCTTTAGGCAGTGAGCCTCGGAAGTGATCCTTTTGTTTCTCTTGACTCCTAAAAATGTTTTTCCTTTAATAGGGAGTATTATTGTATGTAATAATTAGCTCCTAATAGGGCTAAATCTCCAAATAGGGATCCTATACTTTCAATGCACTATTTGTGGGTGTTAATTCCCATCAGGGTTTTTCCCTTAACAGGGTTTCCTCAACAACAAATAGTTGTGTTATGGTGTTGTTGTTAATGTGTTCATAATTGAATTTATCTTTTTATTATTAAAGGTTAAATTTTATAATATTTGGCATAACAAGAAGGATTTCCCTCTTCTTAAAAATATCCAAAAAGACTTTCAGACTGGTATAAATAATGGTAGCCAACCTAACCCCAGTAGCACCAGAGCCACTGTTGATTCTCAGGCTGAAACCTTTGTTACTCTAAAAATTCCTATTTTTGATGAGGAATATGAAGTGAGACATGCTAACTTTCCTACTTCTGGACCCCCAGAGAATAATTCTGCTATTCCCCAGTATATCCCCGTACCTAGAGAAAAATTTAATGAAGACAACTCTAGCACCAAAAATGTCCAGCAGATTGCACTGGCTAAAATTAATGCAGAGGAAAAAAAACATGAGGTCCACACACCCAAGATATCTCTTGAATAGAAGGAAACCTTTGATGTCTCTATACCTTCAAAAAATGTTGATGCTACTAATGTTAATAAGGAACTCATTATTGGCACCGATTGCATGGAGGAGGGGCTCATTGAAGTCATTTCTAAAAAGAAAAAAAGAAAGACATATGCAAGTAACAATAGTCTCAAAAAAAATGATAGGAATAAAAAAAGAAAGGGAAATGAGATCCCTAAATGTTTCACCAGACTATGTAGAAACACAATACCCTTAATTGGTCAATGATGAAGATACATATTAATAGTTGAAATGTGAGAGGAATGGAAATACCGGAAAAATAAATATATTGTAAGAAGATGGTGTAATAATCTCCCTAGTAAGCTAGCTTTCCAGGGTATTGTGTTCCAAACTTCTAAGTATCTGCATTTTCATAATACAAAGAGAATTATGGGGGGAGGTCTGAAGAGGGAGGAGCCAATAGACTACACCAAATGGAAACATAAGAAAAAGGTTTGGAAGAGGTTGAAAAAGGGAGGCATATCATAGTATTTGGAGAAGCTCCATGGCTGAGATATGGAGATAACAAAAATATTTGCAAAGGGTTGGAAGGATGGGAAGGTTAATCTATGGGGGAAATATTTCACTCTAACTATGAGGGTTATCTCTGAAATCATGGGCCTTTCATGTGAGGGAATAAAATTTTACAAGGATAATAAGAAGGCTGGGACTCAAGCTTTCAAAATATTTTTGAAAATAGAAGAAGAAGAGGCCCTTTTAAGCAAAGGTACGGGGGATTATGTTGATATCAAAAAAATTAAGTCCCACTGGGTGAAGATTCTTACAGTGGTGATCGATTATTTTACTTTGGACGATAGATACTCCAAAATTTATAATCTACACTTTGTCCTAGATAATCATTTTAGGCATGATAAAAAGGTTTTGTTTCCTTTTTACCTCCTGAGCTCGTTGCATAATAGCGTGATGGAGCATAGAAAGAAATTGAGTAACCTGGTGCTCCATGTGGGGATCATTCTGTTGATCTCAGAGTATGCCCATAATCAAGTCCTAGAGCCTATCCCCAAAAGGGTAAAAAAGAATGCTAGGCATGTAAAGCAGGAAAACAAAAAATAGAGTTTGAAGAAGAGGGTTAGAACCAAAAAGAAGGCAAACCCAAAAAGGTAGGAGGAGACAGATGATGAAACTCTAGAGAATCAGGGTAATGCTGAAGAGATTTAGAATGAGCAAAAGGAGGAAATGCCTGTGACTGATTAGGAAGCTCATGAGACAAATGATGAGATTCTAGTAAAGGAAAAAGAAGACCATCTGAGTAAGGAGGAATCTCAGACTGACAAGGAGGAAATGCCTATGATAGATGAAGAGGGCAAGGGTAATGATGTAGGAAACCAAGAGATGGAAGTTGAGGGAGATGAAAAAGAGGGAGATGATAAGGAGGAGAAAAATAATGAGGATGAGGGCAAGGAAGATCAAAATGAGCAACTGATCTTGAAGGCTGATAATAGGAATAAGAAGAAACAGAGAATGGACCCCAAAGTGGTTGGTTTTGATATTGATGATAGAATTCCAAAAATAAAAGAGGACTACGGGGCGATTATGGAAGACTGGCTTAGTGAGGAGATGAAGATTATGAAGCAACAATTAACAGAGATGCAGAAAGCTATGGAACCATTTAAGTCCAAGGTTGATGAAATGGAGAAGAACTTGATGATTAAGGTAAATAATAGCAACAAAGATGAGGAGCTCACTGCTAGAGTTAACGCTATTGTGGAAGAAAAGATGCAAGATATGAAAAAGAAAATAAGCCACAATGGGCACATGATATGTGTCATTCTAAAACATAGCAATGAAGGGCTTCAATTTTTGGTTTAGAACCTAAAAGTGTTATATGCTTACCTATAAAGAATTCTACTAGAAAATACTACAATTACCACTGATGATAAGGCAGGAAGCTCAGGCCCAGGGTCAAGAACCCATAGTGGTCTTAAAAGGAAAATCCTGGAGATCCAAAAAGAGATTCTAGAGCTCAAGGAGTCCATTGACAAAATGGAAGAAATGCAAAAGGAGGCAGAGGAAGCCTACCAAAGAATGATGTAATGTTTTTTCTTCAATTCTAGAAATTCTGTTGGAAGTTGTGCTAGAAATTGTGCTGGAAACTGTGCATTTTTTTGGCAGTTCTTTTCTTTCATGTTTTGAGCTTGGGTGTTTGTTGGGGTCTTGGATTTTGTTTGTAGAAGGCTTTCTATGTTTGTATTTGGCTTATGATGCTTATCTCTAGTAGTCTTTTCTAAAAGGTTTTGGGGTCATTTCAAAACCTGTTTTTACCTTAATCAAAAACAATCTCCCTAGTAAAGATATAATTTTTTTACAAGAGATCAAGGTTACTAGATACCAAGCCTTTAATTTACTTAAGCTTGTCTAGGATAGTTCCAAATGATTATACTCTAATCATGATAGAGGGAAAGTGGGTCTTGCAACTCTAATCAGCCCCTTCTGGAGTGACAAACTCATAGCTCATGGACTATCACCATGTAACAGAGCTCTGTGAATTACCTTAAACAAAAATGGAAAATTTTTAGGGATATGTAATATCTATGCCCCCAATGATTATAGAGATAGATCAAAACTCTGGGAGTGGCTGACCTCCAACTTACCTGAGGTTTCTTGGACATTTGTTGGGGACTTCAACATGATTGAGTCTCCTAGGGATAAAGTAGGTGGAGACAAATTTGAGTGGAAAGGAAATGAATATTTATTTTGGGCCATGTTTAAGAGACATTTTTCTATTTATGATCCTATGGAAGGACTCAAAGGTAATGGAGAGGTCATTTGGTTTACTTGGTGCAATAATCAGAGCAGGAAATCTAGGATTTACTACAGACTTGATAGAGTCTATATCAATCTACTTAACATTGGGTTGATATATCATCAAGGTCAACTCCCCATTATTGTCTCTCCTGCTAGAATTTATAATCACTCCCCCATTAGTATCTGTATCACCCTTAAAAGCACACCACATCAGACTAAATCCCACCCCAAGAGAAAGCTCTTCAAATTGAATACTTCCTTACTTGAAAATGAGGATCATTTGGGAGCCCAGAGGATGGTGACTTTCCTCTCAAAATATAGGTTTGGAGACTCAACTCCTATTAATAAATGGGATAAGCTTGTAGAGGCATGGAGAGCCACATCCCAAACCATTGGAACCAAAGAACCCAAAGACAAGAATCTCAAAGAAAAGGAGCTCAATTCTAGACTGATCATTATTGAAAAAGAATTACAAGAAAAGGGAGACAATATTAATTTGGAAAAAGAGTTGATTGATACTAAAGGGAAACTAAGATCCATACAACAATACAAAATCCAGGGTCAAAATATTAGGGCCAAGGCCAACTAGATTAAAGAAGGAGACAGAGGTACAAAATATTTTTTCAACATTATTAGAGCAAAATAGAGCAGAGAAATGATTAGTGGTATACAAACAACAGATGGACTTAGCAGTGATAATAACACTATTATGGACATTTTTGTGGAATTCTATAAAATTCTATTTGGTTCTGAGTACAATGAAGGGAACTTCACTTGTTTGGCACAATGCATTAGCATCATCCCTAGAAAAATCAATAAGGAACAATTTTGCATTTTAAGCAAGGAAATCTCCATTCTAGAAATTGAGGATGCCATTGGGGCCCTAGCAAATGGGAAATCACCAGGGATTGATGGCCTACCTACTGAATTCTTCAAAGTTAACAAGGAATGGATCTCAGTTGAACTCCTTGAACTATACAGATATGCCTTTGATGTAGGGACTTTGGGGAATAATGTCAATAGAGGTCTAATTAAACTCCTCCCCAAAGAGGGAGACAAAACCCAAGTCAAGAACTTGAGACCTATTACACTACTATATATGTCATACAAAGTGATATCCAAGCTATTAGCTAAAAGGGTCTCTAAAGTACTTAATGATATCATCTCTATCACTCAAACAAGATTCATTAAAGGTAGGTACATTCTTGAAAACCTCATAACTAGTTGGGAGGCTATGCACCAGGCCAAAGACAATAAATAGAATGCTGCTATGATTCTCCTTGATTTTGAAAAGGCTTATGATAGGATTGAATGGCCCTTTGTTCTAGTCATGTTAGAAAAATTGGGATTCCTAGAGTTCTTCTGCAGATGGGTTAAACTATTGTTCATGGACTTTAATAATGTTGTAGAAGTCAATGGAGATATTTCAGAATCCATCCCCCTTTCTAGATCCATCAGAAAAGGATGCCCTCTTCCTTCGGCCCTCTATGTGATTGTTGTAGATGCAATAACCTATATTCTAAAAGCCTCTAAATTTGGACCTCCCATCAAAGGTATTTCCCTACCTAATCAAGATATTCTATTCATTGAGAAGTTTGCTGATGACACTGCCCTCTTTATGGAGCACTCTGAGCAAAAATTTGATAGAGTGGTGAATAGGATACAACTTTTTGGTATGGCCTATGGAGCAAGAATAGCCCCTCATAAGTTTGTTATCCTTGGGTGGATTAACACCCCTCCTCCTTGGCTTAGTCTCAAAGGATGGAAATGGTTTGGTCCTAATGCCATTGTCAGATACCTGGGCATTCCTTTTTCCATTGATCCCTCTCTCAATGATATGTGGAACTCGATCTTTAGGAAATTGAAAAGAAGCATTTAAAGTGGCAAACCCACTTATTATCCTTAGCAGGAAGGGCACAAGTGGTACAAAAGGTACTAGCTTCACATGCTATTTACTTTTCTTCTACATAGCCGTTTGCCAACTATCAAAAATAACAAACTAGAAAAAATCCATAGAGATGTACTATGGTCAGATGGAATTGGAAATAGGAAAAGACACAATGTCAATTGGAATTGGTTCTAAACTCCTAAGGAATGGGGAGGTTTGGGGATTAAAGATCTCAAAAAGCAAGGTATTTGGCATCCAAATGGATCATCAAAGTAGTCTCAAGCAATGAACCTTGGAAAGTACTAGTCACGAATAATATTGTTAATGCCACCATCAAAAGAGGCAAATCTTGGAACAAGGTTCCTTTTATTGACATCCTAATGGGTGACTTTGAGGTGAAGGTCACAGGGTCTAAAGTTTTCTCTGCATTGTGGAAGGCATGGAGGAATATCAAAACTTTTCTATATTCTAGACATGCCATTGGGAAGAACCCTCACTATTTAGTGCTGGATAGATCCTTATGGTGGGGAGTATACCTCAAAAATAAGCCTCTTTCTCTTACACAGTATTGTTCTGCAAAAAAATAGCATAGTAAAGGCATATTTCTTATCAGTGATGTACTAGAGGATAGTAGGATAGTCTCTTGGGAAGAGTTGAGAAGCAAGATTAATATTCCCTCCTCTCAGAGAAAGACTTACATTCTCATTGAAAAAGCAGTGGGTAATTGGTTTCCTAATAAATGTATCACTTCTTCTCAAAACATGGACTACATCAAATGGATGGATGGCACATTATTTGGTAAATCCTCCTATAAATAGATTTACTCCCTCCTTAATAACAGCAATAATATCTTTGCCCATATCAACAAAGCTTGGGGTATGAACTGGTCCTGCAATAAATGGCATCTAGTTTTTGAATTGTTGTGGCATGGTCGGGTTGAACCTAAGAAGATTTGATTTAAATGGATTTTCCTTTTGAAAAAAACATGTTATTGGTTATTTTAGTTCTCAAGGTGTTAAGAAGCCCATTTTTTGTTCTGTTTGCAAATGTGTTGAAACTTATGAACATGTCTTTTTTGAATGTCTTTGGGCTAGTAAGATTTGGTCTATTTCTTTTGGTAATAAAGTCTATTGGGGGCAGGTACATAGTCTGTCTTGGCATGAAGTTCTGGCTGGTTATGTTGATGATTTTGATAGTAAACTTAATTTTTTTTGGCTCACACTCACCACTGAAATATTATGGCTCATCTGAAGATAAAGGAATGAGGATATTTTCCAATCTAAGAAGAGGGTTCTTACTGATTTTAATCATAAACTCACACATTTTTATATCCTGAAAAAGGTAACAACATCCATCTAGGTTTCTGAGGAAATATTCCAGAGGCTGATAGATGAAGGAGCCGTGATTTTTTTCCCTAAAGACATACAAAGCTTCACCACCAGCAATGTACTACCTACTATGGTACCTGACAATAGAATCAGTGGCAACAGGATAGCCCTAGAAGAACTCAGCCCTCAAAACACTCTAACTAGAGACAAAAAAATTGAAGAGATAGCAGTCCATGATGGATATAACCCAGGCACAATTAGATCAGAGAACAACTATGAGAAATGGGAAGCAGATGATCACAGGCAGGACAAGGAAGTTGAATAATTTTGAACCTCAGAAGACACCACAATTTTGTATATGTCTAGGCTGGATATATTTTGGTGTATAGAAACATATGAAGCAAGCCTTTTACTGATTGTATATTCTAGATCTTAGCATGTTTAGACAGTTTATGCTTTAGGTCTAGGACAGGTAGATTTTTTTACTGTATACTCTCATACATGTTTTTAGTTAATTCTATATATTCAATAGAAAAAAAAATATTTGGCATACAACTGATTCACCTCCCCCATCTCAGTTGTACTGGTGGACTATTATTGCTAACAATTGGTATCAGAGCTCTTGGTCCTTTGAGAGAAATCTTAACAGCTTGAGGTGATCTTGAAGATGTCATTCTATAGGAAAGAAAGTCTGAAGTTTGATCCTAAAAAATTTCACAGTTGAAGAACAATATGAGAACTCATTTGTTGTGTTTGTGAATTCACTATTGGATGATTATAAAGAAATATGAGTAGGTCAAGACTGAAGATGAATTAGATATAGCTACTGATGATTAAAAGAAGTTGTTTTCTTGTAACATGGTTGCAAGAGAAGTATTGATTTGTGCACTCTCTGAATGTTAATTCACATAGGTTAAAGATTTGGATTTTGCACATAAAATTTGGTCAATATTAGAGGCACTATATGAAGGAGATAACATTACTAATCATGCAAAGTTACAGAACTAGAAGACAAATATTGTAATAGGTATTAGAAATTTTGGAGACACCTACAGTGAAGAAGAAGTGATCACAAAGAATCTTAGATTCTTGACACCTATTTACAAAACTAAAGTAAAATCTATGGAGGAGATCATACCTTTGACGATGAGCTTGAACAAAGAGATGTTGATTGTGAAATTAACTACCTTTGAAGCTGCAAATCTATGAGATTCATTACCTAAGGTTGAATCAACATTCAAGGTGATTGTGCATAATAAAAAAAAGACTTTATCAGGTCTTGCAAGCACTAACAAAAGTGACTTGCAAGAAGAGCTTGGTGAATATGTTGATGATTGGGAAAAGATATAGGAAGAAGAAAGGAAGTTAGATGAAATTGTGGTCCTGATCACAAGAAGAGAAAAGAGAGGTAACAGTAAGTTTGAAGGAAATTTGCCTATAAAATGTTTTTAATGCAATAAGATAGGTCATTTTTCATATA
Source organism: Thuja plicata (assembly GCA_018584345.1). Taxonomy (NCBI): domain Eukaryota; kingdom Viridiplantae; phylum Streptophyta; class Pinopsida; order Cupressales; family Cupressaceae; genus Thuja; species Thuja plicata. The sequence continues at coordinate 1,076,879 of MU228140.1, forward strand.
AATGTCTTAAAAAGGTTCCTAAACATAAATCTAAGTTTCATATACCTAATTACTCCAAGGATAAGGAATGTTACTATGCTAGTGAAGGTGTGTCTGATGATGATGTTGGGGATTATGATTAAATTGGATTTATTGCTATTAAAGATTATGAACCTATTCATGAAGAGAAAGCCCTAGTTTCACATGTTGAAAAGAAATATGAATGGATCATAGACAGTGGTTGTTCACATCAAATGACTGGTGATAGAAACAAGTTTGTTCAGTTAACTAAATATGATAATGGTGTAGTCCAATTTGGTGACAATACTACTAAGTTTATCATTAGAGTGGGATAGATTTCTATTGATGGTAAAACTAATATTGATGATGTATTTGTTATTGATGGACTTAAACATAATTTTTTGAGTGTTGGGAAGCTTGTAGACAAGGGTTATTATTTGAATTTCAATGATGGAAAATGATCTATTAGAAGTTAGACAGGATATTTGATCGCATCTAGTACTAAGTCAAGAGGTAATGTATTTGAGTTGAATACTATAGAAGTTTCTTATTTTGTTGCAAAGGTTGATGACAGTTGGTTATGGTATAAAATATTTTGTCACATAAATTTTGATAACATTGTTAAAGAAAGTATGAAAAATGTTGTTAGAGATCTACCAAATATTTTGAAACCTTCTAACACTATGTGTAGAGAATGTGTGATGGGGAAACAAACTAGAAGAAATTTTAAAAACAAAACTTACTCAGCAAAAGGGAAGTTAGATATGGTGCATACAAATCTGCGTGATCCTGCAAGAACAAGATCTTACTATGGTGAAACATATTTCATACTTTTTTTTGATGACTTTTCTAGGATGATATGTGGGTTACATATCTTAGAGAGAAATATGAGGCTTTTGATAAATTCAATATATTCAAATAAAAATTTGAGAATGAATCAGGTTTGAAGATAAAATATTTAAGGTCAAATAGAGGTAGAGATTTTACTTTAGATATATTCAATACCTACTGCAAAGAGCATGGAATATATAGAAAAATATTCACTCCAAGGACACCACAACAGATTGGGATTGTAGAGTGAAGAAATAGAACTATACTAGATGCTTCCAGAACTATGTTGTTTGAAGGAAATGTGTCACATGTTCATTAGAGAGAAGCTGGTGGTACTTCAGTTTACACTTTGAACAAAATTTTGATTAGAGAAGGTACTAATAAGACTCCTTATGAACTATGGTTTAATGAAGCTCCTACTGTGAAATATTTCAAAATATTTGGTAGTAAATGCTATATCAAAAGAGATGATGAGATAGGAAAGTTTGATGCTAGAAGTGATGAAGGAATCTTTCTTGGTTATTCCACTAAGAGAAAGGCTTATAATTGTTTCAATCTAAGATTGAGGAAGATAATTTAAAGTGCTAATGTAAGGATCGATGAGAAATTTCAGATTCAAAAAACAATATATGACAATAGCCAGAGTTCAGATAACATGGAGGTTTCTACAAATCAAGAAGAACCTTTTGAGGTTGATCATGAGATCGAGGTATGTCTGATTGATTCAAATGATTCTACTAAAATTCCAAAGACACCAAGGTATGTTAAGAAGAACCATCCTGAAAATAAAATTATTGGCAATGCAAGCAAAGGCATGATGACAAGATCTAGATTAAGAAATGAAATTTATTTGATTTCTCAAGTAGAACCAAAAACTATTGATGAGACATGTAGAGATGAATCTTGGACTAAATCAATGCAAGAAGAATTGGAACAAATAAAGGAAAATAACACTTTGGAATTGGTTCCTATGCCTAAGGATAAGAATTTTATAGGGACTAAATGGGTTTTTAGAAACAAAATGAATGAAGAAGGAATGCCTATAAGGAATAAGGAAAGACTGGTTTGTAAAGGCTACTCACAACAAGAATTCATAGACTTTGAAGAAATATTTTCTCTTGTTTCTACCTTGAGGCGGTGAGATTATTTCTTGCTTATGATGCACACAAAGACTTTAAAGTATATCAGATGGATGTGAAATATGCATTTCTGAATGGTGATCTAGAGGAGGAATTATATATTGAGTAGCCTGATGGATTTAGCTAACCCAAGCCCCTAACCAATTTTGTGATCTCTATGTCAATCTTGAACTCTTGAATCCTGTTTATCCATCTACATCTTTTCCAAGACACCTCTTGTTGTGTAAAGATGTCTTTTACTACAACTGAAGGAACATAAGAAACCACTATTGCACCCACTAAATAATATCTGAAAGCTTTGATAGATTTTACTAGTACATATGCTTTCTTTTCATTAATATAATACTTAATCTCTACAACTTGTAGTGATTTACTAAAAAAGGAAATGGGTTGTTCAAACCCCTCTTCATTCTTTTGTAATTAAATAGCAGCAATGGTGTGGCAAGATGCAAAAGAGAAAATGTTCATTGGTTTAGAATAGTTAGGAGTTCTAAATACAGGGGCATCCTTAATAGCCTACTTGATTTGTTGAAAATAATGTGTGGCTTCTCCATTTCACTCCATCTTAGCATCTTTCTTTAACATTTTAGAAATAGACCTACTTTTCTCAGCAAAATTGGTAGTAAAACACCTCAAAAAGTTCACCTAACCAAAGAAAGATTGTATACCTTTCACATTTTAGGAAGTGGAACCTTATGAATAGAAGCAACCCTTTTTGGATCAATCTTAACACCTTCTTTTGAAACAATGTGACCTAATAACTTACCTTTAGTCACCCCAAATATACATTTTTTAGGATTCAAAGAAATCCCAAATTCCATAGCTCTCTTGAAAATTTTCTCCAAGTGTTCACAATGTTGCTCTTATTTTTTAGAATAGGTCATAAGATCATATTGACAAACCTCTAAAAAAATTTGTAAGAAATCTGAAAAAGCAACATCCATATCCTTTTGAAATGTATCCCCAACATTTATGAGACCAAAAGGCATTCTGACATAGATATATGTCCCCCAAGGTGTAGTAAATGCAGTTTTGAATTGTTCTAACTCTTTAGCCATTATCTGGTTGTATCCAGAGAAACCATCCATCATGGACATCAACTCACAACTGATAACACTCTGCAGCATGTTTTCCATATTAGGGAGACCATAATTATCTTTGAGGGAAGACACATTTAAATTCCTGAAATCCAAACATAATATAATGTCTCCGTTCTTCTTTATGACAGGTACTAAGTTTGAGACCCAAGAAGAATGTCTGATAGGCTTTATTATCCCTACATCTTTCAATTTCATTAGTTCCTACTCCATCTTGGGTCTTAATGTGGGATTTATAGGTATTTGCTTTCATATGAAGGGTTAACATCTTCTTTTAGAGGGATCTCATGTTGGAATAAATCCTCCCTATATGCTTTGAGATCATCATAAGTCCATGCAAAAACCTTCTTGTATTTTCTCAATAAGTCAATCAGATTCTTTTTACCTAGGGAGACATTTTCTTTCCAATAAATATTTTTTTAGGAACTTCATCTATTCCTACATTTACTTCCTCCAAATCCTCTGGCTTATTTACACTCTTAGTAGAATATGACTTGTCTTTATTGTCAAAGGCTCTCTCCAGCACAACCAGTACTTTTGGAACTTTGTTTGATTTAAAGTGTATGATTTCTCTACCAAAAATTGTATCTTTTCCATCCATAGTTTCCATACATCCATTGAAATCCATTTCTTTGTTTCCAAAGTCAATTTCATAATGTAGAAATCTTTGAATATCCACATCATCTTAGAAAACTCACCATATTTCAACATTATCAGGTATAGAAGGCCTAGATTGAACCTCTATCTTAGAGCTCCTAGCAAATCTAATGTCTTCTGGCCTTAAAGTAATATCATCTAGTGATTCTGTCATTCTATTTTAGCTTTTATCCATCTAGTCAATACCAAATGTATCAAAATTCTCTAGTTCATCCTAGACACCACTTCTGTACTGATTTAATCTTTGATTCTTTGAAGCATACTTGGATCTAATCTAAGACACCACCAATTTAGAATCTCCAATCACTCTAAGTATTTTTATCCCATGCCTTGAGGCCAACCTCGGTCCTATTATCAAATCCTCATACTCTACAACATTATTTGTACATGTAAATAATAGTGTGAAAGAGAACTTGAAAGTTTTACCAGTGGGAGCTATCAACAAAACTCCAGCACCAGCTCCCTTCTTAGAGCTAGCACCATCAAAATACATAACCAATAAATTACTTTGGTTTGATAAATTACTTTTATCCTTAGATAACATCATAGGTTGAACTCTCCCTTCAACCTCTTTGTCCTATACTTGGAAAGAACCAATATCAGTGTCTAAAAAATAGTTCATGTTATCAACTTCTTCTTCCTCAATCATATGAGGAGTTCTTGTTTCCCTAGACACTTTGATATTCTCACCAGAAATATTAAAAGTGGAAAAAGATAAATCACATTGGATACTTCCCCCATAAAAACACACCATTTTCTTGACAATGACATTCCATATTGGGGAGGAATGTCCACAACTAGAACACTCATTATTAACACCCTGCCAAGGTATGCAACAAACTTATAAGTTAAGGCCTTAATAGTACCAATAATAGGTACTTCTCTATAATCCATGGCATGACATCTTCCATGGGTTGTATCAACCTTCAATCCCATTGAGTTCATTACCTCAACAGGCATGACAGTGTTAGATGCTCCAGAATCAATCATGCAATTTTTTAACATCTTACCATTTATAACTAAAGTCAGGAAAAGGGGATTCACAGCCCCTAAATAAGTATTAACAACATTAGTATCTAAGTAAATTTGAGGAATCTTTGAAACAAGTTCATCAGACTTCTTTGACTTACTTGCAGATTTATCCTCTGAATTTACCATTTTCTTATTTCCTTCTGGTCCAAGATTTTTTGTAGAACTGACACCATTTACCCATGTCAAGGCCTTTTCCTTGTGTTCACCAATTCTCATCATTACCAATAATGGAACCATAACGGTGATCTAGGATAGAAGTTTCCCCATATCAATAAGGGTGTATTTCATGTCAAAGAACTCTTGTTTCTCAATAACAGGATTACCATCTTCAACCTGAGTGGCCAATTTGGGCTCAACTCTCTTTTGTTGTTTATTTTCCTTTTGAGGAAGGGGAACAATTATTTTTGGTGTCTTTATTTTCACTTTATGTACAATACTTGGACCATTAGGCTTGTCTTTTTTGTTAATCATTACTTTCTTGACACCCTCAACATGTTTTTCTTTTTCTTGAGGCTGCTTGTTGTCTGTTTTAGTTTCTTTGATGAAAATACTTGTTGGTTTTCCATCTGCAATTCCAACTCTTTTGTTTCTTAAATTATAATTACTCCTTGCTTGAGTAACCATGTCAGTTCTGATCTATTTTATTTCCTCATTAGAAGGTCTTCTATATATAGGTCTTTCCTCACCCTTTTTAGCATTGCATCTTATGTCATCAATCTCCTTTTTCTTTAGAAGAACTTTCTTAATGATATGCTTCCCTTCTACTTAGTGAGCTAGATCCATCATTTTTTTCAGTTTGATCATCAAAATCTTCTTAACTCTAGATATTTGAAGAAGCCATAACACACCCACTATCATCATATAGCTCATCCTCATCATCCTCTTGATCCTCATTTGAAGATATCTTTAATGAAACAACACAATAATCAGGATTGTGAGGGGATTGGCATGCTACACACTATGGGACATCATTGCACATGTTAACATAGGGTTTTTGTAAAGGATCAAGGGTTTTTTCATCATATTTTTCTTTCTTTTGTGGGAGAATGGGCTTCTCATCCTTCCACTGGGTAGTATAGGGGTAATTTTGCATCCTTGGCTACCGATTAAAATTGCCAAAAGATGGCTTATCATTATTGGGAGCACTATGTTCTTATTATCTCTAGGCTTTAAATATTTCAAAGTACTTAAGATTTTCTTTAGACTATCCTCTTCCTTAGGTTTCACATTTGAGGCTTTGTTTGATTCCTTTTTGTTGAACCTTGTTGGCTTCCATTCTTCCCTTCTACCTACCTTCCCTGATACTCTTCTATTTGTTTCAATGTTAAATTATATTTTATAAGCTTCTCTAATATTTCTAGGGTTCTTTTCCCTAAGGAGATATCCCATTTTAGCATCAAAAGCATTCAATTAGGTTGCAAGACATACCTTTTCATCAAGCCTCATCACTTGGAAGATCTTGTGCATGTCCCTTTGGAATCTTATATTGAACTCCACCAATTCTTCATTTGATTTTTTCTTGTTGTTGAACTCATTCAACATAAATCCTTCATTGGTCTTGTCACCATACTGATCCCTTAAATAGTATATGAATTCATCCATAGACCCCATAAAATCATAAGGCAATCCTCTAATCCAATCCCTGGCATCCTCAGTTAGTGATTGAGTAAATAATTTTATCATCACATCATCATGTCCAATCTCATAATCATCCATCGTATCAATAAAAAAATTTAGATTTTCTTCACATGTGATGACATTATTGCTAGAAAACTTTGGAATTTTATCTCTAATTTCTTTTGAAATTTCATTTGGATAACCAAGAATACCAAGAAAAATTATTTGTATGTACCTTTCTACATAGACAAGTGTCTTTTGAAGTGAATTATTTCCTTGAGAAGTAGAGGCTTTAGCATTTGAGGTGGTAGTAATTACAGCTCTAGCTGGTGGTGGAATACTTGTTGCTAGATTCAGAGACTTTCCAGCATTAGTATCAGGTATTGATGAAGTAGTAACAACAAGAGAAGGTCCAGAAGATTTCCTAAGAAATTCAATTTTCTTCTTCATTTCCAAAGAAAAAGTGTCCAACTCTATTTTCTTAAGTTCCTTGGCCATAACCTCCTTCTCTCTCTTAGCTCTTTCCAAATTAGTGTCCAATTTTAACATTGGGTCCATAGGAACCCCTTTACTCATTGGTTCATTTATTTCAATTCCTATGGCCTTCTGCTTACCTTTATCATTAGGCTTTGGAGTTTAATAAAGTTGTCGTACAACAGGTTCTTGTTCAACCTTCTTAGGTATAGCAGTAGAATTTATTTTCTCTAAGTCCAGTAATTGCCTTTTTAATTGTTCAGATCTGATCTGAGCTTGTCTGATATAATTCTCCTTTTCTTGATTTCTTTGTTGTCTAATAGAAATTTTCTCATGGACTCTCATCTCCAATTCATCGACTTCTTCAAAAATGTCCTTGGATTCGGGGATAGCTATTTCAAATCATGAGGTTTCCTCATGGATTCTTTCTCTTCTTTTATTGTGGGCATGAGGCATGTTTGATGATGGAGAGCTCGGAACACTAGGGTCAATCCTATTCTCTTTACCTCTGCTTTTACTTCTAGATCTTCTTTCATGTCCTTGAGATTTATTATGGACAACCTTCTTAATATATCCTGTGTAATACCCACCCCTTAGTTTTCTTTTCTGTTCCAGTTGCCGAAATCTTTTAGGCCTTTTCATGTATGTGTGGTTTATTTCAGTTGGTTTTGTGTATATTCATGTATTACATTTCATTATGTTATTGATTCATTGCTTAGTGTGTTATATCTTCTATTTACATTTGATTTATAGTTATTTCATGATGGTTATGTATATGTTATGTTGTCATTTTTATTATGGTTTTCTAACAATATTGACCCTATATCTGTTTGCAAATAGATCATTGTTATGTTTTACATTATTATTTGATATGTTTGGTATGGTATGGGACCGATTCATAGTTACTTGCTTTGGCGGGATCCAGACAATAGACTGGTCTCAACCATTATTTGTTATATTATATATGCATATGTTCGCCTATGTGATGATAAGTTTGCAGGTATAGGGCTACGTCTTCTCTGAATTGGTAGGAGTGAGTGTGCCCTATCGTAATATCTCAATCGAAAGAGAGGGGAGATAGTATTCAAGCCTAAATCCATACCCTAAACCCTTATTTTTTCCTATAAATGGACAAGAATATTATCGACTATCCTATTTGAATCTGTTAATTTACGTGAATTCGTGAGCCTTTCTGTGTGTGTTTGCGTGTCTATTTCAATTGTTTCTCTGTTTCAGTTAGTTTTGTGATTAGATGGGTTTCAGTTGATTTAATGATGCTTTTGACTTGATTTATTTAATAAATATTTATGATAAATATTAATGTTAATAATTGCACCTTTAATAAGGTTAAAATATTAATATATTAAATATATGACTATTTAATAATTAAATATTAATTAAATGCCTATATTTAATTAATTGATTTAATTATTAAGTCTTGATTTAAATAATTGAGATTTAATAAATATTAAATTCAATTATAGTAATTAATTGTGCAAATTGAATTATTGAATATTACTTTAAGTTGCATGATTAATTGATTTAATTTAATTAAAATATTCTCATGCATTTTCAATTATGACTTTATTTTTATATTATAAAGTTGAGATGTGCATGCTTTAAGTGAAATTGAAAATAAATAATTTCTTTTAATTATTAATTAGATAATTAATATTCCTTTAGGGTTTCACTTTTTCAAAACATAATTGATTGGTTTTCTATATCCTTGGATTGAAAGCCATTTTGGAGGTTGTTCAATCGGGGAGAAGGAGAAATTAGGTGATTGGAGATTTGTGGAAAGCTTAAGAGCATTTTTTGGATTCTTCATTTCTTTGGATTTGGATTTGTTTCCTCTCATCAGTTACTAAGGTAGGATCTTGATCTTGATAATTCTAGCTTCAAGATCCCTGTCTTCTATTCATCTGGAATGCTAGGATTCTTTGTTTGAATCTTCCTTGTTTGTTATTATGTAATTTTATTGATTAAAATTGGAAGAATATTTTATTGGAACAATTTTGTGGTTTTTCTTTCTTGATTACATGTCAGGTCTGTGTTTTGGGCATAAGGGTTTCATTTAAAATGCTTTGGTTGTACATGGGCATCGACGTTTTCAATTGGAATGATTTAGTTTTCAATATTGCCCTTAGGGTTTCAAATCTGTGAAAAAAATCTTCTTTGAGAGAAATTTCTTATTGTTGTAAAAATTGGCTTGAAACCCTCAAATCTGTAAATCCCTTACCTTAAAAAGAAAATTGCACCCTTACCAAGTTCCTGTCCAAAAATCAGGTCCAGATTTTCATGGAAACAAAAGAATAAAGTTAATTGCATGTTTAAAAGTTTTCTTAAAAAAATTAATATTAAATTTAGAATGTTTTCCTTGGTTGCATCAAATTGCATGCTTTATTATTTAAGTAATTTAATATTATTGCATGTAGATCTACAATTGCATAGTAAAATATAAAATGAGGATAAATGCATGTTCTCTCTTTGATTATGAAAATTAATTAAATAAGATTGTTTAAAGAATAAGTTTTTATAAGACATATTTATTTGCATGTTATTTAAGAATGATTTATTTATTTGTATTAAAATAATTCTTGTTGAAATTTGCATGCAATAGTATTCTATTTTTAGAAATTATGTTTCTTTAGAAATTCTATTTTTAGAAATTCTATTTTTTTAAAAAATTGAATTCGCATGGAGTGGTATTCTATTTTTAGAAAAAAAAAAAATTTAAAAAAAAAAACTTTTTTTGAATTCGCATGTAGCCACTGTATTCTATTTTCAGAAAACTCAATTTAAAAAAATAATTAAATTAAATTAAATTAAATTATGTGGATGATTCCAATAAACTTTTACTTGTAATTATATTTGAATCTTAGTAATTATCAAAATAGATTAATTTATGTGTTAGATTTTATAAATTAATCTATAGGGATTTTATTTGCATCTTCCTTGAAAATTAATTATAGTTTTGTTAGTAATTTTATTAGATAAAATAATTTGCATAATGTTATTATAAATTGGTTTATCACTATGTTTTGACTAGTTCCTTCTGAAATTGAGTTTATCACATCATGATGTAATTTTTGGGTGATTATTGAAATGAATAGTGTATTCTGTTCTTGTATGGAACTTTATCATTTGTGGGTATCTGTTGGGTTTAGTCAACTTTTAGGATGTAAAATCAGAGGTTTTGGGATTTAATTTCTTCATGGTGTCTTGTGTGATTTTCAATGCATATTTCTTATGATGTCATTTTGGTTCGATTATCCTTACGGAACCTGGTTTGTCTGAGTTGTCTTTTATGATCTTGTGAGGGTACTTGCAGTTGTTATGGTTAATTGAGAACCAGTGAGTTCCTGTATGGGCAGTAAGCAGTGTTGAGTTTTATGATATACCTTTATGATTTTATTATGAGCCTAGGTAGGTTAACTAAGTGTATATAGGGAAAGTGGCTTGCAATGGGGGCCTGGGCCCTAAGAGGCTACTAGGGTAACTCATTGGCAAGTTACTTAATAAGTAAAAACATGAAACATTAAAGGGGTTTTAAAATGAACTAATAAGATGTTTGAGTCTCTACCCATGCCTTGAGTGTTATTACGGGCTAGGATGGGATTTAGGATCATTGTCTTCATGAAAGGATTACTGAGACACATAGAGTCACTTGGAGGCCAGGGTCCATGAAGGACTACTAGGGTTACTCAAGGGTAGACTTATGTGATGACATTTCCCTATATATAGCTTAGGTTATCCTATGTGTGTCGGTTTCCTCTGGTATTGTGTAGATTCCTTATTGTGATTCAGAGAGCTTCTAGGATCTTACTATGTGTTTCTTTATGATGGCTTGTATACCTTTGATGTTGCCTTCTTTTTGTATACCCATGTGAGTAGGCCTGATATTATCTCCTCAGGATGGTGGGAGTGGACCTTTGGTTCCACATGGTCGGGTGATAGTGATTCTTATTACCATTGAGATCTGACGGTTCATCTTCATGATTGGATGATCCTTGTTGCAGTTCTATCTTCTTATTCTTCTGGAGAATTGTTTGATTTCATGAGTTGTATATTTATAACCATATGTTTATATTGGGTAACATCCTTTCAAAGGATGTATTGTATTGTTATATATTATTGCATACCCTGCGACTTGTGTAGTGGATTCTGATTCTTGTATGTATACCTTGGGTATCAAATGTATATGTGGCCTTATTATATGAGATGTACATTATGGAGTCACTTAATGTATCCATTATGTTAGTTATTTATATTTTTTCTTTGTAGATTAGTTTTCTTAAGTAATTCTACGTCAAGGAAACCTTGAGAATTTTTTATCTTTGTTGAGTTGTACTTATGTGTATGTCATGTACTTCATTTTATTGCTTTTGTGTTGTTATCATTATTGTTTTTAAATATTTTTAAAAAATTATCATGTTAACTTAGTGTCATGTTTAGGTTAGTTCTCCTAGGTTCCCTGGTGGTACATTACATCTTGGTCCATCTTCACCTCTTTCACTCTGAGAGTAATAATCCCCATATACACCTAATCCCAAATCTACAACCTATTCATTTTTTGATGCTTCTCTTTCTTGGATGGGTTGGATGGGATCCTCTACCTTATTGTTCTTTTGTCTGCAAGTCCAAGGAGTACTTTTATCATTACTTTCTTTCCTTGGTTGACTAGATCTTGAAGTGGTTGGAAACTCAACTTCCAGTTTATCCTGAGGATGATTCTTCATCCAGGATCCAGTGTTGTTATGACTCATATTTAGAGAGTGTGTAGAATAATTTTTATCACTCAGCACTGTTGCAGAGATTTCTTCGAGTCACCACCCAACACTGGTTGGGAAAATACAACACTAACTCTTAACTATATTAATCATGCACAAGGAACCTCACAAGACGTAGGACAACAATAAGGGGGGCTAAGAAAATCACAACATATATTTTAGTGATGAAAAATATCCATGGGATAAGAAAACTATAACTCTATACTTACAATGGTCAACTTACTGTCTTATAAAATAAGAAAGCCACGAGTCTAGCTCAACTTGAAAAAATTGCATTACTTATGACAACTTAATTCCACTCCCCAACAGAGTCTCCATTTTGTTGGTGTTTTAAAATGATTTATGCTTAAGAAGCTACCAATATACCTACGGATAACTATTAAAGAGTGGTCAACTCCAAGTATAGTAAAACTGAGGTAACTAGACCAACTATAGGGACAAGACTTCCCTCTGCACTTTTGGCTCTACAAGATCAAGGTGGGTACACCTAATCCATCTCAACCTATGACACTTTACAACTTTGTCTCGTTTGAAAACAACAGAAAATGACAAGAAAATACTGAATGAAAACCACTCACTCATTAATTCTCCATATCATGAGGGATGTACAACAATAACCATGAAACTTTAAAGGATTTCAGAGTTATTTTCTATTTGTAAAATATAGTCAACCTAACAAAATTATATCAATTGTAGAAATATTAATCTTTGGCTAGTGCTTTATCCATTGGAAAATATCCTTTAAGCATATTAAAAAATACAACAATCAACTAATGTCAAAGATTCCAATCCATAAATACAACTATCCCAAACCCATACTTCTTATAAGATCCTAGTGCTTACCAAAATGAATCTATGTTTTACTCAGACCATTATTTAATTTGATCCTAGATAAAAACTCATAAATAAGATAATATATATAGGAAAACTCTATGAAAATGAATTAGAAAATTCATAACTCATAAGATAAACACCGCAGGAGAGATTCAAATTTGTATCTTTTTATTAAGTGTAAAGAATCATACTTATGTCTACAAAATGCAATCAGATATACACCACTTCAATAAACTGCAAAAGACCTTCCACCTTTTATTTCTACTTATGACACTTATCTAGTACAATTATTCTATATCCCTTGACTGGAAACTTTACAATGTCTTTTTCACTACTCAATTTTCCAGCCCTTTTCAGTGATCTTGGGAATCCTTTTATAGAGAAGGATTTCAACAAGCTACAGATCATTTGGACAAGGAACAAAATACATGACTCATATAAAAGACAAACATACAAGAGAAGTAATAACCAATTTGTTACAAGAATCTCCCAAGTATTTTGTCATCTGACCATGTATCCCTTGAAACTTTTTCAAACTTGTTCTGAGCTCACCAAATGGAATTTTTTCCCTTTTTCCCTTGATGCAAAAATATTTTGTATCTACTTTCTATTTTAAAATACTGGGGAAACTACCATCTATTGAAACAACCATGAAAAATCTTTTCCCTCCTAGTCACCTGCATTGTATCTGCCCTTCCAAGATGTGAACACCTCATCACTGGGCCAAGGGAGATTAATAACTTTATCATTTTTGTTGTTCAACTCATCCCATTCTATCTTCATTTGTTCAACTTCCTTTTTCCAGAATCCAAAAAATGATCTGACATTCTTGATTGTTTCTACAGTTTGAAAATACAAAAGTGTGCTTTCAAGGTTGATGATATTGTTGGTTCTTATTGACAACTCCTCACCCATCGCCCTCATCTATCTGCATTCAATTTTTAATTTACTAACTTTTCTAAAGAGGCTAGGAAACATCTCAAAACAGGCTTTTGAATACAATTTTCTTAATGTCTTGGCCTTTTTTTGGATGATACTTCATCTTATTTCCAAATCTAACAAGTCTTTTAGAAGTTTGTAAGTGGCCTTTATCTTAAAATCAACATTTTCTTCCCTTTTGGATAAATAATAAAATAATTTCAACTTAGTTTTCTTCCCTATCCATCCTTGCACAATTTGCTCCAACCTAGCCTTGTCTTCTTCAAAAGAGTTTAAAATAATCACAATACTTTTCCCATTCAAGTAAATGGAAGCACGCTCGATATTATCAGAAAAATACATGATAGTATCTCTTATTTTTTCCTCATATCTTTGTTGAACCACAGATTGTGCAGCCTAAAACTTTGAGCTTTCTTCTTCCCAACTTCCTCTTACTACTTCCAATCTCTTCCTTTCTTCTACCAATTTATCATTTCATAATTGAGCTCTTCCTCTAAAATGGAACTAGATGGTATAGCGGAAGGAAGAAACTCAATAATGGGACTATAAGATGATGGTTGGGAAGGATCCTGAGAAATCATCCTTTGAGGAGATGTATGGACTGATTGTCATCCTCTTAGCTTTACAATTATCCTACCTTTCTCCATGAACTCTTTTTTCACATCATTGTATGCTTTAAGGAACATTTCCATTATGATCCTGATCTCCTGTTTCTCCTTAGCATCACTCTCTTCCACCTTCAAACTGAATTTGGAAGATTCTAGTACTAGGCTTGATGCTTCCACACTTCTAGTTTCTCTAACCCTTCTCATATTCAAACTGCCTGAATAATCAGCTGGTATAATCTCATTTCCTTTTCTACCTTCTTTTCTCTTTAATGACCACATAACCAAAGTAGCATGATCATCACTGGATTTGACCCTTTTGATTTCCTGTTGAGCCTCCTCTAGAATATTATACATAGTTTTTGTCTCTTTTCTAACTGCATTAAAAACAAGGGCATCTGCAATGTCCCATTCTGGCAGAACAAGGACTCTTTCCTTCCTGATTAATTCTCTTTCCTCTTCAGGGGTAACCTTCCCAAATTTGTCTAAAATTTCTTGCTTTAGTTCTATCTTGATTTCATTGATATCTCTATCAGGTTGGTCCTCTTGTTTTTTTTGGCATTTCTCCTTGAATTATTTAATATGATTCCTCCATAAGAATTGAATAAATGCTCTAGCCTTCACAAAATTATCATCTAGTAAAAACTCATCACTGACATGTTTTGTAATTGGGTCTAACTCTTTTCTAGAAAACTCTGTTACTGTCAGATCCATCTCTACATGTTGGTAGCCTCACGTGTCCCCTCTTACATTTCTTGAGGTGTAACAAAAACCTTCCCTATGTTCCCCATTTGTAGCAATTGTTCTTCTATTGATTGCTCATCCAAGTGCAAAGGACACTGATAGGGTGAATATACATTCTCAAATTTTTTCCCCTCTTCCTATGTCCTTTTTTTCTTTGGGGAGGGTTGTAATTATGAATCAATATTCATTATCTTTTTTCCTCTTGTAGTAGAAATTTCCTCACCTCGTCTTTGACCTTTATGGGATGTCTCCCCCTTTTGCATCACCATGTTGTATCCATGCTTCTGGTGTAAAACATATTTCCCTGGTGGGATGATCCTAGCATGTGTAGACTTACTTAAGATGGCCCTAGTCTTTTTTGGATCTTCCTTCATTACAACCTCTTTCTTTTGATTTAGATTCTGCATGATGTCTTCAAAAAGTGTCATTATTGAATCAATTTTCTTTTCCCAAGGCTTGAAATCTTTTAATGGATCATATCCTTTATCAAAACATTGCACAAAACCCAGGATCTTCTTATAGACCAACCATTTTTCCTTCCTAATTTCCTATTCCTGTGGATTGAATTCATTTCTAATAATGTCCTAAGTAAAATTGAATGGGTGATCCATTGCTAAGCATCTTGTCCTCTTTCTAAACATATCATTTATAAATGCCTCAGGGTTAGCACATCTTGCTATTGAGGTTGTTAGAAGATAGGGCTCAAAATATTTATTCAAATGTACCTAACCTCCCTTGGTGATGACAAACTGGTGTACAATTGTAATGGTTGGAAAAATGGTGCCTTTTCCCTTTCCTGTTAAAGCACCCTCCTACAGCCCACCAATTTTCCCAATTATCTCAGCAATGCCCATTTTGAGAGGGACTTTATAAGGAAGTACATATGGGCTGCCTCTGAAACCATATACTCTAAATATTGTTGAAACATGATACAAAATAACATCACCCCAATTATGCACTATCTTAATACTTTGAAAAAATTTATTCGGTCTTAAGATATTTAACAAAGATTTAGGGATCCTAGGGTTTTCATAAAACAATAGGGCTCTAAGCCTCGAAGAAAAGAATCAATCAATTGTGATGTAACTGTCTTCTTGTGTATCCCATGATAAAAAAATTCTCCATAGTTGGACATGCATTTCTTCACCACCTTTGACCTTCAACAAATTCATTTCCTTCTCAAAATAATCCACACCCTTGAAAAGGAACATGTGCATCAACATAGAATACCAGCCAAATGGTTTAGCTACCTTCACATTTCTAATGCCTATCAAACCATTGTGGATCAAATAAAAAACATAAGGATAGAAATAAAAAATAATGGCTAAATGTGGACAGAGAATCTGCACCATCATGAACATATAATGAATAGGCATCTTTTTCTCTTCATCATCTCCAAAGATTTGACTCAAAGCACTGTATACACCTCTGGCCTTTAGATTGAAATAATCCAACTTGATTGGTTCTGGTGTATTAGGTCCTACCACAACCAAACCTCCAATCTTGCTAAAGAATTCTTGTAGAGGTCCATTTCTAAGGTAATTACTTTGAGCATTGTAAATCTCCTTGAATGAATCAAAATCAATTTTATCTAGTTGAACAGAGAGGTTCATTTAATTGAAAAACCTTTCGCAGTTCTTCAGCTGTGATGCTTATTAAAACATTTTCATTTATATCTCTCACAAACCTAGCCACATTATCATATGTTTATGCCCCTTGAACTAATAGATCAAGATCCATGAATACTCATGGGACTACCAATTTCTCCACATCAAATTTCCATATGTTGCTTCTAGGTGTATAGGCATTTCTCTCACTGAAAGCAATCTTGAATAATGCCAAACTAGTCATACCAATGTTTGCATCTCTAACCCATTTTCCTTTTTCATACAAACCCTCCCCAATTCTTAAACGAGGGTTCATTGGTACCAATTATTTATTTTTAGTGGATTCATTGGGGGACCTAACTAACTGTTGCAAAATATTTTCACACATTTCACTCCTGATAATCTATTTTACCTGTGAACTCTCATTGTGGTGACATTTTAAACTAGGGTTTCTTAATTAGAATAATCTTGTATTTTTCATACAAACCCTATTTACTTCACAAGATCAAAAACCCTATTGGAATTAAAATTTACAAAGCATAGAAGTGGAATCACAGAGTAACTTACCCATTCAGCAAATGTTGAGAAATAGAATAAAAATATTGCAACTTGGCTTCACTCCAATCTTTTCATAAATTTTGGCATTTTATAAATCAAGTGGAAAATATTATACATGGTCTTTTCAACCTTTTGTATTAAATTTCCTTTGAGATGGCCACACATTCCACCATTACTATCACATTATTTGAAAATTCGTGCCTCAACGGTTCATCAAACTCACTTTTATTGGAGAAACCAATTTTAAAATGTGACTGTAGATCTTAGCAGTGTCTCATGAAATCGTACGGCCAACAGTAGTTGAGAGAAAATAAAATCAAATTTGACATGTGTCCATTAGGCGCAATGCCTTGATGACTATTTTTCAATCACCTTTGTCTTTGAGGGAAAATATCGGCCGTTAGATGAACTCCCATTTAGATTCTCTTTAATCTCCATTTAAAACCTGGGACCCATGACATGAGCATTACTATGTGTCAACCAGGTGGAATGGCCTAATGAGCAATTAGAAAATTATCCTTTCTTTAAGGAAAAATACAAGCCACTGGATTTGATTCAACCTGACCACAATTCACTTGCCTTACAACTTTACAAACCGCAGGTCTCATTTCCTAGATAGGACACATGTCACTCAGGCAGAATGCCTTAAGGACTATCTTTCGATCATCTACATCACTGGGGAAATGATGGCCCTTAAATGAACTTCAACCTGTAGCCTCTTTAGCTTCCTTCAAAACTCGAGGCCCATGGTCTTAGTAATGCTACGTGTCACCCAAGCGCAATGTATTGAAAGCTAATATTAGCTTGTATTTTTCATCCAGGCAAAGAACCTATTGTTGGATCAGAAAAGCTTTCCTTTGTTTTAACTTTATTTCATTTCTGGCCAGGACCCACAACTACCACTTGTCACTTCGGTGCATTTCCTTCATGACTTAATCTCATCGAACCTTTTCTTTAAGTCAAAACTCTATCTGTAGGATCTGATATGACCTGACCACAGTTTATCCAACTTCAACTTTACAAACCGCAGGTCCCACTTCTTGGATAGAACACATGTCATAAAGGTGCAATTCCTTAATGACTAAACATCTTACATCTACATCTTGAAGGAAAAATTCTCACCACATGATCCAATTTAATGTGAACGTTCTTTACTTTAATCTCAGGGCTGAGCAGGACCCACTCTGTACACATGGTGCAAGGTCACAATGCCTTGATGAATTAATCTTACTGCATCTCTGCTCTAAGGCAAAGCACTCACCCTAAGATATAATCTAACCTGACCATAGTTTATCTTTACTTTAATCCTAAATCTAGCTTGCCACTTTCCACGTGTCAAGAGGGCACAATGCCTTGAACATTAAATTGGGCCCATCTTAATCTTTGAGGCTTCACGCTAACTGTAGGATCTTTAAGACTTCTCAGCACTTCATTCTTCTGCTAATCTTAACACATAGGCCCCACATTGTTAGGGCATAATGCCTTGAAGCTTGATCATTCCTTCATCTTCAATAAAGGCTTAACACTAACCATTGGATTATAACCATTGCATGATCTTTATGATAACTTTAAACATATCCTGGCCCCGCCAGAGACACGAGTCATTTAGGCGCAATGCCTTGACCGAGTATCTAGTGATCATCTCTTCCTTGAGGCAAAACATTATCCATCAAATTAAAGTCAACTTGCATGATACTTGGGTATTAATAAAAGGCCACAGGAAATTAAAGACTTAGGAAATAATAAAATAATTAACCATTAGGCCTCATGAATTAAACTAAAAGGGGCCCCGGCCATGGGAACTTAAAATACATTCTTATAAAACAGATTTAAGTTCTTCCAAAAAGTAATGTGGAAACATAAATCATGAAAGGATTAGGGTTTAAAACCATACAAAACTACAACTTAACAAGTGACACTTAGGGTTTATGCAACTTGAACCTTTCTAAGGGTTTTTTAAAAGACGAGACTTAGCAGTCAAGCAAAAAAAAATTTGCAGCCCTAACAATGGCTCTAATTAGGGATGTGTGTCTCTTGCAGGCATTAAAAGATCTCAGAATCTTAGGGTTAAATAGACCAAACCAAACTATAGAAAGAAAACTAACCTACACACACAACAAAAAATAGACACCTAAACTACAAAAAGAAACAAAAAACTACAGAAAAACAAAAATTATATACAACCTACTATTCATGGATGATCAAAATTCACGAGAAGTACAATTTAAAGAATTATCCATGAATTGGAAATTCCAAAATGTCTCCAGTTAGATCCTTTAATAAATAAGAATTGTTTCCATACCTTTCATGAATAACATATGGCCCCAACCACATTGGATCAAATTTTCCATGTTTACCTTTATCCTCCAACCCAACATTCCACATCAGCACAGAATCTCCAACATTGAATTTCCTTGGAATCGATCTCTTATCATACAGGTTCTTGACTTGCAATTGGAGTTTAGCATTTCTTGCAGAGGCTTCCCTCCTGATTTCATCCAATTCAATCAAATAATTGATCCTTAATTACATGTCACTGCCATTTTCATCATCATAAAACTGCACAAATTTGTACATTTGCATCAAATTATTCTGAGGCAATCTAGCTTGGATTCCATACACCAAAACAAAAGGAGCACAGCCTATTGCCTTTTTTCAGTTTACCTTGTTTGCCCAAATAGCCAATGTTAATTTTGAGTCCCAAGCCTTCTTATTTTTTATATCCAAGACTCTTTTAATGATCTTGAGAAAACTTTTATTGCTAGATTCGGTCTAACCATTTCCTTGTGGGTGATAGGGTGAAGAATAGGATGTCTTAATACCATAATTAGCACAAAAATTTGTGTATTCCTCATACCTAAAACACATGGCATTGTCTGATACAATTCTTTCTAGACAAGCGAACCTTGTGATAATATGTTTTAACAATAAATCCATCACTAATTTACTAGTTTCCCTTTTGGTAGGGATTTCTTCAATCCATTTAGTAAAGTAATCAGCAACCATAATTATCTAGGAATGCCCCCCACTAGATTTATTTTCTATTTCTCCAATGAAATCAATACCTCATTGTTGAAAAGGGGCTTGTACTTCCACTAGTTTCAAAGGTACATTCCTACAGAATTTTAGCTTACCAGACAAGCGTTGGCAAGAATCACACTTTTTTACCAATTGATGAGCATCCCTAAAGATAGTGGGCCACCAAAATCCCACTCTCAGAATTTTATGTGCAGTGGTCTTTGACATGTAATGGCCACCACATACACCATTGTGCATCTCCTGCAAGATTTTGTCTTCTTCTTATTTATCTATACATTTCAATAAAATCCCCTCGGGATTTCTCCACCATAACTCATCTCTGATTAAGGAAAAATGGATGGCTTGTAACTTTAGGGTTCGCCTCTTGTTTTCATCCATTCCTGGAGGAAAATTCATTCTTTGTAAATAATAAATAATGTTTTTATACCAATCACAATGGTCAAGAGCCCATATGAAAGGCCTTTGTTCCTCCTCTAATGCATTTATGTGATTTCGATCTAAGTTTGTATTAGCCATAAATTTAGCTAACCCCAGCCCCCTCACCAATTTTTTGATATGTATGTCAATGTTGAACTCCTGAATCTTGTTTATCCATTTGCATCTTTTCCCATACACCTCTTGTTATGTAAAGATGTCTTTTACTGCAACTGAAGGAACATAAGCAACCACTATTGCACCCACTAAATAATATTTAAAAGCTTTGACAGCTTTTACCAGTGCAAATACTTTCTTTTTATTAATATCATACTTAATCTCTGAAGCTTGTTTGTTGAAAAAGGCAATGGGTTGTTCAAACCCTTCTTCATTCTTTTGTAATAAAATAGCAGCAATGGTGTGAAAAGATGCAATAGAAAAAAATTTCATTGGTTTAGAATAGTCAGGAGTTCTAAGTGCAAGGTATCCTTAATGGCCTGCATGATTTCTTGGAAATCATGTGTGGCTTCTCCATTGGTTTAGAATAGTTAGGAGTTCTAAGTACAAGTTATCCTTAATGGCCTACTTGATTTCTTGGAAATCATGTGTGGCTTCTCCATTCCACTACATCTTAGCATATTTCTTTAACATTTTAGAAATAGGCCCACTTTTCTCAACAAAATTGGCAACAAAACACCTCAAAAGTTCACCTAACCAAAGAAAGATTGAATACCTTTCACATTTATAGGAAGTGGAAGCTTATCAATAGCAGCAACCCTTTCTGGATCAATTTGAACCCCTTCTTTTGAAACAATGTGACCGAATAACTTATCTTCAGTCACCTCAAATGTACATTTCTTAAGATTCAAAGAAATCCAAAATTCCAGAGCTTTCTTGAAAATTTTCTCCAAGTGTTCACAATGCTTCTTTTCATTTTTAGAATAGGCCATAAGATCATCTTGATAGACCTCTAAATTTTTTTGTAAGAAATATGAAAAAGAAACATCCATAGCCCTTTGAAATGTAGCCCAAGAATTTATGAGACCAAAAGGCATTCTGACATAGACATATGTCCCCCAGGGTGTAGTAAATGCAGTTTTGAATTGTTCTAACTCTTTAGCCATTATCTGGTTGTATCTAGAGAAACCATCCTCATGGACATCAACTCATAGCTGATAACCCTCTGCAACATGTTTTCCATATTAGGGAGAGCATAATTATCTTTGAGGGAAGACATATAAATTCTTGAAATCCACACATAACCTAATGTCTCCATTCTTCTTTCTGACAAGTACTAAGTTTGAGACCTAGGAAGAATTTGTGATAGGCTTTATTATCCCTCCATCCTTCAATTTAATTATTTATTGCTTCATCTTGGGTCTTAATGTGAGATTTATAGGTCTTTTATTTTTTTTGAAAGGCTTAGTGTCTTCTTTCAGAGGGATCTCATGTTGGAAAAAATCCTCCCTATATGCTTTCAGATCATCATAAGTCCATGCAAAAACCTTCTTTTATTTTCTCAACAGGTCAATAAAATTCTTTTTTACCTTGGGAGACATCTTATTTCCAATAAATAAGTTTTTAGGAACTTCATTTGTTCCTACATTTACTTCCTCCAAATCCTCAGGCTTATTTACACTCTTAGCATAATATGACTTGTCTTTATTGTCAAATTCTCTATCCAGCACAACCAATCCTTTTGGAACTCTGTTTGATTTCAAAAGTAGGATTTATTTACCAAAAATTGTATCTTTTCCATCCACAATTTCCATACATCCACTGAAATCCATTTCTTTGTTTCCAAAGTTAGTTTCATAATGGAGAAATATTTGAATATCCACATCATCTTCAAAAAATTGCTAGCTTTCAACATTATCGGGTATAGAAGGCCTAGATTGAACCTCTATCTTAGAGATCCCAGCAAATGTAATTTCTTATGGCCTTAAAGAAATATTTTCTAGCAAGTCTTCCATTCTATTTTGGCTTCTATCCATTCAGCCAATATCAAATGCACCAAAATTCTCCAATTCATCCCAGATAGCATTTATGTACTGCTTCAATCTTTGATCCTTTGAAGCATACTTGGATCTAATCTAAGACACCACCAATTTAGAATCTTCAATCACTCTGAGACTTTTTATCCCATGCCTTGAGGCCAACCTCATTCCTATTAAAAAATCCTCATACTCTGCAATATTATTTGTACATGTAAATAATAGTGTCAAAGAGAACTTGAGATTTTTACCAGTGGGAGCTATCAGCAAAACTCCAGCACCAACTCCCTCCCTGGAGCTAGCACCATCAAAATACATAACCCATAAATTACTTTGGACTCATAAATTATTTTTATCTTAGATAACAACATAGGTTTAACTTTCCTTTCAATGTCTTTATCATGTACTTGGAAAGAACCAATATCACTCTCTAGAAAATAGTTCATGTTATAAAATTCATCTTCCTCAATAATATGAGGAGCTCTTGTTTCCCTAGACAGTTTGATATTATCACCAGAAATATTAAAAGTGGAGAAAGATAAATCACATTGGATAAGCCCCCCACAGAAGCAATCTATTTTCTTGACAACATTCCATATTGGGGAGGAATGTCCACAACTAGAACACTCATTGTTAACACTTTGCTAGGGTATGTAGCCAACTTATAAGGCAATGCCTTGCTAGTACCAATAACATGCACTTCTCTAGAATCCATGGCCTGACATCTTCCATGGGGTGTATCAACCTTCAATCCCATTGAATTCATTACCTTAGTAGCCATGACAGTGTTAGATGCTCTAGAATCAATCATGCAATTCTTTAACATCTTACCATTTATAACTAAAGTCGGGAAAAAGGGATCCACCCCCCAAAGAAGTATTAAAAAAATTAGTATCTAAGTAAATTTGAGGAATCTTTGAAATGAGTTCATCAGACTCTATTGTCTTACTTGCATATTTATCCTCTGAATTTATCATTTTCTTATTTCCTTCTAGTCCAAGAATTTTCGTAGAACTGACACCATTTACCCATGTCAAGGCCTTTTCCTTGTGTTCACCAATTCTCATCATTTCAAATAATGAAGCCTTAACATTGATTTGGGATATAAGTTGCCCCATATCAATAGGGGTGTATTTCATGTTAGACAAATCTTATTTTTCAGTGACAGAATTCCCATCCTCAACCTGAGTGGCCAATTTGGGCTCAACTCTCTTTTGTTGTTTATTGTCCTTTTGAGGAAGGGGAATAATTATTACTGGTATCTTTATTTTGACTTTATGTACAATAATCAGACCATTAGGCTTGTCTATTTTCTTAATCATTACTTTCTTGACACCCTCAGCATGTTTTTTTCTTTTTCTTGAGGTTGATTGATGTTTGTTTTAGTTTCTTTGGTGAAAGTAATTGTTGGTTTTCCATATGCAGTTCCAACTATTCTGTTTGTTAAATAATAATTACTCCTCACTTGAGTAACCATGTTAGCTATGATCTATGTTATTTCCTCATCAGAAGGTTTCCTATACATAGGGGTTTCCTCACCCTTTTCACAATTGAATATTATGTCATCAATCTCCCTTTATCTTCAGAAGAACTTTGTTGATGATGTGCTTCCCTTCTGCTTAGTGAGCCAGATCCATCATGTTTTTCAATTTGATCATCACAATCTGCCTCACTCTAGGTGTGTGAAGAATCATCATCATATATCTCATCCTCATCATCTTCTTGATCCTTATTTGCAGATATATTTAAAGCAACAACACAATAATAAGGATTGTGAGGGGATTAGCATGCTACACACCATGAGACATCATTGCACATGTTAATAGAGGGTTTAAGTAAAGGATTAGGGGTTTTTTCATTAGATTTTTCTTTATTTTGTGGGAGAATGGGCTTCCATCCTTCCACTTGCTAGTATAGGGGTAATTTTGCATCCTTGGCTGCCAATTGAAATTGCTAAAATATGGCTTATCATTATTGGGAGACCTATTGTTCTTATTATCTCTAGACTTTAAATATTTAAAAGCACTTAACATTTTCTTTAGAACTATCCTCTTCCTTAGGTTTCACATTTGAGGCTTTGTCTGATTCCTTCTTGTTGAACCTTGTTGGCTTCCAGTCTTCCCTTCTACCTACCTTCCATGATACTCTTCTATTTTTTTTTCAATGTTAGCTACTATTTTATAAGCTTCTCTAATATTTATAGGGTTCTTGTCCCTTAGGAGATATCCCATTTTTGCATCAAAACCATTTAGGTAGGTTGCTAGACATACCTTGTCATCAAGCCTCATCACTTGGAAAAGCTTGTGCATAGCACTTTGGAAACTTATGTTGAAATCCACAACTTCTTCATTTGAGTTTTTCTTGATGTTGTTTAACTCATTCAACATAAATCCTTCATTGGTCTTGTCACCATACTGATCCCTAAAATAGTCTTTGAATTCATCCATAGACCCCAGAAAATCATGAGGCAGTCCTCTAAACCAATCCCTGGCATCCTTAGTGATTGAACAAATAATTTCATCATCACATCATCATGTCCAATCTCATAATCATCCATCATATCAATAAAAAAATTTAGATTTTCTTCCCATGTGATGACATTATTGCTAGCAAACTATGGAAGTTTATCTCTAATTTTTTTTGGAATTTCATTTGAATAACCAGGAATACCAAGAAAAATGAATTGTATGTACCTTTTTGCATAGACAAGTGTCTTTTGAAGTGAATTATTTCCTTGAGAAGTAGAGGCTTTAGAATTTGAGGTGGTAGTAATTCTAGCTCTAGCTGGTGGTGGAATACTTGTTGCTAGATTCACAAACTTTCTAGCATTAGCATTAGGTCCTAATGAAGTAGCAACAACATGCGAAGGTCCAGAAGATTTCCTAAGAAATTCAATTTTCTTCTTTATTTCCAAAGCAGAAGCTTCCAACTCTTCTTTATCAAGCTCCTTGGCCATAATCTCCTTCTCTCTCTTAGCTCTTTCCAAATCAGTGTCCAATTTGAACATTGGGTCCATAGGATCCCCTTTACTCATTGGTTCATTTATTTTAATTCCTATGGCCTTCTTCTTACCTTTATCCTTAGGCTTTGGAGTTTTATAAAGTTGTCGGACAACAGGCTCATGTTCAACCTTCTCAAATATAGCAGGGTAAAAGTATAATAGTGTGTCATAGTAGAGGACATCCTAGGAGGGTCCAACCAGAAAGGGTCTGGCTAGAATGGGTCTGGCCGGATGGTGTCCGGCCGGACCCTCGTGGCGTCCTTTAGGCGCCAGGTGGTGCCTATGTGGCGCGGGGGGTCTGCAGCTTATTTTTACATTTCTTGCACTCTCTCATCCTGATGATGGATCACAGAGTGTGATCCAAAATGTTGATGCTAAAAACATTGACACAATCAAATCTAGAAGCAAAAAAACTGAAAAAAAAAAGGCTCACATAGCTCATTGTCATTTAGCAGCTATAGGCTTGTGAGGAGAGCTACAGGGGTATTCCGGCCAGAAGGGGTAAGTACCCTTTTTATTTTTTTATTTTAATGTTTTTAAATGTTTTTTTTTAGTTGTTTTTTTTAATTTAGTATTAAATAATTGTTTTTTAATTAAAAATCTTTGTTTAATAGTTATTTTTTGTTTAATTAATAGAAAATAGTTGTAATTTAAAAGAAATATTTTAATTTAATAGTTATTTTTGTTTATTTAGTATTATTTTTTTTAATCGTAGAAATAAAATAATATGATTTTATATAAAATGAGTTATGTAATTAATATAATCTTTTTTTTCAGTTAATTAAATGTGTTAGTTATTTAACTAATTTAATTTTGTTAGATATGTTTTAAAATGTTTTAATTTAATTTTGTTGGATATGTTTTAATTTAATTTTGTTAGATATAGTTTAATAGGAGTTAGGGTGTAGTTAGATCTCAGATATAATGCTAACCCCAACCATAATATTAATTTTACATCTAACTCTAATCCTCATTTATCTC